>JADRCH010000008.1:4575433-4619140 GCA_019843965.1 Rhynchomys soricoides | reverse complement strand
CACACACACACACACACACACACACACACACACACACACACACACACTACTGTTTAGGCCCTTGATAGCTTTGACCATGGAATGAAGATATGTGGTAAAAGGCTTTGGGCTAGAACTCTTCTAGATGACTCAATGTACACCTAATACTGAGAGCCTGGTCTAGCAGGGTCCTAGTTCAATGAATCCCAGACCAGTGGACACTTCTGTGTTTTCACTGGACTCACCTCTCATTTTCTCCAGTTTTAATCTCAGTATTTGTAAATGCTCATAAAGAAGATGGATACACAGAACTCACCTCCTAGTCCTGGGGCTGAACATTCCAAACAGTTCATACGCTAAAGGACTCAAAAGTGACTGCATGGTACCCCAGAGTAAGTCTATTAGGGGTAATTTGCCTTTAATGAGAAAAGGCATGTTGGAAGTCAGTAGATCACTGGGTCTTGCTATTAAAGGGGGTTATGTGAATCTGACCCTTTCCTCTCTGTCCATTATTTCCTGTCTATGATGGGGTGGACAACCATTTCTTTTATTGTATTCCATTGCCTTACTGGCTATCAAAGGCTCAAAACTCCCAACATCTGTCCAATATTAGACTGGAAGCTCTAAGATGAGTTACAATAAACCTTTACTCCTCATAAGTTAATTATCTCTGGTGTGTTCTTAGAGTAACAGAAAACCTATAATGTTTTAAATCATATTTTTTTCAAGATAATTCTTTCTTATAATTTCCAGGAAAGAAATTTAATATAACATTACTAAATCTTCATTTTCTTTCTCACAGATAGTTGCATACCCTGCATGAGTCCCTATACATTTGCATACAATATGACCAGATTTTAAATCATTTTTAAAAATTAGTTGTGAAAGCATTCATATGCTGCTGAACCTTTGTGTCACAATTGATCATGAATGATTGATTTATAATGATACTATTTATTATCTATTTTATGTGATTAAACTAGACATTTAGTTCAAATCATAATTTATGCAAATTGAAAGTTAGCAAAGCAGAAAGTTCCCTTACAATTTGTTTCTTGGTCCTATATTATCACTATTGACCTTAGCTTACTAGCTCCTTCAGTCCACTTCCAAAGGTGTATGAGGGAGCACAGATTGTGGTGGTTAAACTAATGGTCAGTTTGACACCATCTCGAATCAACTGGGAAGAAAGTCTCAAGAAAATGTTTTTCACATTGTCATGGTCTGTGGACATGTCTGTGGGGAATTGTGTTCCTTACACTGATTGATTTGAGGATACCCTCTCACTGGAGAAGGTACCATTACCTCGGTAGGGAGGGATTTCTTTAATGCATATGAAGAAATCAAGCTAAGCTCAAGCAAGTGAACTTTGACATAGTCATTTCTCTCTGCTAATGTCTATGTCTGTGATGCAAGTAGATTTTTAAAGTTTCTGCATTGACACATAGACAATAATAGTCTGTAATGTAGAATTGTAACCTGATGTAAACTACTTTTCAGCAATAACAACATGATTTTTCTTAAGGTATTGTATCATAGAAACAAACACATACACACACACACACACAAACCACTGGATGCAGGCCTTTTAGCATGTAACACACTTTTCACTGTATTGTACATGTTTTTCTTCAGACTGATTTTTCTTCTTATGTTGTCCTGGCACCATGGAATTTGCACAGTTCTTGCAAAATTCATCATAGCTTAGCATCATACCCACACATATCACTTGTGTAACTAGTTCCTTGGTTATGAATGTGACTGTGTTTCCAGAGTTTCATCATTATTAATACTGCATATAAGATCCTTTAATATAGTTCCATAGTAAACAATTTGGATATATTTCTAACAAAATGGTTGCTGGTGTGGGCATATGCACATAATATTATAGGTTATGAATTTAGTAGTCTTCCATAATAACTAAAATATCTAAAAGTGAGTATTCCTTCCCTTTATAGCTCTTCCAATTCAATGATTTATTAGATGTTTAACTTTAAAAATTATGTGGGTAGAAAATGGTAATTTGTGACTTAATATCAGTTCTTATATTTTGAGTTAAGATTAACATATTTTGGCAATTTGAAGCTGCTTATAATTTTTGTTAGCTCAATCCCAGGCATTAATCTTACATTTTCACAGAGTATTTAATTTTTGTGTGCCTTGTAAGAAAACTTTATATATTAAGAACTTAACCCTTTTAAGATTTTATGGAAAATATTTCTCTAGCATTCTGGAACATATTTAGCACGTGTGAGGGTGTTTATTTGTCTGTCTGTTAGTTTATGCCTTTGCATTGTTTCACAAGGAGATAAGGGACTTTCTCAAGTATTCTAGATCAATTTTCTCTTTCAAAACCTGTTTTTAAAAAACTATATGTAAAAAAATTCTGACATCAAGAAGCTGAAAATGAGTGAATCAATGTATTTGTTTTCTACTCCATTCTGACTTTTATGTTATTCTTTTAACTGAAAGGAAAGAGACAGAGGTAACTTAGTGTCTAGTGAAGGGGTCTGAGTGGGATTCACAAGAAAGGGGAAAAGAAAAATATCACTCATGGAAGACACAATATTGCTAATAGGGATTCTCCCTGTATTAATCATGTTGGTATCATTAGGAAACATTTTCAAACAGGAAATACTTGCTTTGGCAGAAATTTTCAGACCATGTCAGTTTAATATATCCAGAAAGGTATAGGTGGAGCAGTTCACTTCATGGCTGAGGGAGCATATGGTTGTCAGTTCACATCTTGGTAACACAAACACTGAGAGAGGCACAAGACTATCCTGGAGGTTGGGCATACACTTCAAAGTTTGTTCCTTGTGACTTTTGTCACCATCTAGCTCTCAACTCCTACATTTTCCATGGCCTCGCAACACAATGCAAAAATCTAGGTAACAAATCTCTAGAGGGTTAGGTGCATCTTCTCTGACTGAGCCCACACCTGGAAGTTCTCTGATGTATTTGTGTTGGGGACCTCATATCAGCTGGTGTATGCTGCCTGGTTGGTGGTCTACTGTCTGAGAGACCTCAGTGGTCCAGGTTAATTGAGACTGCTGGTCCTCCTATAGGGTTGCCCTCTTCCTCAGCTTCTTCCAACTTTTCCATAATTCAACTACAGGGGACAGCAACTTCTGTCTATATGGTTAGACAGAACCAACCAAATATCTGCATCTGATACTTTCAGCTGCGTGTTGGGTCTTTTTGAGGGCAGTCATGAAAGGTCCCTTTTTGTGGGTGCTCCATAGCCTCAGTAATAGTGTCAGGCCTTGGGGCCCCCCTTGATCTGGGTCCTACTTTGGGCCTGTTGCTGTTTTCTTTTACCAGAGTTACTTTGGTCGTGGGGTCATTTAACTACAATAGAATATAAAATAAGACAATCTCTAACATATAATTTTCATCTATAAAATCAATGTTGTTTTTTAATCCATTCTGACATATTCATCATATAACCCTTAAAATAATGTTCTTGGATGCAACACAAACATAAATCCCAATTACTTTTCAGACATAAAGTTAATTATAAGGAGAATAATCAAGACGGTGTGCAGAATTAATCAGAACAGAAGTTGCTGTTGGCAAGAGACCCAGAAAGGATTTGTTTGTTGGAACTGTGAGAATAGACAGGGGCAACTAGAAAAATAGGAATTCAGATAATTACAAAGACTGTATAATATGTACATCCCACAGTTTTCTTGATAGTTTTATACATAGTACAAACATTCAGTAAAAAAATAGATAATAAGTGGTGACAGTAATATGCAAAGAAATAATATAAAATGTATTGAAGTAAAAACTAAAAGTAACAAGCTGTGATTCTATTCTCGGGTATTTGTGATACCGTTATCTATTTTTTTAGATTTAATTTTTGGGATTAAAATTTAATTACACTTCCCTCTTCACAGTCCTTTCCACCAAGTTCTCCCATACAATCTTCTCTCTTTTTTCTAATTCAATACTTTTTCATTAATTATTTTGAATATACATATGTATGCTTATACTTACATATTCCTAATTGTAACCTGTATAGTCCATAAAATGTTATGATGCATGTATATTCACATTTTCAAGGCTTTGTGTGGCTTAAAATTCTATGTGATAAACACTGCTTCTGAAGAATATAAAAACATTTTGATTAATAGTTACCACCATCAAAAGGCATTTTGCATTTATTATAATTAGAAAGACTCAAAATCAATAAAGCATCCATAGAAGGAACCTAATAACTTCAAGGCATGTTGATGACCTGTTGTAGCTTATTTTTGTCTGTAGCATGTAGATAAGTCTGTGTTACAGTCTATCAGGATGCTTGCACACTGAATTTCAAGTTTGAATGACAATTAATTTAAAACTTTGGACCATGGTCATGTTGACAAATAGCGTTTATGTGTTATTTTATAAAATTTATTTCAGAAAATATTCATGAACTGGCACAATATCCTCTGTGTACAGCTTTGTAAAAATAGTCTTTGTATTACTTCATGTGCATTGATGACATAATTGCAAATTTCTTGCAAATTCGGGTTAAGATAGAACCTTGCCCTTTTATCTGATGGTGTTCTGATTAATCATAGTCTATCTTTTAAATATGTTTTGTTCTTCCATTTGACTGATATAATTTTTTTAAAGGTTAGTTCTATCTAAGACTTTACAAGCACAAAGAAAACTGGAGATTCACATATAAACTGTTAGTTACTCTTGTCCCCTGGAACTGTAGCTAAAGTGCTATGAATGTCGTAGGAACAGCAACTCAAGAAAAAGACAAAAGAGATGCTGTGGCCTCAGGAGAAATCTTTAATGTATTGACAGTTACAAAACGATTAACTAGTATAGTGTATTCTCACCTCCAAATCAATGTCTTAAAGGTTATCCATTCACCTTTATATGTGAGAACTATTTTCTTCCATACAATTTATCCTATAATGTTCTTTAAATTTATAGTTTTCTATAACTCTCAAGAAAAGCATTCTTGTTTTATTGTTCACCACAGCCCTTTGCTGTTTTATGACAAATCTATAAGAACCTATGCCTTAAAGCTCACATTCTGGTTTTCTGCAAAGAACTTTGATTACTGGAGATGATCAAAATAATAAATTTTTGGGGTACTCACTTCAAAGCTCAGGGAACATTGTAGGAAGGATGTGTGTATGAGACAGGAAAAGCAAAAGCAGGAAAATACTCTCCTCTGGACAGGACTTTTCATTGCCCTCATGAATTCATTCTGTCTATGGTTATATGCCCAAGACTATACAACATTAGGCCCTTCAACACTTCATCATGGAATGGCGAGGGGTTCAGGAAGCAGTTGAAGGTTGGAGGAGAAATATAGTTTCCATCATTGCTGAATCCAAGGACAAATTGTTCTTGTTCCAGTCAATAATCTTTCTGCCACTCTTGGTCAAGAAATTCCTATTAAACTCAGTGGGACACACACACACACACACACACACACACACACACACACACACACACTGAAAAATGCTTCTTGAGTATTCTAACCCTATTCTGAATCCCCAGAAGAAGCATCTGCAAGGGAGGTGATGGAAGACTGGAATGGATGGTATCAAAGAGTAAAATTTGTATGCAAGTGTGTTAAACCATCAAGCAGTTAAAAGATATAAGTGCCAAAAGAAAATATGGGAAATGGTATCTGTGGAGTGTCCATACTCTCTTTGGAGCACATGCTCTTTCACATAAAGATCACAAGAGAGATTTATGCATGAAGGGCCTAGAAAAATGAATCTGTCTAAGTTCTCATCTGGGGATTTACTAGATTTAAAGTAAGTCAGACTGTGTGGATGGTTTTATTTACCCAATACACTCTATCTTCCATTATCTAAATCCATTGAGACATGATATTTCAAGTTAAACATACTAGATAGAGTCTGTGTAAAAAGAGAGAGAAAGATATGAAGAATGTACAATGCTGCCTTCTGGGAGCTTGCTAATAAAACGTGAGGATTTTCTACCTACTGCATAATTTTATTAGTATCACACCACCACCAAACAAATACTGCCGTTATGTTCAGATAGGGAAATGTCATGCAATTTGTTTAAGGTCCATTGCTTAAAATTCAGATCTATATTTACTTGTTAAAAATTTTTACTGTCAACTCCTTTACTGTGCAACTCAATTATTATTAAGAGCAAGTAGCCCTATATGAACCCAGATGCTCATCCTAAAAGATGGTAGGAGGAGAGCATTTGAAGATGATATATTGCTATAGCATATAGTGGTATAAGATGTAATGGTATCAGAGCCCCTCACTTCTTGCTCTCATGGCTGTGTGGAACCATAGTTTAACTACTACCTTCCTGCTTGGGATTTTCTCAGATACTTCTAAAATTTCTTTTCCAATAAGGTGTTGCCCATTACACTCAGAATGATTTCAAGTAGAAAAGGGGTTTCTTTTGAACAAAATTTTATCGACTAAATTTTAAATTTTTGGCACTGTTATTTGTTGGGGATTCCATGGTGGGCAAGATGTGTAGAGTACTCACCTTAGTGGATTTTTATTTTATTGAGAAAAATTAACTCTTTAATAACTCAACAAATACATAAGGCATTTTCATATCACAAGGCAGGAAAATGATAAAAATAGGAACAATGGGATAAAGGGCAGAGGAAATTCTCTGAATTGATGGTATTTGAAATGAAGGCAGAATAATTGGATAGATCAGAGTATTCTGGAACAAAATGATCCACTGAGGCGCAAGTATAAAGAATGTAGAAAGTAGGGCAGTGTGGACCGATCCAGGAAAGAACAAGAATAATGAGAGTTAAACTTAGAAAAGAGAGCTAATTGATGCAGATACCATGGGAGTTTGAGCTACATTCTGAATATAATGCAAACTTTATTGGGAAATGGTGACAGGTTGTTACTTAGAGAGGTACTTAGAGGAAGAATGAGAGATGGAAAGGAATCAGAAGCAAAATCTATTGGACACACCACACGCAACACAGTGGAAAATTTCCTAACAGACCATCCCTAAACTATCGCGATTAATTGATACTAGGGAATGCAAAACCTACAGGTATTTTAAATAAAGGCATTTCTCTTTAAGAAGGGAGATGATGAAATTCCCCTAGTGTTATAAGAGTTAATGATGAACCATGTATTTATTTAAACTTTGGTATAGTTTTAAATTTCTGGGGAGAACCAATGAAAACCCATTTCCATAGCAAATGAGTAACATGTGTAGTTTTAGTTTCTTTTGATCAGAAATTTGATCTAAGAATTTGGCCTAACAATTTATATCAGATCTAACCACTCTTCAACTTGTAATTTTAAGTAAAAAATAGGATATGAAAAAATTCTTATTTTTCCTTTCAATGAAAAAAATCTTTTAAAGCAAGCATGTCTATTCATGTCTGCTAAATCATTACAATTAATGGGCTTCTGTACCAACTACAGAAAATCTACTCATGAAGTCCTCATGATAATTCTCCAAGGAAAAAAAGGTCATTTCTCCAAATTAGGAAGGAAGAACATAATACTTATTAATGTTCAAACAATTTACTGAAGAGAACATGCTTTTGCAAACAGTAGACATATTCTCGGCTAGATCACAAAAATGCCACAAACATCAAACTCTAAAGTGAAAACAATGTCAAAGGCAATAAGCAATATGATATTTCTCCAGAAATTCATACCTTACTATTATGACAGCCTCATTCCAGGGTATCATTTATTGCCTTTGAGGATAAGTTTTACCATCTTATCTGATGAGTACAGACAAAATGAGAGCAACACAGAGTAATTAGAATGGACACATTAAAGAAAAATGGAAAAGCTTAGAGATTTTCTCCAAGTGTTTCTTCCTTGGAAATGAACTGTGAACATGTAAGAGGCTGCTTTGTCTAATATGATGTTCACCAACCATGTGTGGACTGGAGACTTGCATTCTGACTAGCTCAAACTGATATGGGAACCAAGTAGGAAACTCACATTGAACCTAAAAACCTTAAGTCAAAAGACTTAAGGTGCATGTTAATTTATTACAGAACTATCCTTTCATAGGTTGGTCCAAATAATTTACATTACTAAAATTAATTCTATCTGTATTTTTTACTTGCTTTTCTTAGTGAGGCCTCTGAAAAATGTATTTTAGCTACATGTGTAGTTGATGGTGGATATGACTTCAAAAATATGTCACCTCAGCAGATTTCTCAGAGCCTCAGCATCTGGTAATATCAATCGAAAATTACTTTCTGTTATCATTTTAAGGAAGAGATATTTCACAGATGAGCTGTTAAAAGGTACACATCCTATAAAAGATCCTGAAGACTTAGTCTTGCTTCCTGTTTTTCCTGTGAAACTTTAATTGTATTAAAGTAATATGAGGACATGAAAAGACATTTTCTAGTAATGAGTCCTTATGGTGTTTAAAAGTGAAGGGATAGAATCTATTTTCATGTTGAGGTCAAAGATTATTTATAAAATAGAAAATACAATTTTTAAGTTCAGAAAATTTCTTAAGCTTGGAATCTAATAAAATGCATTTTGCTGAGGTTAAAAAAGGCAAACTTGCAATGCCACAAGGGGAAATAATCTGTTTTCCTTTTCAGAATGTTTAGAAGCAGATTTTGTTTCTATTAGTAATTATAGGGAGATTTGGCTTGACCAGGCACGTTATTGATCAAATCAACAAATAGCTCTTATCATATTAGCGAAACAAGATGAAGAAATCTAAATGGGATTTTCTATTGTATCTCTGCTTTAGAAATTTCATATTTGATTTCAAGGAGTAAGTAATGTGGAATTGTAGTCACCTTAAGTCTGATGTCACTGGTTCAATACACCTCATTTCTTTCCCTGGATCAGTTGAAGGTAGGTTTGCCTTGGAGAACATGTGGAGCTTTAAAAGATGACAAATATGCTATGGAAGAACATTAATCAGAGCAAGTTTAAAGGACAGTTGTTTTTGGCCTTAAAGTCTTTGGTGTGGAACAAATGGTAGTCAGAATTATTCAGTCTGAGATGGCAGGAATGCATCAGGCATTTCTGTGCGTGCCCAGGCATCTTTTAATCTTGAACCTTCTGTCGATGCCATGAATGAAGGGATCACAGTTTTAGTTTCTCTCAGACTACAAAGGTGGATTTCTTATTAGTGATATGGAATAGAGTGTTTGGAAATACTGAAAACAATGAGGCATGTTATCTAGGTTTCTTTTGTCAATTTTCTTGACTAATGTGGAAAACAGTTTTGGTTATGTGCTCTGACTATGATGATTTAAATATCACAAATAAAAGGATAAATAGAGATTAAGTCCATCCCATACCCTTCTCATTTTCAGGTCATCAGAATATTTGATTACTTGCTAAATAGAAGATGTGAGTTATTTTCCTATGGGGCATTATAGGAATAATATATATATGGAATTTACTTTATATACATTTTAAATGTTTTCCCAACTGGAAAACCCATATTCCATTCCCCCTTCCCCTTTCTCTATAAGGGTGCTCCCCTACACACAAACCCACACCCCCTTCCCTCCCTAGCATTTCCCTAAACTGGGGCTTCTAACACCCTCAGGCCCTAGGGCCTCTCCTCCCAATGATGGCCAACAAGACCCTTCTCTACTACATATGTGGACAGCACAAGGGGTCCCTCCATGTGTATTCCTTGGTTGTTTGTCCAGTCTCCTGGAGCTCTGGGGGGGTCTGGCCAGTTGATACTGTGTCTCCTTCCATGAGGCTGTAAAATCCCACAGCTACATCAGACACATCTTCAACTCTTCCATCCCGGTTCCCAAGCTCAATCCAATGGTTTGCTGCGAGCATTCACCTCTGTATTTGTCAGGCTCTGCCTGAGCCTCTCTGGAAAGAGCTTATCATGCTTCCATCAGCAAGCACTTCCCAGCATCCACAAGAACATCCGGGTTTGGAGCTTTACATGGGATGTATCCCCAGGTGGAGCAGTCTCTGTATAGCCTTTCCTTGAATCTCAGCTTCACACTTTGTTTTAATATTTCCCCCTGTGAGTATTTTGTTGACCCTTCTAAGAAACACTGAAGCATCCAGATTTTGGTCTTCCTTCTTCTTAGGCTTCATATGGTTTGTAAATTGAAACTTGGGTCCTTCGAAATTTTAGGCATATCCACTTAACAGTGAGTACATACCATGATTGTTCTTTTGTGATTGAGTTATCTCCATCAGGATAATATTTTCAAGTTCCATCCATTTGCCTGCGAATTTCATGATGTCATTGTTTTTAACAGCTGAGTGGTATTCCATTGTGTAACTGTACCACATTTTCTGTATTCATTCTTTTGTTGAGGGACATCTGGGTTGTTTCCAGGTTCTGGCTATTGTAAACTTGGTTGCTATGAACAGTGGAGCATGTGTCCTTATTACATGTTGGAGCGTCTTCTGGATATATGCCCAGGAGTGGTATATAGCTCAGAAAGTACTATGTCCAATTTTCTGAGGATCCTCCAGACTCATTTCCAGAATGGTTGTAACAGCTTGCAATACCACCAGCAATGGAGGAATGTTCCTCTTTCTCCACATCCTTGCCAACATCTGCGGTCACATAAGTTTTTGATCTTAGCCACTCTGACTGGTGCGATGTGGAATTTCAGGGTTGTTTTGATTTGCATTTCCCTGATGATTAAGGATATTGAGCATTTCTTTGGTGCTTCTCAGTCCTTCGGGTTTCCTCAGTTGAGAATTCTCTGTTTAGCTCTGTTCCCCATTTTGATTAGGATTATTTGGCTTTCTAGATTCTAACATATTGAGTTCTTTGTACATATTGGATATTAGTCCTCTGTCAGATGTAGGATTGGTAAAGATCTTTGACCAATCTGCTGGTTGCCATTTTGTCCTATTGACAGTGTCCTTTGCTTTACAGACACTTTGCAATTTTATGAGGTCCCATTTGTTGATTCTTGTTGTTAGAGCATAAACCATTGGTATTCTGTTCATGAACTTTTCCCCTGTTCCCAAGTGTTCGAGACTTTTTCCACTTCTATTATATTCAGTGTATCTGGTTTTATGTGGAGGTTCTTGACCCACTTGGACTCAAGCTTTGTCCAGGGAGATAGGAATGGATCAATTTGCATTCTTCTACATGTTAACCTCCAGTTGAAACAACACCATTTGTTGAAAATGCTGTCTTTTTTCCACTGGATGGTTTTGGCTCCTAGGTCAAAGATCACGTGACCATAGGTGTGTGGGTTCATTTCTGGATCTTCAATTCTATTGCGTTGATATCCCTGCCTGTCACTGTACCAATACCATGCAGTTTTTATCACTACTGCTCTGTAGTACAGCTTGAGGTCAGGGAGGCTGATTTCCCCAGAAGTTCTTTTATTGTTGAGAATAGTTTTTGCTATACTTGTTATTTTGTTATGCCAAGTGAATTTGAGAATTGCTCTTCCTAAGTCTATGAAGAATTGAGTTGAAATTTTGATGGAGATTGCATTGAATCTGTAGATTTTCTTTAGGCAAGATGGCATTTTTTCCTATATTAGTCCTGCCAATCCAACAGCATGGGAGTTCTCTCCATCTTCTGAGATCTTCCATTTCTTTCTTCAGAGACTTGAAGTTCTTTTCATACAGATCATTCACTTGCTTGGGTAGAGTAGCACCAAGATAATTTATATTGTTTGTGACTATTGTGAAGGGTGGCATTTCCCTAATTTCATTCTCAGCCTGTTTATCCTTTGAGTATAGGAAGACTACTGATTTGTATGATTTAATTTTATATCCGGCCACATTGCTGAAGTTTTTTATTAGCTGTAGGAGTTCTCTGGTGGAGATTTTTGGGTCATTTAGATATACCATCATATCATCTGCAAATAGTGATATTTTGATTTCTTCTTTTCCAATTAGTATTCTTTTACCTCCTTTTGTTGTCCAATTGCTCTAGCTAGAACTTCAAGTACTATGTTGAATGGATAGGTAGAGAGAGAGCAGCCTTGTCTAGTTCCTGATTTTAGTGGGATTGCTTTAATCTCTCTCCATTTAATTTGATGTTGGCTACTGGTTTGCTGTATATTGCTTTTACTGTTTAGGTATGGGCCTTGAATTCTTGATAATTTCAAGACTTTTATCATGAAGGGATGTTGAATTTTGTGAAACGATTTTTCAGTGTCTAATTAAATGACCATGTTGTTTTTTCTTTGAGATTTTTTATGTAGTGGATTACATTGATGGGTTTCTGGGTATTTAACAATACCTGCATCCCTGGCATAAAGCCTACTTGATCATAGAGAATGATCATTTTGATGTGTTCTTAGATTCGGTTTGAGAGAATTTTATTGAGTATTTTTGCATTGATATTCATAAAGGAAATTGGTCTGAAGTTTTCCCTCTTTGTTGGGTCTTTCTGAGGTTTTGGTATCAGTGTAACTGTGGCTTCCTAGAATGAATTGGGTAGTGTTCATTTTGTTTCTATTTTGTGGAATAGTTTGAAGAGTGTTGGTATTAGGTCTTCTTTGAAGGTCTGATAGAATTCTGCACTAAACCCAGCTGGTCCCCAGCAATTTTTGGTTGGGATACTTTTAATGACTGCTTCTATTTATTTTTGGATTATGGGAGTGTTTAGATGGTTTATTTGATCCTGACTTAACTTTGGTATTTGGTATCTGTCTAGAAAATTCTCCATTTCCTCCAGATTTTCCCATATTGTTAAGTATAGGCTTTTGTAGTAGGATCTGATTTTTTTTATTTTTTTAATTTCTTCAGGTTCTGTTGTTATATCTCCCTTTTCCCTTCTGAGTTTCTTAATTTGGATACTGTTTCTGTGCCATCTGGTTAGTCTGGCTAAAGGTTTATCTATCTTCATGATATTCTCAAAGAACCAATGCCTGGTTTTGTTGATTCTTTGTATAGATCTTTTTGTTTCTACTTGGTTGATTTCAGCCCTGAGATTGATTATTTCCTGTTCTTTACTCCTCTTGGGTGTATTAGCTTCTTTTTGTTCTAGAGCTTTTAGATGTGCTGTTAAGCTGCTAGTGTATGCTCTCTCCAGGCTTTTTATTTTTTTTTTTGGAAACACTCAGAGCTATGAGTTTTCCTCTTAGCACTGCTTTCATTGTGTCCAATAAGTTTGGGTATGATGTACTTTCATAATCATTAAATTATAGGAAGTCTTTAATTTCTTTCTTCATTTCTTCCTTGACCAAGATATCATTGAGTAGAGCATTGTTCAGCTTTCATGTGTATATGGGCTTTCTACTGTTTTTGTTGCAATTGTAGAAGAGCCTTAGTCTGTAGTGATCTTATAGGAGGCCTAGGATTATTTCAATCTTCTTATATCTGTTGAGGTTTATTTTGTGACCGATTATATGGTCAATTTTGGAGAAGGAACCATGAGGTTCTGAGAATAAGGTATATTCTTTTCATTCAGGATGAAATGTTCTATAGATATCTATTAAATCCATTTGGTCCATAACTTCTGTTATTTTCACTCCATCTCTGTTTAATTTGTGTTCCCAAGATCTGACCACTGATGAGAGTGGCGTGTTGAAGTCTCCCACTATTATTGTGTGTGGTGCAATGAGTGCTTTGAGTTTTAGTAAAGTTTCTTTTATGAATATGAGTGGCCTTTCATTTGGAGTATAGATGTCCAGATTTGAGAGTTCTTCTTGGTAGATTTTTCCTTTGATGAGTATTAAAAGTCCTTCCTTATGTTTTTGATGACTTTTGGTTGAAAGTCAAGTTTATCTGATATTAGAATGCCTACTCCAGCCTGTTTCTTGGGATCATTTGTCTGGAAAACTGTTTTCTAGCTCTTTACCCTGAGGTAGTGTTTGTCTTTAGCACTGAGGTAAATTTCCTGTATGCAGCAAAATGCTGGGTCCTGTCTATGTATCCAGTCTGTTAGTCTATGTCTTTTTATGGGGGAATTAAGTTCACTGATGTTAAGAGATATTAAGGATTAGTGATTGTTGCTTCCTGTTATTTTCTATATTACTTTTATGTTTGTGTGGCTATCTCTTTTGGGTTTGTTGATAGAAGATTACTTTCTTGCTTTTTCTACACTGTTGTTTGCCTCCTTGTATTGGTGTTTTCTTCTATTATCCTTTGTAGGACTGGGTTTGTGGAAAAATATTGTGTAAATTTAGTTTCGTCACAGAATATCTTGGTTTCACCATCTATGGTAATTGAGAGTTTTGCTGGGTATAGCAGCCTGGGCTGGCAGTTGTGTTCTCTTAGTGTCTGTTTGATATCTGCACAGGGTCTTCTAGCTTTCATGGACTCTGGTGAGAAGTGTGGTGTAATTCTGATTGTTGTGCCTTTATATGTAACTTGCCCTTTTTGCCTTACTGCTTTAATATTCTTTCCTTGTTTTTTGCATTTGGTGCTTTGACTAGTATGTGACAGGACAAATTTCTTTTCTGGCCCAATCTATTTGGAGTTCTATAGGCTTCTTGAATTTTTATCTCTTTCTTTAGGGTAGGGAAATTTTCTTTTATAATTTTGTTAAAGATATTTACCGGCTCTTTAAGTTGGGAATTTTTGCTCTCTTCTATACCTATGATCCTTAGGTTTATTCTTCTCATTGCATCCTGGATTTCCTGGATGTTTTTGTTTAAGATCTTTTTGCATTTTGCATTTTGCATTTTTTTTACTGTTGTGTCAATATTTTCTACAGTATCTTCTGCATCTGAGATTCTCTCTTCAATATCTTGTATTCTGTTGGTGATGCTTGCATTTATGACTCTTGATCTCTTTTATAGGTTTTCTATCCCCAGAGTTATCTCCTGTGATTTCTTTATTGTTTCTATTTCCATTTTTAGATCCTGGATGGTTTTGTCCCTTTCCTTCGCCTGTTTAATTGTGTTTTTCTGTAATTCTTTAAGGGACTTTTGTGTTTCCTCTTTAAGAGCTTCTAGCTGTTTACCTGTTTTCTCTTGTATTTCTTAAGGGACTTATTTATTTCCTTCTTAAAGTCTTCCGTCATCATCATGAGATGTGATTTTAAAGCAGAGTCTTTTTTTTTTCTCATGTGTTGTAGTATCCAGGGCTCACTGTGGTGGGTTAGCTGGGTTCTGATGATGCCACATAGCCTGGGTTTCTGTTCCTTATGTTCTTGCCCTTGCCTTTCGCCATCTGGTTATCTCTGATGTTAGCTGGTCTTGCTTTCTCTGACTCTGTCTTGTCCCTCCTGCAAAGCTCTGTGTCAGTACTCCTTGGAGACCATCTCTTTCTGAGAGGAATTTGGGTTTGGAGAACTGTGTTACAGGGTCAGATCTGGGGTGCAGACTGAAACCAGAAGGATCCTGTCTCCAGCTGTTCCTTGGTTTCTATGTCCTAATGGCTCTGCAAGGGTGCCTCTTGAGCCAGGAATTTGAACAGAAATGGTTGTCTTGCCTGAGGTAGAAGGTATGTCAGCACTCCTGGGAGACCAGCTCTCTCCTGTCACTGTTTGGGAATGGAGCCCTGTGGCACAGCATCAGCTCCCCAGCTGCAGAAGGAAACAGGAAGGCCATTCCTCATTCCTTGTGTCTTGAGGTTTCTCAAGGCGGGTTTCTCTGAGCAGAGGTGCTGGTCTTATCTCTGCTCACAGGCGTGTCCACACTCCTGGGAGGCTAGCTTTCTCCTGGCTCTATTTTGATATGGAGCCTTGTAGCACAGGCTCAGGTCCCAGGCCACAGATGGAAACCAGAAGATTCCTGTCCCAGGCTGCTCCTTGGTCCCTGTGTCCTGAGGGTTCTGAGAGGGTCCCTCTGAGCAGAAGTGATGGTCTTATCACAGGTCTGTCCACATTCCTGGGAGACTAGCTCTTTCCCTGTGTTATTTGGGTATGGAGCCTTGTGGCACAGGCCAGAAAATATTTTAATAGTAAAAATGACATAGTTTGGAAATTTGGTACAAATGACCATATATTTGTTATGGTTTTGGAATTATTTAGGCCAATGATGTATTATTCTGAACATACTCTAATTCTTGAAGTCCAATGTAGGCTATTATACTAATTATATGCTTAAGGGATACTTAAAATATAATGAAAATACTTTATGATATAAGGTTTACCAAATAACTGTAACTGGACAAAATAACAGCTGCTAATTAGATTCGATCACAATAAGATGGAGTACTTTCTCAGAGAATAGAGAGCTTGCTTTCCCAATCTGGCTATGTTAGCTGGAGCCCCAGAACTCATATCAAATCTAAAAAACAAACTTGATGCTGTTGTCCACTCATGCGATCTCTGTGCCAGGAAGGTAGAGATAGGAGGTTCCTTGGGACTCACTGTCTACCCAGCATAACAGATTTCATGAGTTCAGTTTCAAAGGCCAAGGTTTTATATATGTGTATATAGTGCAGCCATGTATATTTTTAACTTTTATTAATTAAGAAACATTGCTGAGAAGAAAAACCAAACTGTTGGGTTGGATTATAACATATTGAACAAAGGATTTGTGTCTAGGAAGCAGATTTAAAATATCTTAGAAAGTATTGATAAAGCAGATAGCCTTCTATTAAATTAGGCAGTTGTTGTGAATATGTACTTCACCAAAGAGAATATCTAAATATCTCAGTAAATAGGTTAAATTTATTTTCAGTATCAGATCCATCACAACTTCCTAATGTATCTGTATAAATATGCTTCCTGATCAAGGTTTCTGGTGTTTTTTATGTTGGTGCTCACATTAATTCCTTAAAATACTGAAGGGTGACTGCAGTTGATTCCTGTGTGGGAACACAGTGACTCTGGTCTGAAGATATTGCTTGGGGTTATAATGTCAGTGAGAGGGCCACTGTGGTGTTTTTCTAGCAATTTTATCTTTGTAAATACAAACTACACCAAAGGGAGAAAATCACCATGGTGTTCAATTAGGATTTGCCTGAACATATCACAGAAGAGTTTGAGAAGTTCAGCTAAGTGCATATACATCACAAAACTCTGAAGACCCCATATTGAAATGTTAGCTTCCTACAGACAGGAATCAAAAGACAGGAAACACAAAATCACAAGATGTACACACTTATAATGCTTAGAAATATGTAATACTTTTTGTTTCTCTTTATTTGGTTTTGTTTTGAATTCCTTTACTAAAGTGTTGCAGTACAACTATGTGGTTCAACTTTTATAATACTGGAGGAAAAACAGGTCTTGCTGAAGAGACAGACAATAATAATGCCCAAGGGCTGAGAGGCAAACATAGAGTCAACTGTAAAATGTTGTCCTGTAGTGGTGGTAGTTTACCACTTAACTATCTACCATCTATCTACTTACTCACCTATTTATTTATTGGTTGATAGACTATTAAGCAACTTAAATTTGATGATAATTACATTCATGAAACTGTACTAAATGGAATAATATTCCTACAATAAATTCAAAAATAAAAATATATTTTGTTATATTTTATTATAGAGGGCAAATATTAAAATAACAAAAAAATAATACAATGCCCTAAGACAACTCCTTTAGTATAGTTCAGTTTATAGATTGGTGTTGCTATCATAGGCATCATAGTTCCATAGGAACTAGGCATTAGTCCACAATATTGGTATTTTACCTAATGATGCATAGTTCTTAAGACTTTGTTTATTCACTAGGAGCCGGTAAAGGTCTCAGACAAGCCTTTAAGCTCCAGGTATATAACTTCCAATAGCTCCAATTCCTTGTACCTCATTTAGTCAACATGCAGAGCTACTAGGAATAGTCTTCCTTTAATCAGTCTACAGCCTTGTGATTATAGTTTCATATAGGTTCAAATTTATGCTTTCACCCATGTTTTTCTGGGGAAGGGATAGGTCAGGCCTTGGGAAAGATCATGTTCTTTATGCAGTTCTCAATGTATGGCTGTCAGTACACCCATATACCTGTTATTCAGCTTCCAGGAATTAAAAAAAAGTCTTATAAAGCCCATGGCCTTAGCATTGCAGTTTCTGGTGTTTACAGATTCTGAATATCTACATATCAATATCTGTTTATGTAGCAAAGTCAACACTGAGAAAGAAGTTTGTAATAAGAGCTTCATGTGTCAAAAAGTACAAAACGAGATAGCACAGAACTCATACATGTGTCTCCAGATTTAGAAAAGCACACACCAAACCACATATTATTAAAAGAAAAGAAATATAAATATCAATACCTGAAATGAAAAGTGCAAGCATAAAGGAGAGATAGCTCAAATAAATAACATCAGAAGTGAATAAAGAAACATGACAGTTGATATCTCAGAAAAGGGAAATATCTGAAATTTGGAATGGCATGTGAAAACCTGAACATGTTAGTAGAAAACGTAATTTGTTTTCCAGAACTTAATACCTACCAACAATTACTGAGGAACACAAAGCAAATCATGATATTCTAGTAATGTATTATGAAATTAAAGTAAGAATTAAAAATTCCTCACCTAAGAAGGGTGGGACCCTGATGGCTGCTGAAAATTTCTATAAAACATTTAACTCAAATGAATTTTAATTTCTATTAAAATATTCCACTAAATGATGAGAATAACATTATCCTGGTGTAAGATGAGTTTGCACAAGAAACACAGAAGGAAAGAAAGTATTTTATATATGAATGCATTATATTTGGGAGCACAGACCAGACATTTTCTGACAAAATGTTGCAGAATGAGTTCACTGTCACCTTTCAATGATCACACACCAAGATCAAATGGAAGTCATCAGATACACAGGTGTTTTAATACATGTAGATCAGTAAATTGTAATGAACTCATCAACATAATGAAGGACAGCCCCATTTGATTATTTCATAGAGACACAAAGCATGTGCCAGCACTTGCAAGTACTATGAAAACTAACCAGTAGGAAAGAAGTTTCTTTGTCAGCTTGATACTGATTTCTTTGGGTCCTGTAGTCCAAGTGTGTACAGTCTTCAGAGATGTCTTACAGCATACTGGTGATGGGTAATTAAGGGCAATGACAATAACTTCTGTTGAACTCTGGGACCTCAATGACCAATAACTCATAGAAGCCTATCCCATGACTTGCAATTCAGTTTTCATTTAATTATACTATCTTCTGTGAGTAACTGAATGAAAAAATAATATCAACAACGACAAAAGAAAGAACAAGAAAAAGACATGACTGTTCCTAGGTACAATGGAGGAAACTTTATTGCAGATAAAAGGGAGAGCATAGGCAGAATAAGAGATATCTGGGACATGACCTTGAAAGATGTTAGGAGACGGTGAAGTAGGGTGAAAGGGAAGAGAGGGGATCCAGGTGCCACAGGACCCTGTAAAAGGTAGGGACTGAGAGATAACTGGAAAATCTCCAGGCCAAGTCTTCTTTGACATGTTGAATAGGTCAATTGTCCAAGGTTTATAATCTGACAATTCATTTCCCATCAATGCATAATAATTCTTTTCAACTCCTTTTCAAGTTTTATTTGGAAATTAGTTTACTAATCATCTCCTTGCAATAAGGTGGTAACAGCCTGTCCTCTACTCTATCTTCCAACAACTGCTTACAACAGGCCCCAGTCTTCTTACCTAGCACTGAATTCTGCATATTACAATACCAACCTGCCATGCAAAATATGCCCAGACTGACATTAGTGGCATAACTGAATGGAGTAGCTAATCAAATGATTGGATTTTAGTTCTGCTGCAGAGATATGCTTGGTACTAAAATCCTGGTCAAAAGTCAATGAATGGGAAGGCCATAGGCCCTAGGGTAGAACTTGTTACTCTTAATGCAAGATGAATGCACTGTCAATATACCTTATAAATATTTATGTCTATTCCAAGAGACAAGAGTTGCTGTCAACATTGTTCAGAGAAGCTTCAGTCTTAGCTGGACAGAGGTATGGCAAGATACAGAGTTGGTTAAAGTGTTAAAAGGCTGAATGCTCAGCCCTAAATTTGACAAATATATTTCTTATACCTCAAGACTCAGAGAACATCATAGTAAAGTATTTAGAAAGAATACAGGAGCTAGAGGATAGGGAATAATATGAAACGTGGTTTTCTGGGCAATGCATGGCTATTACAATCAAGAGCCATAGCTGTGGTAACACTAATTGTATCTGTATAAGATCACCCTAGCCACAATTCAACATAGATGCAAGAAAGTCATCTCCAAGCCCTCAATGAAGAGCTATTTGCAGTTGATAGATTCTGAGGAAGAAACAATCATTCATCTTGGGGGATGTAACCACTCGGTGACAGAATTTCTGCACTCCAGAGGATGGCTCCATACCCATGCACATATACACAGTACTAGCTGAACTTGATTATCAAAAGGAAAGGAAAGAGATGAAGTTGGGTGGGAACATGTTGGAAGATTCATGACGGAACTTAAGAAGAAAAATTGAGATGAACATGATTGCATTTTATTATGACTATGTATAAAATTCTCAAGAAAAAAGTAAAAGTTTAAACAATGCAACAGTACTGAGAAGTATTATAAGGTGAATGATAGACGTGCTTTCTACATGTTCAACAATGAGGCACAGATATTTCCCATCACCATCTCCACTTAAGACTGCACTGAAAGTCTTAGAAAAGGCCATCAGGACAAAAGTAGTCACAGAGGCTAATAATGACAAAGAGGAGGAAAGATAAAACCATTTCACAACAAGCACCAAAGAACAATTAGAAAGGGGGAGTACATTCTGTTTTGTTACTATGCATTATGAAAAGTTTTGATGGAAATGGTTAATGCTGTATTTCAAAATGACTTGGAACAGAAAATACAAAATTCTAACCACTTTAAAATAGCTAATTTTGAATGCATATACATACATATTACCTTGATTTGAACATTACACATGTGTTTATGTATAGAATTACTATAAAATATTCATCAATGATATAAAAATATTATGTAGCACTAAAATGAACAGATAAATACAGTATAAGTGTATGTATACATTGAAATATTATGTCGAGATGAGAATGATTATATTATAACTGGACAACTTTCATTAACATAAAGCTGAATGGAATACATAAATCATAAAAGAAAATGTAAAATTTTATAGTATTAACTAGACATTATCATTATACTCAAAAGACTGACATACGAATATTGACATATGTTCAAGGCTATTCTGGACTACATGGTTAATGCTATGCCAGACACATTTACAGTAAGACTTTGCTGAATTTTAACTCCACAATATTATAATATTTCTAAGAGGTAATTAAACAAATTTGATATTAATACATAAAAATTAGTACATCTAAATCACAAGAGAGAATGTTAGAGAATGTTACTAAAAAGGAAATAGTTTTTCACACTATCAGAAAACAAAGTATATTGTAAAAGACACTAACTATTTGGAAAACAATATATAATTTTATTATATTAAATCAAATAATTTCTGTTTACCTAATGCCTACCTAGGAAAGTGTGGTAGGTTGTGAAGAATATATACACATTAAGAAACAAACATGATGCAATATATCAATACATTAAGAATTGTAAGAGTACATTGGTATGATTATAAGTATTAGGCAAACTTAAATTATGGTGTAAATGCTAGCAGTTATTCTGTAGTTAAGCAGTTATTAGAAGAGGTTCTTGGATGATTAGCATTTTTATTTTCCTCCTTCTTTTCTTCTTCCTTCTCCTCCTTCTTTTGATACTGTCTCCTCAGATGTATCATGTTAGTGAAATCCCTTGAGCATTATATTTATTATTTATTCTTGAGTCTGTAAAAACTTACTTTAAATATATAAAATATCCAATCATTTAAGTCAACCTGTTTCTATAGAAACCAATGTATAAAATACAAATTCACATTTCAGAATGAAAAATGAAGCGAGTGATGCTTTAACAAGGGAGGCTCTGCACATGTGGGACCAGGTTTTACCATCTGCTCAACTTTGCCATAAAACCAGATCCGCTCTAAATTATATTTAAATGTTTATTTAAAATACTAAATCAAGTGATAAATAGTAAACACAAGTACTATTAAAAATCATGAGTGGGCACCTAACCCTCAAGAGACTGGAGGCCCCAGGGAGTTTAGAGGTCTGGTAGGATGGAATGTGGAGAGGTGGGGACATCCTCATGGACACAGGGGGCTGGAAGGAGGTATGGTATGTGGAACAGTCAGAGGGTGGACTGGGAGGGAAATAAAATCTGGAATGTAAAAAAAGATTGAATAACAAGAAGGAATATATAAAAAATTAAACTTTTAATTAAAATATATTTTAAAAAATGGACAAGGCTCCAGGAGGAGAAAGCTCAGGGCATAAATGGTCTTGTCAGGGCAGAGTTTGACAAACTAGGCTCATGAAAAAGTAGGGAGAAACAACATTACATACACATGCACACACACACACATGCACATGCACTCATACACACACATATATGCATACACACATGCACATACAGCCACCATACCTTCACCATTCCACCCCCACAACAATAATAACAACAATAATGACAATACTACCATTTAAATATTATTGTAATAATATCTCCATGAATGTATGATCTCTGCTGAAGGAAAATACTTTTAAAATAATAGCTTGTTTGTATTTCTTCTGATTCCATCAACATAAAAATTGGTTTAATAAGAACCTCATCTGTCTCCATTCTGATTGTGATGTGAAATCAACTGCTTATCATTTGTGACACTTGTCTTCCACTGAAAATGAATGTTCACAACACACCAGCATTGACAAACTTCATCTAATCTCTACTTGGAGCTCTCCCCACTGTTCAGGCTTTCCTGTGGCACAATGAACAGATTATGAGGGAATCCTGAGTGAGAACCTAGGTTGTCATTGCGGGTTTTGTTATTTCTTGGATAACACAATTAATTTCTTGATGAGGGAGACCTTGGGACTTATAGCCCGAACACCACTTGTTTTGTTTCTGTTTTATGGCCCTTGGATATCTAATCAAACTTTCTTACACACACACACACACACACACACACACACACACACTATGTGTGTATATATATACACATATATTTGTGTATATGTGTATGTGTATTTGTATGTGTATGTTTATATATATGTAGACACATATATATTACACACATACACATGTATATGCAATCATTGTAGTGTGTGCATGAGAGAGAGACAGAGACAGACAGAGAGACAGAGAGGAAGAGACAGAGATACAGAGTGTATATGTATATATGTATGTAGTATGTATGTACATATGGATGTATGCCTAATGTGTGTTTAGGGGGTGGAATGCTACATGGCTCACACGTAGGTCAGTCAGAAACATTTTAGTGTCAACTTTCTTCTTCCATGTTTTTGTAAATCCCAGGGATAGGACTGTGGTTAATAGGCAAGTGCTTTCATCATTGAGCAATCCTAAAGATTGAGCTTCATCATGTTTCTGCCACTGCACATAAAACTTTCTTGCTGCTTGTGACTTTCCTGCCATGATATACTGTATCTTTAAGACAGGATCACCTTCTTCCCTTTCTTCACTTTGGTGAGTATGTGGATCTATAGATGAGAAAATCACCTAGTGAAAATAGGTACGCTACTTTTTTCACTGCTTCCTAAAATACTACATGACAATTACATACACACATGTAATTACTTACATCTATCATGCATTTGTAATTGTAAGTATTTAGATGATTTATAAATATACCATAAAAATGTGGAGTATAGATGTAAGTACTGCCAGTATTTACCTGTTTCAGCATACTCTCCCCATGAAAAATTGAAGGTCATCAAATTTTAGCAGTAAGGTAAAATTAGGCTTCTTGTCCAATTTGTAAAAAATGTGTTTTGAGAACAAAGTCATGTTTTACCTACACATTGTCTTTGACTATTCCAATGCTGTTGCGCAAAGATGAATGTCACAGTGGTGACAGAGATTCAATTGACCACATGATCTAAGATAGGTAATATAATGTGGTTTAATATACCATTAAACCTTGTGCTAAACTAATGATTACACATATGTATTTTAAGTCCATTCTGAGATTTAAAACTTTTAGCTTCATTTCAGACCAAATGACTGAGGTCAGCGCTACATGTTATAGACTCATGAACAGAGTTAATGTTGGGAACTATATGTAGCTATCACTAATTAGAACATTCAATAATAATAACTGTAAATGGTAACTTTTGCATCTCATAACTAGCAACCTACAGCCTAGACAGCTGCCCATTCTTACCTTCATTAGAGTAATATACTGTAGTCCCAATGATTTTGTGCATTATGCAAATGTTATCCTTGTGTTATTCAAATGTTGATTTCAACCTCAAATCTTGTTTCAATCCAGGCACAGTATTTTTATGCTTATGTCTGAATCTCCTGTCTCAAGTTTGTGTAAACACTTTTTACCCCACTTATTCTTTGTCTTGTCAATAAATGGTGTTCACCCAGTTGGTGGGCAGAAGAAAGAATAGAGCAGAAACTTCTGATGGCGAGGGGAGAGAGAGAAGGAGAATCACATTGGTCATGAGGAGGATGATGAGAAGAGGGTCGGAGAAGATACCACGAGGAAAAATATCTGAGTCCCAAGGAAAGAGAGTGATCAATAATAATATCCAAGTATCATGGGATAATGGCTGGGACATAGCCAGATTAGCATAAGTGGTAAATCAATTAACTGCCCAGATATTGAGGTGTAGCTTGAAATAAATCTTGGTTTCTCTGTGTGGTTATTGGAGACTAGCAAAGGTAAAGAAGTACACAGCTGTGCTAATTTTCTATTTACACTTATATTAAAAACAATTCATTTTACAATATACCCTTTGTTGATATTCCTATATGTGTGCTTCAAATCTAATCTCCTCAGGGTACCCAGGAATTTTATGGTACACAAATTGCTTGATACCATATGGAGAGGAAGTGAGTACATGTTCTGATGTGTTCTTATTTAAGTCAATGTATTTATTTTTATCTTGTTAACAAATAGTTAATATTTTAAAAGTAGCAGGTGACTGATATTAATGTATGTTCTGCTAAATTAAAAAAAATACACAAGATGAGAGAGACGTACCATGAAGCAGTGCAACACATTTATAAAGCTATTCATCTAAGCCTGAGAGTGAACTTGAGAGACATTACCTTGACACAGATCATCTAGCAATCCATTAAGAAAAATGAACACAACGGTGAATGTCATAACTGGTCAGGAATCCCAAGCATGGGGTTGCCACATAGTCAATTAATTCTCAAATAGCCCATCTTGTCACACAGATTATTAATAAACGATTTTGTGAAGGAGAAAGATTTTACACACTTCCTAGTTCTAGTGAATTTAAGATCTCTTTCCCTCCTAGAATGCAAAGATAATTTTCAAGGAAGAGATTACTTTGGGTCCTTCAGAAATAGAAGGGATTATAATTTTTTTCAGGATCTTATACAATTTGCCTTTTACATACAGCAAGTCTAATAAAAATGTACATGGCATAAGCTTTTGCCACCTTAAATATTTTCCCAATAAAGTAACAGAGACACTATATCAAAAAACTAAATTCATGCAAAGGAAAAAACAAAAGCTTTTCCATCTCAACATTGCATGTTAAATGTCAATAGGAATTAGTGTTTGAGTCTACATTACACTGAGACACATTTTTAATACTGCTTGTTTGAGAAACAGTAATACAAATTTAGAAACACAGAAACATTTAAATGAAAAGTCAAAAGGTTCTAGTAGGAATATGTGTTTTTTGTATCTTTTTTTTTTTTTGAAGGCATTTTGGCAAAAAGTTAGGTGTTTTATTCAATATTGTGTAATGACTTTGGTATAATAGATAATAGATAATTTATCATGGAGAGGTACACTTTCACTCAGTGATATGTAAGGTTACTTGCTTTATTTTGATAAACTATCTAACATGTTAGCAAGCTCCAGTTTACCCGAATGCCACACTCAGAATATGATACATTTCCTAAACTCTACTTTCTTTCTTTTTTTCATACTTACATTTCAAATGTTTCCCCCTTTCCAGATCTCCCCTTTGGAACCTCCCTATTCCCTCCCCCTCCCTCTGCCACTATGGAGGTATTCTCCCAACCACCCACCCAACCAGTCTCATCTTCCCTGCTTGCCATTCTACTATACTAGTGGATTTAACACCCTCAGGTTTTCTGTATCTTTTTAGCTCAGTTACATAGGTCCCGTGCAGTGAGTGGTCTAGTCTCCAGGGCTTTCTCAGCTCTTACAGTCATTTTCCATGCCACTATACTTAGCAATTTTTGTACTAGCAAATGAACCTTGTTTTCACTCTGAAAGGCCAGAGTCAAGGACATTTATTGCTTTTGAGTAGAAGCCAGATATCTACTTGTGCCAACCTACATATGACAGCAACAATATCTTTATATATAGATCTCCTCAGGTTATCAATTACTCCAGCATACCTGTTATGGCACCAATTTGGAGACTGGAAAAGGGAGACAGCACATTTGATGGTAGACTAGGTTTTGTGGTAAGACTCCTCATCAACCACTCCCCAAGACTGTGTGAGGAAATGACAGAAGGAAAGAAAACAAAGCCTTTTATGCATACCTCATAGTGGTCTGATGAACTCTTTTGTGCATAATGACTTAGTAGATGCTGAACAAAGTTTCTAAGACCTAATAAATGTGACGTGAATAGCTTTGAAATGAATGACAAGCATAGAATGAGTTTTTCATTTTTTATCTGTTTTTTCAGCAGCTACTCCATGTTTTGGTTAGGAATGCAGATGATATCTTAGTCATGTCTCTTAATACAAGTACTTATATAAAATACATGACTATGACTTAAAAGTCTAGGTTCTAATCTAAGCATGTTAGAAAGAGTCCTTTCCATTACCTGTTTCTCTCTTCCTTTATTTCTAAATCTCTAAGTTTTAAAAGAGCATGGGATTCTAGTGTTTCATCTAGAAAACTACAGCAAACATATTTGACTTTTTAAATCTTAGTCTAGATTTAAATTTTACACATATTCTATCACTCTGAGTACAGTACAATTCCTGGTATTTTTTGTTTTTCCATGTGATTCAGCATCAGAAGACTTTTTTATTTTACTTTATTGTACTTTATTTTTTTTATAATGGATGCATTCTTCTTTTTTGAGATTTTATTTATTTATTTTAATTTTATTGGTTATTTTGTCTATTTACATTCCAAATATTATCCCCCTCCCCAGTTCCCCTCCCCAAAACCCCTATCCCACCCTCCCTCTCCCCTGCTTCTATGAGGGTTCTCCCCCACCCATCCACCTACTCCCACCTCGCCTACATACCATTCCCCTATACTGGGGTATCAAGCCATCACAGGACCATAGAAAATGGCTAAACAGGTCTGGAAATAATATTGTAATGGAATTATAAAATTGCATTAACATTTGACTTTTTCACGTTAGGTCATGTGGGCATTTATTTCACTTTTAATTTGTAAATAGTACACAAGCTGTAGACTTCACTAAGGCATGGTCAAACAGAAGTCAATTTTACTAATTTTCCTCTTTTACACCCTTTTCTAACCCTTCTCAAACTCTGCACTACACCAGCCCTACTTGTTGCTCTCTTGTTTTATGTTATCTGTTACCCTCAAACTGTACCAGCTGGAGCTAGATCACAGTGACAGACTTATATTTAGCACATTTGAAATTCTGAGCTGAATTCCTTGAATCAAACAAAAGTTCCTATGGCTTTGACATTGTATTTTAGTAAATCTTGCATAGTTGAACTTCATTACTATGGTTCTCTTGATATTCAAATATCTGAGTTTTTAAAGCTGAAAAAATATGCTTAATATATTGTTTCTATCATATAAACACGTCTGAGTATATAGATGTTTAATATTATGTTGACATTTAAATGAGTTGATAATTAAAATGTTTGTGTCCATCATTAACTAAGATTCTTTCCTCAGATCTATTGGTACAATTTATTTTATTAAAATTAGTTTTTATTTTATCCAGGATCATGCTTTTAATCTCAGAACTCAGGAGGCAGACACAGACAAATCTCTGAGAGCTTAAGGTCAGCCTGGTCTACAGAGAAAGTTCCAGAATAGTCAAAGCTACACAGACAAACCCTATCTATCAAAGGCAAAAAAAAAAAAAAGGATTTTTTTTTTTTATACAGCATGTTGTGACTATAGTTTCCCATTTTATCTCCAGTCTGGGTCCACACACTTTCTTTCTCTCATTAGAAAACAAAAACACGTTTTCCGTCTGCATCCAGGGAGCTAATCCTGTACCACAGGGCTCTATACCCAGATAGAGAGCTAGCCTCCCAAGAGTGTGGACAAGCCTGAGAGCAGAGGTAAGACCAGCACATCTGCTCAAAAGACCCTCCTGGAACCCTGAGGACAAAGGGACCAAGGAACAGATTGGTACAGGAGCATTCCAGTTTCGATCTGTGGATGGGAAGCTGATCCTTTGCCACAAGGCTTCATATCCAAATAGCTTAGGGAGAGAGCTAGTCTCCCAGGAGTGTGGAAAAGACTGTGAGCAGGGGTAAGACCAGCACCTCTGCTCAGAGGGACCCATCCAGAACCCTCAGATCACAGGGAACAAGGAGTGACCATCCTGTTTGCTTTTGTGGCAGGGAGCTGACCCTGTGCCACAGGGCTCCATACCCAAATAGTGCCAGGAGAGAGCTGGACACTCAGGAGTGCCAACACCCTTCTACCACAGGCAAGACAAACACTTCTGTTCAAATTTCTGGCTCAAGAGGACCCTGGCAGAGCCATCAGGACACTGGAACAAAGAAACAGCTGGGGACAGGATCCTTCTGGTTTCTGTCTGCACCCCAGAGCTGACTCTGTACCACAGCTTTCCAAACCCAAATTCCTCTCAGAGAGAGTTGATCTCCAAGCAGTGCTGACACAGAAGCTTGCAGGAGGGACTAGCCTCAGTCAGAGAAAGCAAGATCAGATAATGACAGAGATAATCAGATGGCAAAAAGCAAGGGCAAGAGCATATGCAACAGAATTCAAGGTTACTTGGCATTATCAGAATCCAGTTAACCAACCTCAGGGAGCCCTAGAACCCCAACACACAAGAAAAGCAAGACTCTGATTTAAAATCACATCTCATGATGATGATCAAAGACTTTAAGAAGGAAATAAATAAGTCCCTTAAAGAAATACAAGAGAACACAGGTAAACAGCTAGAGTCTCTTAAAGAGGAAACACAAATATCCCTTAAAGAATCACAGGAAAACACAATCAAACAGGAGAAGGAAATGAAAAAAAAAAAAAAAAAAAAAAAAAACAAATCCAGGATCTAAAAGTGGAAATAGAAGCAATAAAGAAATCAGAAAAGGGAGAAAACCCTGGTGATAGAAAACCTACAAAAGAGATCAGGAGCCATAAATGCAAGCATCACCAACAGAATACAAGAGATAGAAGAGAGAATCTCAGTTGCAGAAGATACTATAGAAAATATTGACACAACAGTCAAAAAATGCAAAAAGCTCCTAACCCAAAACATCAAGGAATTCCAGGATTCAATGAGAAGAAAAACCTAAGGATCATAGGTATAGAAAAGAGCAAAAATTCCCAAGTCAAAGGGCCAGAAAATATCTTCAACAAAATTATAGAAGAAAACTTCCCTAACCTAAAGAAAGAGATGAACATAAACATATAAAAAGCCTACAGAACTCCAAATAGATTGGACCAGAAAAGAATTTCTCCAGTCAAATAATAATCAAAACACCAAAAGCACAAAACAAAGGAAGAATGTTAAATGCAGTAAGGAAAAAAGGTCAAATAACCTAAAGGCAAAGCTATCAGAATTACACCACACTTCTCTCCAGAGACTATGAAAGCTAGAAAATCCTGGGCAGATCTCAAACAAACCCTAAGAAAACACAACTTCCAGTGCAGGCTGCTATACACAGCAAAAATCTCAATTACCATAGATGGTGAAACTAAGATATTCCATGACAAAACCAAATTTACACTCTATCTTTACACAAAACCAGCCCTATAAAAGATAATAGATGAAAAACACCAACAAAGGGAGGGAAACTACACCCTAGAAAAAGCAAGAAAGTAACCTTCTTTCAACAAACACAAAAGAAGGTAGCCAACCAAACATAAAAAAAAAACCTTAGAAAATAACAGAAAGCAACAATCACTATTCCTTAATATCTTTTAACATCAATGGACTCAATTCCCCAAGAAAAAGAAGACTGAAGGATCAGATACATAAACAGGACCCAGCATTTTGCTGCATACAGGAAATGAACCTCAGCGTCAAAGACAAACACTACCTCAAAGTAAAGGGCTGGAAAACAATTTTCCAAGCAAATGGTCCCAAGAAACAGGTTGGAGTAACCATTCTAATATCAGATAAAATCGACTTTCAACCAAAGTCATCAAAAAAGATAAAGAAGAAAACTTCATACTCATCAAAGAAAAAATCTACCAAGAAGAACTCTCAATTAAAAACATCTACACTACAAATGCAAGGGTGCCCACATTCATAAAAGAAATTTTACTAAAGCTCAAAGCACACATTGCACCTTACACAATAATAGTGGGAGACTTCAACACCCCATTCTAACCAATGGAAAGATCTTGGAAACACAAACTAAACAGAGACACAGTGAAAGTAACAGAAGTTATGGACCAAATAGATTTAACAGATATCTATAGAATATTTCATCCTAAATCAAAAGAATATACCTTATTTTCAGGACCTCATGGTACCTTCTCCAAAATTGATGATATAACCCGTCACAAAACAAAACTTAACAGATATGAGAAGATTGAAATAATCTCAGGCTTCCTATCAGATCACAACAAACTAAGGCTATTCTTCAATAGCAACAAAAACAGTTGAAAGCCCACATATGCATAGAAGCTGAACAATGCTCTACTCAATGATAACTTGGTCAAGGAAGAAATGAAGAAAGAAATTAAAGACTTCCTGTAATTTAATGATTATGAAGGTACATCATATCCAAACTTATGGGACACAATGAAAGCAGTGCTAAGAGGAAAACTCATAGTTCTGAGTGCTTCCAAAAAGAAACTGGAGAGAGCATACACTAGCAGCTTAACGGCACAGCTGAAAGCTCTAGAACAAAAATAAGCTAGTACACCCAAAAGGAGTAAAGAACAGGAAATAATCAATCTCATGGCGGAAATCAATGAAATAGAAGCAAAAAGAACTATACAAAGAAAGATAGATAAACCTATAGCAAGCCTAACCAGAGGTCACAGAGATAGTGTCCAATTTAAGAAACTCAGGAAAGAAAAGGGAGATATAACAACAGAACCTGAGGAAATTAAAAAAAGAATCATCAGATCCTACTACAAAAGCCTATACTCAACAAAATGGGAAAATCTGGAGGAAATGGACAATTTTCTAGACAGATACCAAATACCAAAGTTAAGTCATGATCAAAAAAAACCATCTAAACACTTCAATAGCCCCTAAAGAAATAAAAGCAGTCATTAAAAGTCTCCCAACCAAAAAAGCCTGGGACCAGCTTGGTTTAGTGCAGAATTCTATCAGACCTTCAAAGAAGACCTAATACCAATACTCTTCAAACTATTCCACAAAATAGAAACAAAATGAACACTACCCAATTCATTTTAGGAAGCCACAGTTAAACTGATACCAAAACCTCAGAAAGACCCAAGAAAAAAGGAAAACTTCAGACCAAGTTTCCTTGTGAATATCAATGCAAAAATACTCAATAAAATTCTCAAAAAAATGAATCCAAGAACACATCAAAATGATCATTCACTATGATCAAGTAGGTTTCCTCTCTGGGATGCAGGGATGGTTCAATACCCTGATATCCATCAATGTAATCCAGTACATAAACAAACTCAAAGAAAAAGCAACATGGTCATTTCATTAGATGCTGAAAAATCATATTACAAAATTCAACTCCCCTTCATGATAAAAGTCTTGGAAAGAGCAAGAATTCAAGGCCCATACCTAAACAGTAAAAGCAATATACAGCAAACCAGTAGTCAACATCAAAATAAATGGAGAGAGATTAATGCAATCCCACTAAAATCAGGGACTAGACAAGGCTGAACTCTCTCTACTTATCTATTCAATATAGTACTTGAAGTTCTAGCTAGAGTAATTAGACAACAAAAGCAGGTCAAAATGATGCAAATTGGAAAGGAAGAAAACAAAATACCACTATTTGTAGATGATATGATCGTATACTTAAGAGACACGTAAAACTCCACCAGAAAACTTTTATAGCTTATAAACAACTTCAGTAAAGTGGTTGAATATAAAATTAACTCAAACTAATCAGTAGCCTTCCTATACTTGAAGGTTAAACAGGCTGAGAAAGAAATTAGGGAAATGACACCCTTCACAATAGTCACAAACAATATAAAGTATCTTGGTGTGACTCTAACCAAACAAGTGAAAGATCTGTATGAAAAGAATTTCAAGTCTCTGAAAAAAGAAATCAAAGAAGACCTCAGAAGATGGAAAGATGTCCCATTTTCATAGATTGACAGGATTAATATAGTAAAAATGGCCATCTTCTCAAAAGCAATCTACAGATTCAATGCAATCCCCATCAAAATTCCAACTCAATTCTTCATAGACTTAATTAATTTAATTATTCTAATTAAAATTAATTCTAATTCATTTGGAATTAGAGAAAGCCCAGGATAGCAAAAACTACGCACAACAATAAATAACTTCTAGGAAAATCAGCATCCCTGACCTCAAGCTGTACTACAGAACAGTAGTGATAAAAAAACTGCATGGTATTGGAACAGTGACAGACAGGTAGATCAATGGAATAGAATTGAAGACCCAGAAATCAACCCACACTCCTATAGTCACTTGATCTTGGACAAAGGAACTAAAACCATTCAGTTGAAAATACAGCATTTTCAACAATTGGTGCTAGTTCAGCTGGAGGTCAACATGTAGAGAAGACTGCGAATTGATCTATTCCTATCTCCCTGTACAAAGCTCAATCTGAGTGAATCCATGACCTTCATATAAAACCAGATACACTGAGTATAATAGAAGAGAAAGTGGGGGAATGTCTCGAACACTTGGAAACAGGGGTAAAGTTAATGAACAGAGCACCAATGGCCAATGCTCTAAGAACAAGAATCAACAAATGGGACCTCATAAAATTGCAAAGCTTCTGTAAGGCAAAGGACACTGTCAATAGGACAAAATGGCAACCAACAGGTTGGGAAAAGAGCTTTACCAATCCTACATCTGATAGAGGGCTAATATCGAATATATACAAGAACTCAAGAAGTTAGAATCCAGAGTACCAAATAACCCTATTAAAAGTGGGGAACAGAACTAAACATATAACTCTTACCTGAGGAAACTAGTAGGGCTGTGAAGCACTTAAAGAGATGTTCAACATCCTTAGTCATCAGGGAAATGCAAATCAAAACAACCCTGAGATTCGACCTCACACCAATCAGAATGGCGAAGATTAAAAACTCAGGTGACAGCAGATGCTGGTGAAGATGTGGAGAAAGAGGCACACTCCTCCATTGTTGGTGGGATTTCAAGCTAGTACAACCACTTTTGAAATCAGTCTGGCCGATCCTCAGAAAACTGGACATAGTAATATCTGAGGACCCAGCTATACCACTCCTGGGCATATACCCAGATGATGCTCCAACATGTAATAAGGACACATGCTCCAATATGTTCATAGCAGCCATATTTATAAAAGCCAGAAACTGAAAACAACCCAGATGTCCTTCAACAGAGGAATGGATACAGAAAATGTGGTACATTTACAGAATGGAATACTACTCAGCTACTAAAAACAATGACTTCATGAAATTCTTAGGCAAATGGATGGAACTTGAAAATATCATCCTGAGTGAGGTAACTCACTCCCAAAAGAACAAACATGGTGTGTACTCACTGATAACTGGATATTCACCCAAAATTCTGCAATACCCAACATTCAATTCACTGACCATATGAAGCCTAATAAGAAGGAAGACCAAAATGTGGATGCTTCTGTGTTTCTTAGAAGAGTGAAAAAAATACTCACAGGAGGAAATATGGAGACAAAATGTGGAGCAAAGACTCAATGAAAGGCCATCCAGAGACTGCCCCCCCTGGGCATAGATTCCATATATGGCCACCAAACCTGGATGCTCTTGTGGATGCTGGGAAGTGCTTCTGGATGGAAGCATGATAAGCTGTCTCCTGAGAGGCTCAGGCAGAGCCTGACAAATACAGAGGTGAATGCTGGCAGCCAGGCATTGGACTGAGCGTGACTCTGGTTAGAGGAGTTGGATAAGAGACTGAAGGAGCTGAGAGGGTTTACTGCCCCAAGGAGGGAGCAGCCTTGTCAACTGGCCAGGCCGCCAGAGCTCCTCGAGCCTGGATCACAAACGAAAATATACACATGGAGGGACCCATGGTGCTGTAGGTCCTTGTTGGCCATCAGTGGGAGGAGCGGTCCTTGGGCCTGAAGGAGTTGGATGCCCCAGTGTAGGAGAATGCTAGGGAGGGAAGAGGGGAGTGGGTGGGTGGGTAATCACCCTCATAGAGGCAGCTGGACAGAGGATGGGATAGGGGGTTTCCAAGGGGAGACCTGGAAAGGAAAATCCTTTGAAATGTAAGTCAAGTGAATATTCAAAAATATAAAAAAAAAGAAAAAAAGCTTCAAAGGAGTAGTAGTAAACTATGTACTACTATGTACATAAATCAAAAATAAATCAGGATATGACAAATTAATCAAACATGGAAAAAAGCCAAAGAAAAAAACAAAATAAATACATATACATACAAAGACACACATTTTCATGTACTCATGAATAAAAGAAAACAACAAAAACTGGAAGGCTCTATATGTGTATATATATATATATGTGTGTGTGTGTGTGTGTGTGTGTGTGTGTATAGTATATATATTATAATAACAATATACAAATCATGTAATATAATTAGAAATATATTATAAAATATATGTATATATAATTATATAATTAATTATATTACATATTACATATTACAGTATGTAGTACATAATATACAGTATTCACATATCTATCATACATCATATATCACATATCATAAACTTTATAACATATATATTACATAATATAATATATAATACTATGTAATATAATGCATATAAGATATATCATATGTATATAAATTATCTTTATATAAAAATTCTATATTATATATGTTAATTAAAGATTACATATAGTACATATGTGTGTGAGTATTTGTGTATGTGTATATCTGTGTATATGAGATCTGCAAGGTAGAAAAAAATGTTCTGATTTTATATTATGAGACAAAGATCCTTCAAATTTGCTGTTGACTTCATTTCATGATGATCATTTATTGCTGGGCATAGGGGCTACCCTTAAGAGTAATTTTGTACTCCACTGAGACCCCATTGGAGAAAACTTCAAATGGCTATCTATTAGACATAGCTTTGGAGTTAGAGATGAGGTGAGGAGGTGTCTATGTCTCCTTTCTGCTCTAGAACACTGTGTGGTACAGACCAGTGCAGGTTTTATGCATGATGACAGTCTCTGTTGGGTTCCTATATGTACCAGCCATGTGATGATGTCTATAAGGACTTTATTCCTTGGTGTCCTCCATACCCTTTGTCTCTTAAATTCTTTCTGCAGCCTCTTCCACAATGTTCCCAGAGGCATAAGGGAAGTGAATGATGAAGAAGTACCATTTAAAATTGAATGTTCCAAGGAAGGTCTCTCAATCTCTTAATATTGTCTAGTAATTGTCCTATGTATTTGTTTCCATCTGCTGCATAAGAATCTACTTTGAAGATGACTGAACAAGATATTTATTTGTAAGTTTAGTAGAATATCATTAGGATTCATTTTATTACTATATTCCTTTAACAAAACAGTTGTATTTGGTTTTCTCCAGGTTCATTAGCTGTCTAGTCATGTATTCTTCATCACCCAAGCAGCATTGCATCTAGATTCCATCTCAAGGAATGGGCTTTAACTCAAGTCAGATATTGGTTGACACAACCAAACTTTGTACTAATGTTGCACAGTGTATCTTGCAGGCAATTGAAGGGTTTGTATCTGGGTTAGTGTTTACCTTTATCTTTTGATAAAATTGAGAATACCTTCCAGTACTGTGCCTAGTAGTCTGTAGGTATGAAGGCTCTATGTAGGCTCCATCTTGACTTCTACACGTTTGGTGAGTTGAATAGATGTTGTCCTCAGCAATAGGTCTTCATTGCCAGTTTGTTGAAAGCCACTAATAGCCTTGGCAATATTTCATATTTTATATTTAAGTGTTTAAAAATGAATTTTCAATATTTGAGACTGTTTTTTGGTTATGGAATCATAGTTTGGAATATTAAATCACAAAATTGAGCTTTCTAGTTTGCATGTTAAATATTCATGGAACTTTATCATAGCCCTTTGCTCTATGACTTAACACATTAAAATGTGTATGTTATAAAATGGAAAGAAAAAGAAAAGAAAATTAGTTAACCATTGTCAGCATCACCAAGCATCATTATGCTTATTTATGTGTGATTGTGAGCATCGCTATGCTATTGCTGGTTTGATGAAATTTTCATAAATATGTGGTTAAATAACCATCTAGAAAAGACAGAGAGAAGCAAAAAATATGGCTGTCAGTAAATTTTGGTGTGTAGAAGTAATGCAGTAAATTGGATTCTCAGTATTCACCCAAAATTATTGGCATGGCAAAGTGTTTATATAATCACAGGTCTGAAAACAGTAGGAAGCTTAGGTCTTTCTCTGTAGCCCCCAAAGCTGTATTGGTGAAACCCAGGCATAGTCAGAGAGCATTTGTCAAAAAATAAGATGCAGAAAAATTGAAGAAGACATCAAGCAACAACCATGGCATCTCTGCATACCTGAAAGCCCACAGGTGCACACTTGCTGAGATAAATAGAGCAGGAGAGAAAGACATTGTCTTAGTCAGGGTTTCTATTCCTGCACAAACATCCTGACCAAGATGCAAGTTGGGGAGGAAAGGGTTTATTGAGCTTTCACTTCCATGCTGCTGTTCATCACCAAAGGAAGTCAGGACTGGAACTCAAGCAGGTCAGGAAGTAGAAGTTGATGCAAAGGCCATGGAGGGATGTTACTGGCTTGCTTCCCCTGGATTTCTCAGCTTGGTCTCTTATAGAATCCAAGACTACCAGCCCAGGGATGGCACCACCTAAATGGGCCCTCCCTCCTTGTTCACTAATTGAGAAAAAGCTTTACACTTGGATCTCACAGAGGCATTTCCTCCCAGAAGCTCCTTTCTCTGTGATAACTCCAGCTTGTGTCAAGTTGACAAACAAAACCAACCAAAACAGACATTATGACAAAAATTAAGATAAAATGAATTATTTGATGAGAAAAGTGTTTAGATTGTTTCTCTGAAGGCAGGCTTATCTTCCTATTCTGATCCACTAAATTTAGGTCAAACCTCTCTCAGCCTTGTTATAAATTCTACATTGGAAACTGCCTGTGCATGTAAAAATATCTTATGATTTGACCTAATAGTTATAATTAAATTTTTTCTAACATTAATGCTCAATTCAATTAAGGGATAATAGATCAAGATACAATCTAGCAAACTTCCAGATAACATATACTTTCATAATTTTTTTATAATATTTACCTTTGGCCAACAAAAGGATATATCATAAATTATTAATAAGTCAGACTCAAAAATTTTTTCTGCCATCTTGATTTCAGGATCTTTGTGTCCTCAATATTTAAGGAAATACCTAATAAGCATTATGTGTTTTAAATGTACACTACTTGTTACTTGCTAGTAAGTTCTAAAGAGTTCTAGGAGATAATAAAAACATAGATGGTATATTACATATATATGTTTTTGTCTTCTCTATAGACATCAGATAAGTTAAGTTATATATTAAATACAGGAGTATATATTTAATAAAATAAAATAGCAGAGGAAAAGAAATGGCTCCTTCATACTCTACATTGCCTTCCTATTGCAACCTACGACTTGGAAGTTCCTTGGAATATGAAAGAATCTTCCACTGGTAATGTGAACACATTTTCTCTGACCATTAGCAATATGGCCATACATGATATCCTTCAGTTCACAATATCCTCTGGAGGCTAAAGACAGATGCTCAATTCCATAATTTTTTCTCAGTGTTTCTGTACTTTTTTTTCTTGTTCCTTTAAATTTGAAAATCTTGACATCACATATCATTTAATACACTCGACAGGAAGGAGTAAAATTAACACATATAGAATGAATACTCACTATTTTCATTTAACAGAATCACTTAGTTTTGAATTAGGTCTCAAAAGAGGTATTTTGTTTGTTTGGTTTTGTTTTTCAAGACAGGATTTCTCTGTATAGCCCTGGCTGTCCTGGAACTCACTCTGTAGACCAGGCTGGCCTCAAACTCAGAAATCCGCCTGCCTCTGCCTCCCAAGTGCTGGGATTAAAGGCATGCCCCACCATTGCACGGCCTCAAATGAATTATGTTTGTTGTATCATGATTCTTTTAAACCTTGAAAAATCCAACTTAAGAGTATAGAAGATTCAGTATACACAATAAAAATTGAAGACATGTATAAGGTATATGTGCCATAATGTTTACATTCTGGGTACCAACTTTACCTCTGCTAAAATGGAAAGCCCTATTTATCAAAATAGTGTCAGGAAGTAACATATAGACCCAAAGATAAATACAAGTCATTTAAAACTTTGAGTTGAATGGTAGACATGGAAAAATTAAATGTAATTCAACTTTGATGGAAAGTTTTGTTATACTTATGAAGTATGTATATATAACATCTATCAGTCCCAAAGTTTCTAAAGTAACACTGCAGTATGCTTTAAGATTCATATTGTTCTAAACCTATTTTTTCATTTTTCCTTTATTCTTTTAACCATATGTTTATGGATATTTGCCTGAACATATGCTTATGTACCATGTGTGTTCAGTACCCTTGGATGTCAGAGTGGGCATTAGAACCACACAGAAGTTACAGACATTTGACACCAGAGTCCTCTGCAAGAGAAGCCAGTGGTTTTAACCAATAAACCACCTCTCCATCCCTGAGAATCCTTATTTCAAAATGAGCATCATGTCAATAATGACCCCCTGATACTTTTTATTTTTTAGAGAGTTACACTGAAGTGTTATCTTTTTGTGTGACAAAGCCCCATACAGTTCTAAATATCATTTGTAAAGAGTTTCTTCTTAGTTTATCCAGTATGACACTGACTCTTTCTTTCTTTCTTTCTTTCTTTCTTTCTTTCTTTCTCTTTCTTCCTTCCTTCCTTCCTTCCTTCCTTCCTTCCTTCCTTTCTTGTTTTAACCTTTTATTTATTTATTTATTTATTTACACTCCAGATTTTATTCCCCCCAACCCGTCCACCTTCCGACTGTTCCACATCCCATACCTCCTGTCTCCAAGAGGATGTCCCCACCACACACCACCCACCCAACATGGTCTCTAAACTCCCTGGGACCTCCAGTCTCTTGAGGGTTAAGTGTATCTTCTCTGACTGAACCCAGACCTGGCAGTTCTCTGCTGTATATGTGTTGGGGGCCTAATATCAACTGGTGTATGCTGCCTGGTTGGTGGTCCAGTGTTTGAGAGATCTCAGGGATCCAGATTAATTGAGACTGTTGGTCCTCCTACAGGGTCACCCTCCTCCTCAGCTTCTTCAAGCTTTTTGCTTGTTAACCACAGGGATCAGCAGCTTTTGTCCATTGGTTGGGTGCAAATATCTGCATTTGACTCTTTCAGCTGCTTGTTGGGTCTTCTGTAGGGCAGGCATGATAGTCCTTTTTGTGAGCACTCCATAGCCTCAGTAATAGTGTCAGGCCTTTGGACCTCCACTTGAGTTGGATCCCACGTTGGTCCTGTTGCTGGACCTTGTTTTCCTCAGACTCCTCTCCATTTCAATCCCTGCAGTTCTTTCATACAGAAACAATTATGGATGAGAGTTTTTGACTGTGGGATGGCAATCCCCTCCCTCACTTGAAGCCCTGTCTTCCTGCTGGAGGTGGGCTCTATAAATTCCCTCTCCCTATTTTAGGGCATTTCATCTAAGGTCCCTCACTTTGAGTCCTGAAAATCTCTCACCTCCCAGGTCTCTGGTATATTCTGGAGGGTCCTCCAAACATCCTGCCTCCTGAGGTTGCCTGTTTCCATTCTTTCTGCTGGCCCTCAGAGCTTCAGTCCTTTTCCCTTACCCAGTACCAGTTCCACTTTCCCCTCAACCCCACTGTCCACTTTCCCTCCAAGGTCCCTCCCTCCCTCCTCTCCCTGCACTGCCTCTTTCATCACAAGAACTTATTATTCAGTTTCCCCTCTTGCCATTGGCATCTTTAAACACGTGCACACACGCATTTTTATTGGTACCTTCTAAAATTCAGTTTATAGTATACTTTTTTGTTGGCATTGAAACACCATTATAATTCACATCACACTTATTTGAGTGTTGCATATTTCCTAATTTCTTTATAGATACTAAGCCATTCTCTTCTTAAAATCTTATTTTTTGTACTAGAAGAATAATTTTCTTGTGTATTTCAGAGTAATACAGGTGAGACTGTAGGGAAATTGGTGAAGTTTTGTGACCAAATTGTGCATTTTTTTTTTTGGTAAAGAACTTGACTCTAGAGTTCCAGTTTGAACCAGTATGCTATGTCACCTATTATAACATTAATATCAAAACTAAGATCCTTATGTTTATGGTAAAGTTGCCTATTTTGTCTGTGTTTCTCATTCATACCTGCAATGGCTCTCCGACCTGTCATTCATATGTAAGAATAAAGATCATAAAACACTCTTGAGATTCTTCATGTGCTAAGGGAGATATTTCACAACCACTATCTTTATTGTAACATCATCTGAATAGTTTCTATAGATAACATCTAAGTGAATTTTGAGTAACTTTTATATTTGTGTCTTGGAGAGTATCCTAATTTTTAGTAAATAGACTTTCAGTCTCATGCTCAGCTAACAGGTATCTCCAGTCTTTCCATTGCACCTTGAACTAACAGGTATGGGAAGTTTGTGAATCACTTGGCATTTTTTCTTTTATTGAAAATGGATTATTTTCTCACATATTATCTCCTAACTACAGCTCCTGACTCCAATTCCTCTCAGTTTCTCCTGACATCCCCTATCCTCTAGATCCATTCATTTTATTTTTCTCATTACAAAATAATAGGCTTCTAAGAGACAATAATGTCCTAAATTTAAAAAGAATGTTTATTCGTTTTGGTAAATAAGGTATTTTGGAAAATGGTGCCTTTTTTACATTTCTGATTTTTCCGTTCTGAAACTCACCTCACCTGATCAAAGGGAACTAAACTGGAGTTCTATGAGAGAAAGATCTCTCAGTATGCATTGCAAAGAAGGGTGGGAACAGATAACAATCAGATGGTGTGTCATTCAGAAGTCTGGATGGAAGGGTTGTCCATAATTCCAGGACAAGCAAGAGATCCTTCAGGACGTGTGCATGGACGCTTAACCTGGTTTAAACGTACATTATATTTACACATATCAAATGTATACAAATGACAGTATTTGTATATTGTTGATGTGGAATATTAACAATATTGTAATTAATATTGTATATTATTATTTTACTCACATCCTATGAAATGGAAAATATTAATAAAATTCCAAGATAAATTAAACAAGATAATAATAAAATATAACAAAATAAAAGGAGTTAAAACAATGCTATCACATCAACGTTCAACAAGACAAATCAACAAAAGGATAAAATCCCAAGAAAAGGCACAATAATCCTAGTTATTCAAGCTTCTGGACCTGGAATACATAATATATACAAAGAGACCCTGGTGCAGACCCATGCAGACTCTGCATACTGCTGCTTCAGTCTCTGAGTTCACAGGAACTTAGCTCATGCTCATTTAGAGGTTCTTGGTTTCTTAGTGTCCCCATCCTGTGACTCTTATACTCCTTCAGCTCATGAGGTGTTGTGAACATGCTTGGCTCATAGAATTGCACTATTAGAAGGTATGGCCTTGTTGGAGTGGGCATGACCTTTATGGAGGAAGTGTGTCACTGTGGAGTTGGGCTTTGAGACCTTCCTCCTAGATGCCTAGCAAACAATCTTCTCCTGGCTGCTTTGGATCCAAATGTAGAATTCTCAGTTCCTTCTCAGGCACCATGTTTGCCTGAATGTTGTGAAGCTTTGTGCCTCCATGATAATGAACTGAACCTCTGAACCTGTAAGCCAGAACCAGTTAAATGTTGCATTTGTCTTGGTGTCTTTTTATAACAACTGAAATCCTGATTATGACACCTTTTCTACATTAGAGTTCCCTTTGCTCTGAGAGGAGGGTTTTAATAAAGTCATTTTAGATTGAGCATCTCTCTCTTTCTCTCTCTCTCTCTCTCTCTCTCTCTCTCTCTCTCTCAGTGTGTGTGTGTGTGTTTGTGTGTGTGTGTGTGTGTGTGTGTTGCCTGTCTGTGGGTCTTTGTATTTGTTCCCATCTACTACAAAAGGATGGTTTTCTGAGAATGGCTGTGCCAAGGCATAGATGTAGGAGTATAGCAGAATACTATTAGGAGTACTTTAAAAATACTTGGTTTTATCTTAGTCCCTAGGCTATCCAGTCTATTATTTTTAGTTATCCAAGCAATGTCACATGTGGGACCCATCTTCTAGATGTATCTTAAGTCAATCATTTATTGGTTAGCTATTTCCCCATGTTTTATGACACCATTGCCATAGAATGTCTTGCAGACAGGACAGCATTGTTGGTCTAAGGGTTTTGAGTTCCTCCAACGTTGATGTTTCTCTTTGATAAGTGGTTCTCAAGCTGTGGGTTACAACCCCTTCAGGGATGATCATAAATTTCACAGGGGTTACCTAAGACCATTGGAAAACATTGCTGTTTACATTACACTATGATAATAGTAGCAAATTAACAATTATGAAATAGCAACAAAAAATAATTTTATCATGGAGCATTACCCCAACGTGAAGAGCCAAATTAAAGGGTCACAGCATTAGGAAGTTTGAGAAATTTTGCTTTCGGTAACATGCAGAGTACAGTCTTATAAAAATGACATTAATCCTTAATTACTTGTCACATCCTACCCTAAGCCACTTGAAGTTCTAAGCCACAAGTTAAATAACCTGACCATTTCTAGCTTAATGGTGGCTATGATTTAAACTGCTAAAGTATCAGCACACAATTTATCTCCAAGTTCACATTGTCTTAAATTCAAGAATATTTAGAGGCTATATTTCACTGGGTATAACTTTGTTCTGTCACTTCAATATAGTACTAGGAAATACACTTTCCTACTAAGACTTATGAGTATCTAGCAAGAAAATTCAACTTTATATGTGTACTTGTAATTTATATACAAATTCTAACTATAAAAGTAGTTCCTACTTTACAATTTTGGGTCTCATTGGAAGGATAGCTCTGTTTTGTCATTTTTTATTAAAAGTTAATCAAGTTGGTAAAGAGAAAAATGTTCCTTTTCAACTGTGTAAGATGACATTTAAAAATATTCCTTAATGATTCCTTAATGATTAAAAATGAAAAGTTTTGTAGCTTATACTGGTTGTGAGAATTTTTAAAACCATAACATTTGATGTAAAATTGCCTGATCTCCTTTTCTTTACCTATTATTTCAGAAATTAAAATTTTACAATTATTTTCTTTACCTATTAATTTAGAATTATCTTTACCGATTATTTTAGAATTCTATTAGAATTACCTAGTAATTTTGAATTTAAAATTTCTTTACCTACTATTTTAGAATAATTTAGAATTATTTAGAATTTCTTTAACTATTGTTCTAGAATTTCATATTTAATTTAGAATTTTACAATTAGTAGGTAAATAAAATTTACATATTAATTCTGAATAAATAGATAAATAGAATTTACTTATTGATTCTAAATTAA
>JADRCH010000008.1:4548932-4575423 GCA_019843965.1 Rhynchomys soricoides | reverse complement strand
AATACATTTTTAAGAAGAGTTTAATATTCTGACAAAAATTATTGTGTAGACAGATTCCCAGCTCCCTGACCCATTTAAGCTTCTCAGACACTATTTAGAAAAGATCAAACCTCCAGCAAACTATTTCCTATTTCTGACCTCTGGAAGGAATGAAGTTTTTTTATGTGAACACATTTATACAAATATTTGATTTTTCTTATTATAAGAGAAATTTTGGTGCTATACCACCAAGGAAAATAAAGCCCTCTCCTCCAGCATCCCATTAATAGTCAATAAATCAGCAAGGAGTTGTGGTGCCTCACCAGCCTCTTCCAATTTCATAATGGAATGTTGAAAGACCAAATCCTGTGCAGGTAAGCATAGCTACCATTGGTCCATGATTACAGCATTGAAAATTGGAAAGTGACTTAAGAAATTAAACCACCACTTAGAAGAACAATGAGTCACAGAAAGACAAAAGGGGAATGTGCTAGACATAATTTATATCTTCTGCTTAAGTAAAGTTTTAGCAATGTATTTCATGTCCCAAAATTCAAAGTGTTTTCATTTGTAAATGGAAAAAATATCATAAGTTGGTCAACCACATATTTGCAAAAGCATATGTACCTCATCAGTTCTGCTCACTCCTCAGTTAACGCTTACATATGCTTAACCAGTTAGGAATGCACTCCAAAGAACCTGTTTAGGTAAATTAATTACATATATTCTTATTTATATCTGTCCCACAGGGAAACTGAATTAAAAGGGAAGCCACAAGAAATACTTTTTCTCTCTTGATCTACCTATTGAAAGACTTATCTCCTTTTATTTATGTATCCATTCTTTGATAATTTTCCTCTACTATTTTTAGCAAATAATTTGTATTTCAACTATGTTATGTTATCTCATTAAAAGAAAAATACTCATATTACCAACAGATTATTAAAGTGTCACTATTCTTATAAGCCATGCTCACTTTTTATGTAGATTTTGCACTTAACTTTAGTAATAAATGTATGTGCACATATAACTATTATTAAAATATTGCTCTGTATCCATGAGTCTTTCCATCAGAAAATATAGATCTCAGATATACTACATTTTCCACTAATATCAACAATAAATCTAATAATAACTGTATGAAAATGAACTTGATGAAATTTTATGGCTATTTAGATTAGAAAGACCTTACAGTTATCTTTCCAGATATAAATTGCTGATCTCAAGTGATTAGAACACTTTAGAAATCACAGGCAAAATTATAATCCCAATACGTTTAGCATTAGATAATTATTTAGAATTTGCTCCACTGTCAAGATCATCATTATAAATGATTCATACACTGAAAAAAAAATATTTAGTATTCTTAGTTTCCATTGTCATTGTGGCCGATCCATGACAAGAATAATTACATGTCACATGAAAACACATGTAACAAAAAATACTAGTTCTGGATCAGAATAATAAGGCAGATGATACAGAATTCCTATTTTGGAAAGACAGCTATGCTTTACAGTTTCTCTAACAAATGTATGTGGAAGTAATCTTATGCAGATTCAATAAATTATTATCAACTTTAACCACAAGAAATTGGAAGTCCAGAAAATTCAGAAAGTATTTGTCTTTGGAGATCTTTGACTCTTCTGCAATGAAAATAAAAATGTGTTTCACAACTGACAGATGTAGTTGACGTTCCAAATGCTTGCTGTGGAGAAAAATGCCTTTGTGGACAAAGCTGCCCATGAATATGCTCCATGGGTAATAAGAAGACAATGGAGTTGCATTAAAATGAAATAAAAGGTCAGGCTATGACAGTAGAAAGAGGGAGCATCCAAAAGTGGGAAGTCAAACTGAAAGCACAGCAGGAAAGCATTGCTGACATTTATTTACTTATCTTTGTGTCAATCTACAAAGCTGTATCCAGTCCAAATTATAGCCAGGCATAGTCTTTTATGCTAATAGTTGAACTAGGCATAAGAGAAAGCTCCTAGTCCTATAATCTTTTGTTTTAAATGCAAAGTCGACAAACATAAAAATAAATATCCATAAGGTGGAGATTGGTATAAGTAAGAGTTAGAGGGTGAGGGGTGAAATCCACAAGTAGAGATGAGTTCAAAATCAAACCTGGCAAGTAAATTGACTGGGCAGCGAAGTTCAGAGGCATCAAGGAAGGGAGACAAGGCAATAAATGAAGAAAAGAGGGTGGTGTACAGAAAAGGAAAGTAATTGCAGACACAGCATGTACAATAGAACATGACCAACGTTGTCAGTTGGAGTGGAGCAAGGGAGCATAGAGAGAGAGGATTAGCCTCAAAAACCACAGAAAATTCCTTTTGCCTTTCATTGTGTATGTTCTATGAATAATCATGAAAGTTATCATATACTATTTTGAAGAGGATTTACAAAATGAATTAGTTTGGTTACTCTGTCAGAAATAGGCATCCAGGAGCTCAAAGTAGTATGTAAACATAATTGTGACAAAGTGAGAATATAGAGTACCTTGCCTTAACCTGAGTGTATCAGAGATAAAACATACAATCTGAAGGTTTAGTGCATGTTCACTTTTAAAGGTTGTTAAATATCAGTCTCAATTCCTCAACTTTATTTAGTAATAAACTGATGTACAGAAATACACAACCATATACAAAAGGAATTGAAGACGCAGTGTGAAGAGGTTCAGGAAGGACAGGGCCAGGGCTCAGAGAACACTTCACAGATAACTTATCACAGGGACCCTGTAGACCTTGAACTGCATCTGGCTCCTCAGGCAACCTCATTACTATCAACAGCAGCACTCCCTGGTCCTTGAAGAGAAAGAAATATGAGTCTTTGTGGAGGTCTGGAACACAGCCAGCCTGTTGATGTGAAAAGCCACTCTGCCATTAATCTTTTGGATTGGGCATGAACAGAGAATAGATGGTTTTAGATCTCATGGAAAGCTACTCTGAAGACAGTTGGAGCTGACAACACACAAGAAAAGAAGGAATGTCATTTGTGTTAGTCATTGGTATTCACTGAGAAGAATACAGCTATAAAATTCTGGAAAATAATGGCATCCAAGGTCAACTCTTAGGTAGAGGATCTAGAAGAGGGCATAGGTTTAATATACAGAAGATGATGCCTCAAAGATAAGGAACTTAGAAAACATAATTTTTAGAAGCAAAACTGAGTCACAGATGACAATTACATTTAGAGACCAATGCCTTCACACATTTTTTTGATTCCCTATTCAGAGACATACATGATTAAACTCAACAAATTTGTTTGAAATTTTATAATGTTATAAAATTCCCAAAGTTAAAAGGTCAGTAATCCCACTTGGTCGAGGAAGAAGACTTCAGGCCCATATGACAATATTTTATCTGATGTTTCTGCCAAGTTTATTAATACAATACATTGAAGCAAATGCTTTTAAGAATTAGTATCAGATTTTCCATATATCAAGAAGCCTCAGTCACATAAAACTCTTAGTAATTCTTAATTAATTTTATCATTCTGTAGTTTGAAATAACTCACACAACACTAGAGGTGGGAAACAGCCTGAATATTATGCTGCTTACATTCCTAAGGTGAAAAAAAAAAAAGGCACAAAAGCATCAATATTGAATAGGCATGCTGTCTGGAACATATGTGTTACCCTTGAATGGTATGTTTTTCCTATTTTATATTTTGAAGAAAGGAAAATAACGAAGAAATAGGATATGTTACCCAAAAAGCTTTCTAAATAGTTGGATTTAAATTATAGCTTAGCTGTCTTTAAAATTAATTTTAAAATATTTTTGAGATTATAATTGTAACACTCCCCACTACTCCCTTTCGTCTTTCCAAACCCACCCAATATAACACTACTTTCTCTCTCTCACATTCATGGCCTCTTTCTTTCTTTAGGAATATACATATATAGCTATATAAATTCAAAAATACAATATGATAACATGGAAAGTGGGAATCTCACAAGCTTCTATCTTACACAGAGAACTAGAGGCAACAAAAGAATTCTGAGAGCAAAAGAAATCTTCTGGGAAGAGTCCCCTGATTGGTTACTTTTAATGTTCATCCTTTCTTCCTCTTTTCCTTCCTTTTCTGTTCTTTTTCTTTTATCTTTCTTCTTTGTTTTTCTATTTGTTTCTTTTTATTTCTTTTTCTTTTTCCTTCTTTCACTTTACATAAGCCAATAGATAACATCATGACATTATTTCACAGGAGTCTTCTTTGTAATGGCCACAATATTGTGCTGTTGAAACAATGATAATTTGTTTCTATTATCAAATAACAATTTGAGATACAGAAAGTGAATAGAGAACTAGAATGCTTTCTGATAAGGATTATGGTAATTTAAGACCATAATCCTTAAATCCATTAAAGGTTCCTTTCCAAAGGAGAAGAAAAACTTTGGAAAGGAAGCTATTTTTTTTTCTCTAAGATTCAAAAGATGACTAAGAAATACTGAGAACATACAAGATAGGCTGAACTTGGAGAGAAAGCAGCATAGATGAATCCCTCACCAGGAAAATATCAACTGTAGTGTGTGGCATGATGCCCTAGACACATGTTCCTTGGAAATGGATATATTTCCCCTGGCTTCCAGAAATAAAGACAGTAGACAAGTCTCAGCTGAGAGTATTCTTTAATTCAACTAATCTGCTTTTTCCAGAGCAAGCTATAACTATCCTATGAAACTATCCGACTTGTGCAGACAGAGCTAACAACCTCTTGCAAACACAAGCAAACCTATAAAACCCACTCAGCTTTATGGAAGATGGCTGAAGCCTCTATTGAGATTCCACTCCACTCAGTGTTTGCCTCTGGCTAACCTATTCCTTTTCTTCCATCTCCCCATGTATGAATCCCAAGAGTTTCCCTGAACACGTCTCCTGGATTTCAGTTTCTCTACCAATCCTCACTGTAAAAAAAAGGATTGCCAGATACTGATATAGTAGTTTTATAAATGGTTACATGACTGTGATGTTGGAAGTGGGCTAGATATAATACAGATGAAGTATGATAATGATATAATAAATAGGGCCAGGCAAGTGAACAGGGTTCTGATCGTCAAACATGTTGCCTCTTAAAGAGCAGTGCTTCAGAGCAGCTGACTTCAGGAGAGAGTTTTGAAACCTGAATAAAATCTTTCAGTCACCTTTATCACACTTTCTTACCAGTAATAGCTGTTATGGAGGACACTGTCTTAGAGTTGATGATTGCTAACACTACCCACTTATAAATTCAGTGAGAATAGATGTCTGTACTGTACACTACTTCAGTCCTTTGACTATAATGTGGAGAAAGCTCAAAAGAACACAATATTTTGGAAACCCCAGTCTTGTGAGGGCTGGCAAATCTTCCCAACTTTGCCTTAACATGAAACATGAGTTTTATTATTCTAACCTGAGATTCGGAGATAGATTTGGAGATTACACAATTTTTATTTTCCAGAGCTATTATTCACATAAATGTCTTCAAAAACATCACTTGGGACAAAGGGTGAATATCTTTATTCATAATCTCGGCAGGGAACTAGGAAACATTAGAACTTCATAACAGGAAGAGCAGAAAACTAAATATATTAGTTAAAAATAACTATTATGTTTTTCTATTTTTCCTTTGTGTTATAAAAAAGACTAGGTCACTGTAAAGAAAAGATGAGAATGAGTCCAAGAAGAAAATATAAATAGATTTTAAAATATCCAGCCATCCTTAGTAAGCTCTTTCAATTTAATGAATTCCTACTGTGTTCCAGGCATTTTCAGGAACTGCCTAATTTAATACAAGAATCATAAGAAATGAAACATCATGCTTTGTATACTTACAATAATTAATTAGAGGTCAGAGATATAGCTTTGTGAGTAATAATCCTTATTGCACAAGCATGGGGGCCTGAGTTTGAATTCCCAGCTCCTATGTAAATAGTGGGTCATGATTATGTGTGCCTGTTACCCCAGCACTGGGGAAAGACAGGAGTATCCCAGCAACTCATTGCTAGGCAGTCTAGTAGAAATAGCTCAGCAGCAGACTGTTTCTCATGAAAATAAGGCACAGGGCAACAGAGGAAGACACCCAATAATTTCTTATGGCATCCACGTGCATGCACCAAATATGCACAGTTATCAGCACTGTACACACACACACACACACACACACACACACACACACAACAATGAGTTAAAAATATATCATTGCCATTATATGAATCTTTATATCCAGGCTTCAAATTTTTACTCTCTGCAAAGGGCAAGATAGATGATACACTCCTACCATACAGAGATAAGTCATTGTGAACATAACAGATACCTAATGATTTCTTGCCTTGACCAAACTCCTCATTTCTACTCTACAAAGCATATCAGAATATGAGTGGTTAAATGGAGTTTTCGTATGAAGATAATTTGAATCCTAATTAAATTGCTCACAAGCTAGTTATTTTAGAAGTAGCAAATTATCATTGACATATATTAAAACTGAATATGTTATATCAGTTGAGTTGTAACCTCATAATTAAGGTTCACCCTTAGTGAGCAAAGTGCTATAAAATATAATAATATAAAACTATAACTAGGTAGTTACACATGGAAGCTTGTGTCAATGTCACAGCTGTCAGATAAGTCATATGCATAGCTATCTTTTGATTTGATTGTGACAATGAACACAGGGTGAGTAACAGAATCATGAAGATAAAAATTCCCTCTCATGTAAGTGCAAACATGCCAGGTGATCTTTCTTCACTTCTATTGCTCCTGACAAGGAGGTAGAGCAAATTCTGATGAAGAGGAAACATCACATGGCCTCAGACAAAGAAGAACCCTAAAAAATAATTACATCCCAATCTCAAAGAATGGTAAACCAACAAAGGTACAGAAAAGACTGAAGATGATTGAAAAGACATAAAAAACAGCGATGCCTGATGATAATCACAGTGGACACTAGCCAAATTTGAGTGAGACTCAAGGATGCATAGGTAGAAATATAGCAGCATCATTTTCTGGGATTGATGTTTGGATGACAGGTGTGAAGAAATATGTCCTTGTTTGTATAGTTATTATACTTTAAAGAATGCCATAGGGGAGGGAAATCATGTTGGTAATGTGTTCTTGAATTGCTCAGGTAGAAAGTGAATCTTGTGGTCTACTTATAACAGTGCTGTACCTTTGAAGTGGTTTCTAAGTGGAAGTAACTGAATACATATTTTGGAGATGTGCTCACCAATTAAGAACTATAAACAAACTAGTAAATGACACCCCAGACACAGGACCATGCTGTCTCCAAGTTCAAGGTCCTCCATGATTATAAATCATAGTGGTTACCCTCCAAGAGTCCTCTACCTTTCTCCTACTCAGGTTTGTCCATCAAGTTGACCTACTTTGTAAGTACAGTAGACTTCCTGTTGTCTATGTACTTCTCACCAATCTAGGACAATATCACAGCTCTGGGAAACTAACTCACAATATAATTGATTTAAAATATAAGGTAGGCAAAAAAAGTAAAAATTAATAAATGTTTAAGTAAATATAATTTTATCAGCCTCATTAGCTGCCACAGCTAATATTTACAAAATTTTCACTACATTTGAAAGCAATTTACAGGTTCAATTTCTCACCGTGAAAGATTTCTCAGGCTTGTGAAATAATTGCTTAAAAATCAGTCAGCTGTGGGTGAAACGAGTTGCTCATTTTGAAAGTGAAATAACAAAACTATTTTCAAATATTCAGAGACGAGAAATATGTCCTTCAGATTGGCCCTGCATTCCAGTGCTTTTCTATGCCACGAAGCAAGACTTTCAAAAGGATCTAAGGTGAATTTCTCCAATGCAAATGGAAGAGTTTGATATATATTAACCAGAGATCATGGATCTTGGTTTAAAAGAGAAAAATAAACTTCAAAGAATGGCAAAATGTAACCTTTGGACTTTTGGAAATGGACATTCTGTCTCTTCCTGACCACACTAGGAAAAATAGTTTAGTTTTTTTTATGCTCCTACAGCCTTTGCAGCTGTCCAGATCCTTTGGTGGAGATTATCAGGAATACTTTGTCAGGAAAATCAGTGTTTTGAGCACTGGCATTCACAGATACCATGGGGAAATAGAAAATGAATGCTGGACTGAGATAATTTAGAGATAGCATTGTGAAGAATTTGAAATTTTAATTGGAGAATTTGAAAAGATTCTCAGGAAGGAAATCAGATCCCACGTGAAATGACTGCTTCAGTGAATCTTATTTGTTAAAAAAATAAAATCAAAAAGGAGCAACATAAGAAAGCTGTGTGTATAACCAGTAGCAACCCTTCATTTAAACCAAGAGTGAAAGATATTTGGTGTGATATGAGCTGTCAGTGATCTTGTTCACTTTATGATGGTTTCAGAATAATCCTGCTTCACACTGGGTGTTCTGTGAGCATCTTTTATAACAACAACTGGAAAGGAACATGGCTTATCTGAGATCATCAGCCCTGCCTGTGAAAATCTTACTGGACCTACTGGAGAGTTTTAAGACAAATTCCCAGATGGTAATAGCTGCTTTCTACTGTTTCAAAATTCTGGACAGAATGTTTCTGTCTCAGCAGAATAGACACACATTTCAGCTTCTTATAGATTTTCTGTTCAATCCTTTATTCTATTCCTGTTACCGTTTAGGGAAATCTTAGAATCCCATGTTTTAGGACCCCTTATCTGTGGGGAATAACTACGGATGAGGATTTGTTTTCTTCCTATTCTGTTATTTCTCACAGTCTACTTCACATGCCCAAATCAGAGCACCGTGGACCATAAAAGACTATTGTAAATATGGTGCTTGGCCTTCCAGAGTCTTCTCCTTTGACCCATTCATTTTTGTCTATCAAGCTGACCTTCCAACTAAATGTGCTAACGTTTCATCCTTAGAGAGTGGATTTTATTGATAGTGTCTCCTTATTATCTGTAGATCAAGTTAGCACAATTCTGTTTCCTTATAGAATATAGAGTATCTGCAATTAAATATTTTGATATATTCCTTATTTAATTACTTCCTTTATCTTCAGTTAGCTCCTTAAGATCTTCAAGGACATTTACTGAATCTCTACTCCTCAGTGTTGAATCAACAGTGCTTAGCACAGTACTTAACACAGCCACAGAAATACACATATGGAAAGAATGTATGAATCAAGAAACAAACTACACCTTATGGGCTTATGCAAATCTTAAGAAAATTACTTTGGGGATGGATGGAAGCTATAAGCCTCTCATTACAAATAATTTTCTTATGATAATATGTGAGTTTATATTTTATTGCTTTAGTATAGCTGGTTTTGGGAATAATATCTGAAGCCTTGTGGGCTCTTGAGATAAGAGTCATGTCTATAGATATTTGTCCTACAAGTGGGAACAGTTTTTCATCCCTCTCCCCAGTTCAGGGTGACTTATCAAAGGTTTGCTGTTTATGTGCACAGCAAGACTGCTGCATCTGTAGAGACTTCTTTATTAAGATGCACTCTCCCTGCTAATAAGAAAAACGATGACTCAGAATACTTGGGGAACTTTTGAGCCCTTAAGATGAATTCCAAATTCCTTCTCATTGTTAGAATTCAAGAAACTTGCAAGATTATAGAACAGTCCCCTTTTCTAGGACCTCCTCTGTATCTTTCGGTAACACAATAGAAAAAGATAAGAGATAATGGAAATAGAAAGGGCACAAGTAGCTTTGAGAATGTGGGTATGTGACTGAGCAATGGACAACTAACTTAATTTTTAAATTAGTATTAGAATCTGTTACTTGTATGGCAGATTTTAAAATAGCATTCCTATCAAAGAATACATGGAAGCCACTAAATATGAATTATTTGTATGTTTGAATAAAATAGACACAAATTGAAAGGTCTCTGATGAAGAAAGACTGTAGGTCATTTTTGTTAAGAGGTGAGAATCAGATCCCAGTAGGTGGTATTGGCATATCTTAATGCTTAAAAGGGCAAAACCTGTTTCCTTTCTTAAACTTGGCTGAGGCAATTATAGACATGCCAAACATTTGTGCCTGCTCATTGAATCTGTCTTATTTCTTAAGTTTCAAGTGGAGAATAATATGTGTCCACAGTCCTTTTATCCATGGTGGCATGCTCTACTTTCTTCTATGGCTTATTTTAATCTCATAGTTAAATAGCTGGCCTAAGGAGGCTATTTTCTTTCATACCACCCCAGTCTCTCTCTCTCCAGAACTGATTTCATTTTTTTCACCCTCCACTGCTTATATTTACCATAAAATATGTATCATATATCATTGATATTATTTTTAGATATTTACTGGTAGTCTGAAAGGATTATAAATGAGGACCTACACATATTTCCCCACTCTCGTTTATTTTTAACATTGACTAAATTCAATCATGCCCAGTATACGTGCTCAGAACTATTGAAAAATTGGCTATTTTTTAAATGATTTATTTATTCATGAATGTTAAGTAATGACTGGATATTTAACTGAGTCTGTTTTGATTAATCTTCTTAAACAAATGGAAGAACAGGGTTAAAGACAATATAAAATTTTGTTATAGTCTTTCATCTATCAAGGAACAGAATATGATTGGAACCAAGAACATTTCCTAACAGATCTTTATTTTAAACAAATTTTATGTACCTTTTCACAATATTCTTGGAAAAAATGCCAAACAATAAAAATGAATATTTCTTGACTCAGTCTTAGTACCTGACTGCATTATTTTACTTTTCACATTCAACAATCCAGTGAGGAAGGGGTTACTATTGCCCATTCCTTCCTCTACATTTTTCCATACCAGTCAAGCATCACATTATCCAATGGTGTTGTAAAACATTCTCTTGCTAATGTTCTGTTTCTCATTTTCATGAGTACTGGGTGGGAGACTCATTATCACTAGCTTCTTGAGTAAAACAGGTGATTCTAAGACATGATTAGGCTCAAAATGTTTCCCATACGTGACAATAGAAGCCATTAGAAGTTGAATCATTCAATGTTATATTGATAAATAGCCAATTCAGTCCTTGAGCCTCAGCCTGAATAAGACTCTGTTTTTGTGCATTCTCCTCCTATTCATTGCACACTGCCCTCTTTCTTTCTTATTCTAAATTTTCTCAATATATGTCACTACTTTCAATGTGTGTTCAAATCTCCTACCACTGTTGTAAAATCATATACAGCCGAAATATTTTACCAAGATTATTTTTGGAAAAGGTTTCACTATAAATCTCAGATAAGTTTGATGCTTATGATCTACCTGTCTCTGTTTCTTGTCAACCTTGATTACAATTTCATATCACCATTTCTACCTAAAATGATTATTGAGTGCACAGAACTTCTGTAAACCACCAATGGACATTAAAGTAAACAGAGGTTAGTAAGTTGTGTTTTTTATATTTACTCATATATTTGGTTTTCTATGAAAATAGAAATAACTTGTTGCTTGAGTAAAATGAATTTCCTTCATATTATTTGTTCCATCAGTATTAACTTATTGAATATGTACAAATTTCTAGATAGTCACATTTTGGGTAATAAAGTGACAAAAGGGAAGAAGAGAAATAATGGAGAATAAGGTCAACTCTGTCATACCCCTGAGGAGAGGCTTTTAATATAGAGAAAGTTTGGTTATTTTAAATAAAATATTCATGTGTTCTTCAAGGAAAGAGTATGGCAGTGTTTATGGAATAATAAAAATTACCTATTTCGTGTAATCAGGATAACTTTTATTAAGAATTTTTTAAGAAAGTACCTTGAAGAAGATTTGGGAAAAAAGAGAGGAAGTCAGCTATTTGGGTTTTAGGAATACAAAGAAAAGATGTTCTAATTTATCTATCTTATGGTATAACAAAATTAAGGTAGGTATGGTAAATTTGAAAAGATGATCAAGAGAGTTATGTATATGGAACATTTTATATATGAACAACTCCGGAAACTGTAGAACATAAAGGTTGATAATATATAAAAATGTGTAAGTGTAGTGACAGACATGAGGAGCCTGTAGGAAAAAAAAAAGCTTTGCTGGAGTAGAATACAGTCTGTTCCCATTTACAGTGTTTTAACTGGATGTCTTATCTTCACAATGGTGCTAAAGCAATGAGGTGAAAACATACTTCATTCTGGGTTGAATTATACCCAGACTGGGATTGTTATTAAACACTTTGTGACAATCTAGAGAAGTTCTCACAGGCTGAAGCTCACAGTCAGCCATCTCGGTTCCTAAGGATAATGAACTGATCATAGGATTAATTATCAGTTTTTGAGGGACACAGTGATCTAGTGAACATTGGAAAATGAAAGCCAAGTGGCAAAATGTTGATAAGTCACCACCAAAGTGTGAAGAGGGAATAACTGGCTTTAGACACAAAGATAAGTCACATTATCTTTGGTCAGTGAGACAACTAAATAGATACGCAGAATACGTTCTTAATAATTTTTAAATATGGAAGATAAATAAATAAATAAATAAATGTCTTATAGCCCCAAATTTCTCTGTGTAAAAAAAAATTATTCTGATAATATTTTTGATCACTGTAACAAATAATCTCAAATCTTAGGAAGTTAAAATAACATTTATTATTTCTTGAGAACTGATGATTATAAGACAGTGTGGTTGACCTGGATTACAGTTCATTGATTTTGTCTAGTGTTGTTCATATGTCTGCAGGTATCTTTAGTCAGTTATAAGTTGGGATGTCAATTTCTTTTCTATGCTGTCATACATTTGGGGGAATGTATTTAAAAAATTAATATGTAGATGTGTATGTCTTCATGTAGGTATATGCATTTGAATAAATGGGCCTAAGGAATTCAGAAAAGAGTATTGAATCCTCAGATCAGGAGTTAAAAGAAAGTTGTGATTCATCAGATATGGCTACTAAGAGTAGAATTCAGATGTTCTGCAAGATCAGTACATGGTCTTAAGTGCTGATCCATTCTTTGATATGTTGTTGTTGGTGGTGGTGGTAGTGGTGGCGGTGTTGTGAGATAGTAACAGAGAGAGGATATATAGAAACAATAACAAAAATACGTGTTAATTTAAAACATTAAGCTTAGAGTAAATAGATTACCATCTACTATTGAAAGCAATTCATATATCTGGTTCTGAAGAGCATAGTACCCCAAAACTACATGAATTATTTAAAGACCAACAATCTCTGGTTAGAACTCTATGCTTGTGAATGCATTTAACCTTAATGAAGTCTTAAATGCCTTATCTTTCTAACACTTAAGCAAAACGTTCATGTATACTGCAAGGATAGAGTATAACAGTGTATGTGGGGTAAAGAATGCTTAAAGAATCAAGGTAACTTTTATGCCATTCTTTGGCATATCTTGGAAAATGTATGGACATATAGAGAATAAAGGCAGCCAGTTGGACTTTGGAACTACATAGAGAAAATGTTGGGTTTCAAGTTTAGTCAAAATCTGAATGGGGTGGGGACAATTCAGTGCAAACATTAGGTTAAGAAAACCTGACACATTATTTAACGTTAATTTAGGATATCATTTGATGATAAATCAGTTTTAATAAAGCAGTCTCTCTGAAACATGAGGATTTGAGTTCTAATGCCAAGAGCCAAGTAAATCCTGGTAGTGAATAACTTCAGTTTCAGTGATTCCACTGCTAGATAGGAGGCAGAGACAGACAGAGAATGCCTAGAAGCTCATGGGCTAGCTAACTAATGTATGCAGTGATAATTAAGAAAGTGATCATTTCTTGGGCAAGGTGGAGGTATGTACTGGTTACTAACGTTTTATATTCGCCTCCATATACACACACACATGAGTGCATTCACACACAGGAATGAAGGTGCTGATATACATGTACACATATCATACGTGTAAACACATCTGCACACATATAAATTAATGGAAATGGGGCATAGTTAGATAGGAAAGGGAATGGAGAGGCATCTGTAGGACTAAAAGGTAGAGATGTCAGTAGATTTCAGTTACAAATTCTTCAAATAGCAGTGCTAAACAATAAAGTTGCAAGGGACTATTACACATTAAAACAAATTATTTGGCCTATAGTCTTGTTTTGGGGTTGACAAGATTCATGGTATATAATTGGCATAGGATACAAAGAAATTTTTTCAAAAATAGCACTGGAAAGAAGGTAACAGTAGAGATACATTATGCTGTATTGGGATTTTGTCTATTTTGGTGTAATCATTCAATGTAGAAGTAGGATTTTGTGGGGCAAAGACAGTGATTTTTTTCCCTATCTGTAATGTTTTGAATAATTAAAAATATTAAGAATATTTTTCTTAACTTTATGAATAATAATTATCCTACACTTTCTAAGATACATCTACAAGTATTTTGGTAAGACATGTACATTTTAGTTCACCAGACTGAACACCAGGGCATATGAGTTAAACGTAAGAATCCTGTTTGTTCTCTGAGTATTTTTGTTTCTAGAAGTACTCAAGAGGAATGGGAATGGTCAGGGCTTGTGTCCAAGTACAAAAGTGAGATAAGATAGTCTGCCAAAAAGATAGCAACCTTCAGGTTGCTTGACTCACTTTTGTATTTTCCTTAGCATTTCAACCGACAGATGGTCCTTGAGTTTCTCCTCTTCTCCACCCTTCTGCTTTGCTATGCCAATCAGACTTGTACACATTTCCAGGAATAGGAGGGCTTCACCTGTTTAAATTATCATAGGCATGTTTCTATAATACCTTGTACCACAGTCTTTTTGAAGAAAGATAATGGTCTCAAGGAAAGATGTGTGCAATTGTTGCCTCAGCTAGAAAATACTACCACAGAAGCAGCCAAGAAAAATGGTAAGACTTCTAGGAAAAAGTATTATCTAGACACACTCAATCCTTCTGACCCTTTTCAGTTGAAGAGACAAGGTTTCTGATAGAAATATCAAGATTTCCGTCCTTTCTTATTTAACCCTCTATTTTCCAGAAAGGAAATGAGCTGATGTTTTTCAGTACTAAGGTGTCTCCTATATTAGGAAGCCTTTCCAATTTCTCCCTGGCAGAAATGGCTGTACTTTCCCTCATTTATATGAGAAAATTTTATTGGAACAGTCTTAATAGCAATTACTCCTTTTATACCTATAATCCCTCTCAAATCCTGAGCTACTTGTGAGTAATATATTCCCTCTTTTAAATATTTTTCTAAGAGAAATTATTGAAATTGTTAGAAAAATATTGACATATTTTTCTAAACAATTTATTGAGTATTACTCTGTACCAAGAAATAGCTAGACACATTAAGCTCATTTATTTACTTGTTTCAGAAACCAACCAGATCACAGAGATACTTTAGAAAAAGAGGGGCTGGAGGAATCCACTCAAGAGAAACTGGTGCCCTACAGATGGCTAAGGAGTTCAGCAGACCTGTCACCGATAACAGAGCCTAACTGGGTGTAAAGAGCTAGAAAGCAGACAAAAGACAACATTATGACTTTTTAAATTTTTATATAAGCTAAATAAACTGTCATTTTGAGCTTCAAAAAAATGATTTCTAGATAAATGTTCAGGTAAGAAGCAAAGACAATGCTAAATAACATTTATAATATTCTCTGAAATGTCTTACAGAAAACAGGTATCTCTAGGCTGATAGCAGGTTTGTTTTTTGTTTTTGTTTTGTTTTTTTGTTTTTTTGTATTTTCGAGACAAGGTTTCTCTTGGTAGCCCTGGCAGTCCTGGAACTCACTCTGTAGATCAGGCTGGCCTCGAGCTCAGAAATCCGCCTGCCTCTGCCTCCTGAGTGCTGGAATTAAAGGCGTGCACCACCACCGCTCGGCTGATAGCAGGTTTTTAATGCCTAGATCTATACAGGCAACTTAAAATAGAACATATTTTTATTCTGTGAACTTTATGTAGCATAGCATGATAATAAGAGAAGTATGTGTAGTTTAAGGCTTCTTGGATGGCTGGTGTTTCACATCCTTTTCTTATTTCCTGTTGACATCCAGAAGAAGAACCCAAGCTATAGAGACAAAAGCTGTGACTCTGACATAGTTCATTGAGGATTGGTGCTCAGAACAGAGTGCTGGATTTAAGAGAGAGGGAGCGATGGGGGGAAGGAGAGACAGAGACAAAGAGAGACAGAGAGAGAGAGGTCTAGAAGTAAACGACTTGTTGTTTTTATGGTCTTGGTGACACAGTTTCACTCTCATTCTGACACTGGGATTAAGATCTAATCAGATTTCTATTTATGCATAGTCAGAAACATTAACATTAATGAAAATACATCAGTCCAGCTACATTTCAGTAGTTGGAATTTGTGTCTTCAACTAAATGGTCTACTACTTAAACCCTATTGTATATGTCTGTGTATTGTGTGGCTATGAGGCTCACATGGAAGTTAGATGATTATATTGGGAAAACATTAGAGTAGGATTATTACACTGACAATTATTTAGAATTAGAATGAATTTTAAGGTAGCTTTGTTTATATATTTGTCTATATCTCTTTCTCTTCCTTGAAATGTGAGGTCTTTATAGGATGTAGAATGCAGTGAGGCTTCTGTGTCATCCACAACAACCAGTGAAAAGAGATGCTTTGTATTTGTTGGGGAGATAGTCCGTGATCAGTTTCAGTAAGTGTGTACTGAGTAGTACTCAAATTATGAAGGATTATTCATGGAATGGCAACACTTTTGCACAGTAGAAGCATAGAGACAAATCATAAACATGAAGGATATTTCTCATGCATTAATCAGAATTGCAGCTAATCTCAGAATTTCTTCTTAGAAAATTTCATCAAGGTGCTTAAACAAGGAGGCATAGAGCATAAAATGGCTTATGCTAGCTTAACCCAAAAATCACAGTCAAGGTATATAACATTTTTTGAAGTAAATAGTATTTAAAAGACATGTAAAGTGTACATTATAAGTGAGCCTATAAAATAATTCTACAGAGAAATTTTGAAATATGCAATTGTATACATTGGAAATTTATATTCAGCTGTCATAAGGCTTTGATATCAGTGAGAAAGCTATGATGCTCAGATAAGCAAGGTAAGAGTACAGAACTGGCAGAGGAAGGACTCTGTTACCATAACAACCTGATTTGAGATGCAAAAGGTGTGTTTTAACCTAAGTTCCTGTCTCGGAAATGAATGCAAGCAAATAATTAGATAAGTAAATCGCTGAGACAGCATCTAAGAAACTCAAGTGTTTTTAAGGAAAATGCTCACTCAAATGTGAATCATCAGTTGATTATGATCCAGAATAATAGCAGTCTGTACTGGGTCATAATTTCTATTTCATTTCTGTTTCATTTAATGGCATGGGTGTGACACTTCCATTTACTTCCCTAGTATCCCTTTTAATTTTTGTTACTGAATTGTATCAAGATTGACCATATATTGCTTATTTATCTAAGAAATGAAGAGGTAGGAGCATATGATGTTCCAGTGTCTTAATTAGACTAATTAGACTAATGAGATGAATGCTGTTAGCTTAAAATTCCATTAATGGTTTGAAAGAAAATCCTCTTTTTCTTAATACCTTTAATATATTCTTCTCTCGTTATTGACATGTGTTTTAGAAACAGGATAATTTGAGTCAAATGCAAATATTTGTTCAAATTTCATCATGCTAAAGAGAAGACATTTTTAAAGAAAACAAAATGTATTCTTATACTGTAATGAAATAATCCAGCACAAAATTCCAACCATAAAGACAGGTATATAATTAAAATTACATGGATATAACCATGAATAATAAAATATATGGGATTTATTAGGATGTCTTGCAGGCCCAACTAACCCAACATTGGCTAGCTGTGAATGAGAAGTTTAAGAACTTAGTAGTTGCTCAGGCCCATGAGGCTGAGTATTTCAGCTGGTCTTCTGTATAAGCTGAAATCCTGAAGAAATAGGTTCCAACAGATGTGCTGGCAAGTCACTGCAACCAGGTAAAGAGGAATGAACCATTCCTTTTTTCCATGATCATTATGAAGGCCTTCAGCAGAAGGTATGGCCCAGATGAAAGGTTTGCCTCAAGGTATGGATTAAAGGATTGTGTATCTTCCAGCCTCAAGATATGGATCAAAAGCTAGTATCATCCAACCTCAAGATCTGTGTCATGGGTATGCTCTCAATTTCTGGATTGCAGTTCATTCTAGATACAGTCAATGTGACAACCAGGAATAGCCATCACAATCCACCCCTTGTCCACTTGACACAAATCATCCTACTTACTTCTGTTTTGGTTAACGTTCTATTGCTGTGGAGAGACACCATGACCAAGGCAACTCTTATAAAGGAAACATTTCATTAGGGATGGGTTACATTTTCAGAGGTTCAGTACATTATCATAATGGTGGCAAGCATGGCAATGTGAAGGCAGACATGGTGCTGGGGAACCAAGAGTTCTACATCTTGATTCAAAAGCAACTAGGAGAGACTGACTTCTGCAGGAAGCCAAAAGAATGGTCTCTTCCATACTAAGCAGAGCTTCAGTACTAGGAGTGTTCAAAGCCCAGTTACACAGTGACATACTTCTGCCATAAGGCCTAAACTATTCCAACAGGTCCACACTTATTAATAGTGCCACTTATGTTGGGCCAAGCATATTCAAACTGACACACACACACACACACACACACACACACACACACACTACATATAACAACAATTGATGAAAACAGAGAGGCCAGCCATGAATTTTTAAGAGAATTGGGAGAAGTATACAGGAGAGTTCAGGGGGAAGCATGGTAAAGAAAAAAAAAATTATTATCTCAAAAAATAATAAGAAAGAAAAATAGCCCAAGGGGAAATAGATAGATAGATAGGTAGGTAGGTAGGTAGGTAGGTAGGTAGGTAGATAGATAGATAGATGGGGAGATTTATTCAATTTATCCATGGAATACATACATACATACTAGTACACACATGCACACATACACACATGCACCGACACACAAATATATATCAAAATGTATTTAAGTATCTCTATAGTTATAGATTTGTTTACTTTTATTTTATGTGTATGAGTGTTTCTGCCCATATGTTTGTATTGTACTATTACAAGCATGATTAGTGCATGGGGAGGCTAGAAGATGTTGGATCCCCGGAATAGGAGTGGTAGGTATGTTTTTGAGCTCCCATGTTGGTGTTAAACTTTACTGGATCCTTGGCAAGAGCTGTAGATGCTCTTAACTACTCAGTCAATTCTTTAGCCCCTAACTAGTCTCTCACCTCTAACTACATATTTATATACAGACTTCCATGTCTTAGAAAATCATGGTATTTGTCTGTCTGTGTCTTGTTTATTGTACTTACCATAATTTTATATCCAGCTGAATTGGTTTTCATTTTTAAAAAATATTATTTTATTTTCTTCTTTCCAACTAAATGAATTCTAATATGTGTGTGTACCATGTTCTCTTCAAACATTCATTTCTTGATGAACAACCTGTCCTCCTCTTCCCCCACCCACCAAAGGAGAGACCTTGTATGGACATGAACCAGACCCAGCCTATCGAGCCACAGAGATACTAGGTGCATCCTCTTTCACTGAGGCTGGACAAAGCTGCCCAGTTAAAGGAAAGTGATCCAAAGTCAGGCAATGTAATCAGTGATATCCCCTGCTCCCACTTTAGGAGTCCCACTCAAAGACACAGCTGTACAACAGTTACATATGTGCAGAGGGTCAACATCAGTCCTATTCATATTCTCTGATTATCAGTTCAGTTGTCATGAACCCCCATGGGCCAAGGTTAGTTTAATCTGTAGATATCTTTGTCCTGTTTTTAAATGTTCTGGTTCATTCCATCCATCCTCCTTCTGTTATACAGAAATCTCCAACCTCCGCTCATTGTTTAGCTGTGAGTCACTGTAGCAGCTTCCAACAGTTGCTGGGTGCTAGGCTCCTTCCTGCAAGTATAGTAATATATTATTGATAGTGTCAGGGATGAGCTCCTTCTTATGTCATTAGTCTCACAGACCAGTCATTGATTGATTTTACCTCAAACTCTGTTTCAGCCTAACCCCTGAACATCCTGTAGTTGGGTCTACAGATATGTGGCCATGTTGATATCCCAATTCATCCATTGTAAGTCTTTCCTGATTACAGGAGATGGCCCTGTCCAGCTCCATATCTCATATTATTATTAATCTTAGCTAGAATTACCTTAATAGATTCCCTGGAGTTTCCATTGTCTTATGTTACTAGAGATACCTGACTCCCCAGTCCAGTTGTTGCTCCCAGTGCAACATCTTTCCCTCCATATCATTCCTCCTGTTGCCATCACCACCCCACCCCTAGGCAATTCTCTTCTTCCTTCTACCCTTGATGTCCAACCTATTTCTTTTTCTCAATGAGATTCAAGCATTGTCCCTTGGATACTCTTTGGACTTCGCTTTTTTTTTTTTTGGATCTGTGGTTGGTAGCATGGTTATCTTGTACTTTATGAGTAATATCCACTTACAAGTAAATGTGTGACATGTTTGTCTTTCTGGTTCTGGGTTATTTCACTTGGGATGATCTTTTCTAATTCCATCCATTTGATTGTAAATATCATGGTATCATTATGTAAATGTATCACATTCTCTTTATCCATTCTTTGGTTGAGGGTGTCTAGATTGTTTTCAGTTTCTGATGATTATTAATAAAGCAGCCATGAACATAGTTGAGCAAGTGTCTTTGGGGTATGGTGCAGCATTTTTGGGGTATATGCTCAGTAGTGGTATATAGCTGTATCTTGTGGTTGATCTAATTCCAATTTTCTGAGAAACTACCAAAATGATTTTCAAAGTGATTGCACAAGTTAGCACTTCCATGAGTAATGGAGGTAATAGAGGAATGTTCCTTTTTCTTCACGTTCTTGATAGCATGTGCTGTCACTTGAGGTATTTGTTTCTTGTTTTTTTGTTTGTTTGTTTGTTTGTTTTTGTTTGTTTGTTTTTGTTTGTTTTTTAATATACCCATTCTGAGTGGTATATGATAAAAATCTTAGAGTTGTTTTGATTTGCATTTTCTGATGACTAAGGATGTCAAACATTTCTTCAAGCAGTGCTCAGTCATTAGAGATCCCTCTGTTGAGAACTGTCTATGTAGATATGTACCCCATTTTAATTGGGTTATTTGGATTGTTGAGATCTAGTTTCTTGGGTTCTTTATACATTATTTAATATCAGCCATATTTCAGATGAGGAATTGATAAATTCATTCCCATTTTCTAGTCTGTTATTTTGCCCTTTTAACAGTGCCCTTTGCATTACAGATGATTTTCAGTTTCATAAGGTCCCATTTATTAATTGTTGATCTTTGTGCACGAGCTGTTGGTATTCTGTTCAGGAAGTTGTCCCCTGTGCCAATACATTCAAGTTCTTCCCCACTTTCTCTTCTATCAGATTTAGTGTGTGCAGTTTTATCTTAAAGTCTTTGTCTCACTTGGACTTGAGTTTTGTGTAGGGTGATAGATACATAATATTGCATTCTTCTACACGGAGACATTAATTAAACCAGCAACATTTGTTGAAGATGCATTTTTTCCCCATTGTATAGTTTTGTCTTCTTTGTCAAATATCCAGTGTCCATAGGTGTATTATTTTACTTTTGGTTCTTCAGGTCAGTTCTATAGATCAACCTGTCTGTTTTTATGCTCGTACTATGTGTTCTTTTATTATTATGTCTCAGTAATACATCTACAAATCAGAGAAGTTGATACCTCCAGGAGTTCCTTCATTGTATGAGATTGTTTTGGATAACCTGGGTTTTTGTTTTCTCCAAATTAAGTTGAGTATTGTGCTTTCAAGATCAGGACAGAATTGTGATGAAATATTGATAGGAATTTAATTGAATCTGTAAATAGCTTTGGATATAATGGCCATATTTACTGTGCCAATCCTACTGATCCATGAGCATGGGAGATCTTTATATCTTCTGATATCTTCTTCAATTTCTTTCTTCAAAGATTTGAAGTTCTTGTCGTTCAGGTAATTCACATACTTGGTTAGAGTTACCCCAAGTTATTTTAAATTATTCATGGCTACTGTGAAGGGTAAGAATTTCCTAGCTTCTTTCTCTATTTGTAGTTTGTATATATGAGGGCCACTGACATTATCCAGCCATTTTGATGAAGCTGTTTATTAGCTGTAGGAATGTCCTTACAGAATTCTTGATGTCACAGTATATTATCTGCAAATAGCGATCATATCATCTGCAAATAGTGATACTCAGATTTCTTGCTTTCCATTTTGTATTCCCTTAAGCTCCTTTACTTGTCTATATTGCACTAGCTAAAAGTTCAAGTACTATATTGAATTGATATGTAGAGAGGGGATAACCTTATCTTTCCTTGATTTTGGTTTAATTGCTTTAAGTTTCTCTTCATTTAGTTTGATGTAGGCTATAGTCTTGATGTATATTGTCTTAATTTTGTTTAGGTATGTGCCCCATATCTCTAATCACCCCAAGTTTTTAGTCATGATGTTTTTTATCTTTCAGTTTTTTTATAGGGAGGATTGCATTGATGGGCTTTTGTATATTGAACCATTCCTGCACCTCTGGGATGAAGCTTGATCATGGCTGATGATGTTTAACATATGTTCTTGAATTTGTTTGCAAGTGTGAGTATTTTTGCTTCAATTTTCATAAAGAAGATTGGTATGAAATTGTCTTCCTTGGTTTAGTCTTTGTGTTACTTAGGTATCAGAATTTCTGTGGCCTCATAAAATAAATTTGGCAGTGTTACTTCCATTTCTCTTTTGTGGGGTAATATGAGGAATACTGGTATTATATCTTTGAAGATCTGGTAACATTCTGCACTAAAATATTCTGGCCCTGTACTGTAGTCATTACTTCTATTTCCTTAGGGCTTATAGATCTATTTAGTTTTTTTAGTTGGCCTTAATTTAGACTTAGCTATGTTTATCAAGAAAATTGACCATTTCATTTAGATTTTTTGATTTTCTGGAGTACAGGTTTTTGACGTAACTCCTAATGATTCTTTGAATTTCTTTGGTGTCTGTTGTTATGGCCCCCATTTTGTTTCTGATTTTGTTAATTTCGATGTTCTCTCTGTGTCTTTTAGTTGGTTTGTCTAAGGGTTTTTCTATGTTGTTGATTTTCTCAAAGAACCAACTCTTTGTTTAATTGATTCTTAGTCCATACAGAAGGAAAGATAGAAAGGAAAAATTAGATAACATTAAGAATGTATGAATAAACCAGAAGCTATTTGCAATAGATATTTTCAGAAATCTTATATTTGGGGGGTTTTATTCCAATTTATTAGCCAGTATTGTGTTTTCTTATCAGAATTCATGAGTAATTCAATAGTCATTTTTTTACAACTTGCTTTAACAGTTGGATTTTAATATATTCAGTGGATCATGTGAAAGACAGAGGAGGATACATTTCACTGGGGATTAGAAAAGTTGGAAAGCTTCTGATAAAAATAAAAATTATAAGAATCATAGCAACTTTAATTGACAATGTTATTATAAAACACTTGAAAATCAAACTATTTAAATATTAGATTTCCCAATAAATATTAAAAAGCTGGGCTGCTGAAGGCCCCCTGCCTCCTGCCTTGTGCCATACCACTACTATAAAGGAATGTGTGATGGAGAGGTCATAACGATGGAAGAGCAGAACAGTGCTTGTGCTATAGAGAGAGGTAGAACTGGGACAGTGATGGGATGGCAGTGACAGGTGTGTGAAAAAGCTGAGGTTGATAGTGGACTAGGTTGTTGACCACTGTGGTCGGCGGGATGGTATGCAGCATCCTGGAGCTTATGCAGGTGTAGACTCAGCCTCTAATCATGCTGTTTGACTACAGGGTCACCTTGGCTTTGGACAATGATGAAGGCTGAAATGAGGAACAGTTCATTTTCTAGACAGCATCTCTACAAATTACCATTGTGTTCCATGAAGCATCTTAGGATTGTATGTGGGTTAGTAGTCCTGATGTGGCCCAGGACCGGGTCAATGTCCATGGTCCATGATGAACCTAATACTACGAGGACATCTGTGGTCAGTGACACCTTGTTTATGTGCCCCAGGTGCCATATGAATGTGAGGGACCTATGCTGCCCCAGAGGCCATGGTGATGTCCTTTTCTGGGCTACCTCCGATGGACATCCTTGTCTGGGTCAGTGAACCTACTACAGGAGAGAGCTGTAAGCATTTGTTCTGTGAAACCATGAAGAACCTACAGACTGTGATGAAGCTCATGATCCAAGCTCTAGCTGACTGCAAGAAGCAAGGAAGTTACTTTAACACTGATATCAATTACTGCAGATATACATCTGAGTAAAAGAAACATGAAAATCATCTGTAACAATCTCTACCAATGCTTCCTACCCCCAAAAATAAAAGCCTAAAATGGAAGCCATCAAAGAGAACTTTTACATATTGTGATAATGATGGTGAAGTGCAGCTCTCCACAACTAATGGCTTCTGGCAGGGATCTAGCTGGAGAAGAACTTAATTTTCTTCAGAGGGCAGGCCATTGGGAGTTAACCATGCTCCAGTAAGTGTAAGTATAAAGACAAAACAAATAGAAGTTGGTTTTGGTTTTGTTGTTGTTGGGGGAGAGGAAGGACTGAAAAGTGATGGTGATCAGGGTGTATTGGGTGAAGCTCCTAAAGAATCAATAAAATATTATTTTTTAAAATTCTTTAATCCTTTTTTACAGTCCAGACTTCATTCCCCTCCTAATCCACCCTCAGATTGTTCCATATCCCACACCTCCTCCCCATACTATCTCTGTCTCTAAGAGGCTGTCTCCACTCCCTGAGGCCCCAAATCTCTTGAGGGTTAGGTGCATCTTCTCTGATTGAGTCCAGACCTGGCAGTCCTCTGCTGTATATGTGTTGGGGGCCTCATATCAGGTGGTTTATGCTGCCTGGTTGGTGGGTCAGTGTCTGAGAGAGCTCAGGGCCCAGGTTTAGACTGCTGGTCTTCCTATAGTGTTGTCCTCCTCCTCAGCTTCTTCCAGCTTTTCCCTAATTCAACCACAAGGTTCACCAGATTCTGTCCATTGGTTGAGTATAAATATCTGCATCTGACTCTTCCAGCTGCTTGTTGGGCCTTTCGGAGGGGAGTCATGATAGGGCCCTGTTTGTAAGCACATGATAGCATCAGCAAGAATATTAAAATTTATCAAAACCTAGTACTAAGATTAAGTTGGCCAAACCTTAAAATCCAATGTATAAACCTGAATTTCATAGATAGGATTTTTGAAATCAAACATAAGAACAGATTATGTTCATCTTTTCAAAAATTATACTTTCCTTTCCATAAACTAATAGGAGTATCCTAGCTCATTCATGAAATTATGGTGAGCTTACTACAAAAAAAAATTATTGGTAAATATTATATTCAAAAGTAAACAATAGGACAGAATTACTTAACATTCTATGAAACAAAGAACTAATAAAATGACTCACTGATGTGGCACACACTTCCGAAGGACGGTTGTCCTGTAATGATCTATAATTAAATACATGTTGGGTGACAAACCTAGGGAGTTTCACTGAAATCCTTGCTCTTATAGATGTATTAGATATATTTATCTGTGTAACTGCTAAGGCGACATCCAGCTGGGACCTCCATTTCCCAGATGTCTTTGTAATTAACTATGGCCAAATGTTTTTAATGGGAATTCAGGAAGACATCATCCTGCCAGAGATTTGGATGTGTCCATTCTTCATCTGAAGTGGGACTATGAGGACAAAGCTTTTAAAGATGATAAAATAGAGGCAATTTAAAATGGCTAAACACAGCTATGACTTGCACTAATCTGTACTATAGCTATCAATGATTTTTTTTATTTAGGAAATTTGTATTAATAAGTATGTATGTATGTAGGAGTACAAACATATATAGACTATCATTTCCTGAATGAGATTAGAATTTACATTGGTCTCAGTAAGCAGATTGTCCTCCCCAGTATGGGTGAGCATCCTCCAAATCATCCAGTGACTAAATAAGAGAAAAGCAGAAGAAATTCTCTGGTTTTGATCTGATGGCTTGATCCCTCATTTTCATACCCTTCCTTCCTCTAGACTGAACTGTACCACTGTATATCCTTGGTCTCCAGCATGCATATGGCAAATAGTAATTCTTCTCAGCCTAATCAATGCATTAGCTAATTCAGATATAGACTGAGATGATAGAGATGTACATCCCTACGTATATGCCTTAGTTACTGTTCTACTGCTGTGAAGAGACACTATGACTAAAGCAACTCCTACAAAAGAGAGCATTTAATAGAGGGCTTGCTTACAGCTTTAAAGGTTTATTCCATTATCACCATGATAGAAAACATGATGGTTTGCAGGCAGGCAGGCATAGTGTTAGCAAAGTATACGAGAGCTGCTATATCCTAATTTGTAGGAGGCAAGCAGAAAGAGAGAAAGGCAGAGAGAGAGAGATTGGGCCTGGCACAACCTTTTGAAACTGCAAAGTTCACCCTCTGTTCACAGTCTATGGGGGCTGTGCTCATTCTAATACCCACAGTATACATATAACACACATATATCTATTAGTACCTATAAAGTAGACATAGAAATAGACACATGACAGATAGATAGATAGATAGATAGATAGATAGATAGATAGATAGATAGA
>JADRCH010000008.1:4524480-4548922 GCA_019843965.1 Rhynchomys soricoides | reverse complement strand
AGATAGATAGATAGATAGATAGATAGATAGATAGATAGATAGATAGATATGTTTTTTTTTCTTTAAAGAATGTCCATATAATACTGGTGGCTTCATGGATGGCACTGCAGATAGGTAAATACATGGATGTAAAAGTAAGCATTAGATAACAGCAGGATAATTCAGTAGACAGTAAAAGCTTTCAAATTTCTCACCAATTTGCTGATGTTTTGCTTTTGCTTGTTCTAGAGTTCTTTTCTAGTTGCTCTGAACCTTGGTATTGTTCCTTTATTCAGTACTTGGATGACTGATAGTAAGTTTAAAACTACCTGGTAAGATTCATGACTTGCTGAAGAAATGCTATTCTGTCTTTAGAAAATGGGGAAAATGCAATTTTTAAATGGGAGATGTTTATGGAAGGCTGTCAAGTAATAACATTTACAGCAAAATAACATTGAAGTAAATTTACATCTTGAAGCAGAGAGTTTAAAAATGGATTTTCAAAGAACCATTGCTTGTGTGAGCCCTGAAATACTCATGCTTATATCTTCAGAAGGCAAGGCAACTTGTTTAGCTTGAAGACTCACTTCTGGGCTCAATCAGTGTTTCAAATAATATGGTTTGTAGCACACATAGTTTGGCAGCTCATAGGATGGTTATTGATGTTTTAAAAATTGATTACAGTCTCAGCTCCAATGCCAATCTATAGCTCTGGAGTTGGGAACACAGCATCAGGGTTAAAGCTCTCTGGGTGGTTCCAGTTACATAAGACCTCTAGGTCATTTTTCTGAAGAAACTGCTGTGGCTCAAAATATAAAGTATAATAAAAAAATCAACATCAATTTTTCTTACTTTGAACACACTTAAAGGGAGATTAAGTCCACAGCTCCCAACAATATTTTTCAAATCTCCCATTATTTCTCCCCAACTGTATCACACTCACCACCCCTGTCTGTTCCTTTCATTCATATATATATATACCAATGCCAACACTCACCTGACAGAAAGGAAATCAAACAAACAAAATTCTTTACTCTATTCTCTGCTGTTGGTTATGTTGGTAAACTTGCACAATCTTTCCCTGTCTCCTCCCACTTTTTCCTAACCACCCAACCCCAAATGCTGGGGAATAAATATAGGCTCATACAAATGCTAATTAATTTCTTTACCATTCATATTTATCCCAACCATTTTCCTGATATCTTTAGTCCCCAAATATATGGCAATATATCAAAAAATGTACTAAATGAAATCAAGAAATCAAAACTATGCTTGTTTTCAAGAATAAATGGTAAAAAGATACATAGATGTAACCAGTATTAAAGATGATTGTTTTTCTCAACTCTGGAAAGTTTCTCAGTTAGAGAACTTTGAGAAAAGAGAGTCTGACGATCTTAAGAGTGACATGCATTAATATATATTAATATTATATATATATTATTTATACATATATTAATTATATGTATGTATGTATGTATATATGTATGTATGTATAATGTGTCACAGGATCAGTATGCTATTCCTTCTGCCCATTATGTTCTTTTACCTCATCAACTTCTACGAGAACATTTACTTTAGTTTGTTCTCTGGCCATACTGGGTTGCTTTACTTTTTGTCATAGCAACTAGCAGAGAGACGTGATGAAAGGAATTTAAGCTGGATCACTCTGGTTCATGTGCATATGCATTAGCACAAATATCTGTGTGATGACACAGAGGTCATGGTGTCTTCCAGGTCTCCGGAAAGGCTTTTGTAGAGAGGCAGCTTGTGCTGCAATGACTTAATAAGGTTTCAAAGGGAAAGAAAACACTCATGAGAGGTGAAAATGTGAACTCTTTCTACAGATACCCGTTTGAGTCACTCTCTTTTGCTTCATATTTTCTTCATCCGTGTGTCATCTTAAATACCACTTCTTAGGACAGACTTCTCTGAAGCCCTTATCTCAATTACACTTTCTAGTAAAGCTGTTTTCCTTTACAGAACATTTCTAATATTCCCTATTGTGGATTTATTAAATTTCTTGCCTTGCCTAAGAGGCTGAAGCACTGGTGAGGGCAGGGAACTCTGCACTCAGTGGCCATCACTATCTTCTCAGGGCCTCCAGAAGCAGGGAATTATTTACTCTACACTTATCATCAGGAAGTATTCAAGGTGGCTAACTCTAAATGGGCAGCTGAAATTTTGCAAATACAGCTACATTCTTGGAGTTTGGGTACAAACTGAAATCAGAGCGATTATTATAATTGTAAATGACAGTTTAATATTATTTATGGAATGTTTCCCACAGTCCTAAACACTTTCCATATGGCAATTATCAATGTCACAATAACTTACTGAGATAGGAAATCTTATTTCTGTAATTTTTAGTGGAGGATCTAAATGAGAGATTTATAACATCTCCTGCGACATTTGCTTTGAGAGTAATAGAAGCAATGGCATAAACCCAAGTAGACTGGCCCCCGATCTAATATCATTTCAGTGTGTTAGTTTGCCATCCATAAGAATAAAACAATGAGGAGTAGGATTCTTCCTCACTAGGATTTCTTTTTGCCTAAGACTATAGAGTGGGAATACTCCTGGTTTCTCTTTTACGTACTATTTTTCCTTTCAGGTATCCTAAAGTTTCCCTAGCAGATAATCTGGATGGTTGTTATCTCTGTCTTTTCTGCTTTTTCACAGAATCTATAAGACAGTCAAAATAGTATATATCAGTAACCCAGCACTAAGAATAATAGTGTAGAATGATTGCGAGAATAAGACCCACCTAAACTAAGTAGCAAGGCTCCATGGAAGCTGCAACTGAAAGGGAACCAAGGAGAGAAGGGGAGGAAGGTCTTCCAAAAATGCAAGAGATTTAAGTGTACTTCAAGGTTAACTTTGTAAAAAGACTAAGACATGGGCTAATTTAGTGACAGAGTAAGAATCTACTTCCCCCATTTTGGGGTAAAAAAAAATTTATGTTTTTAGTTATAAATAGAAATTATATTTTACAAGGCCATTGTGAAGAGTAAATTAGGAATATATGTTTATTCATATCCATATATCTATGTAACAACAATTAATCCAAAAGGTCATGGAGTCAAATAATGTGTTTAAGGGGGAAAAGGCAAAGGTGAATTTATATTATAATCTCATCAATTAAAAAATAATTTTAAAATAAGTAAGTTAAGCATAGTATTTACTACAGACTATACAAATGAAATTTTTTAAGAAAAAGTCTATTTTCTTTCTTCAGTATCATCCATGGTTGCTCTTAGACAAACTCAGAACTTTCTGTAAGCCACTCTAGATGGTTCAGTTTAGGAAGTGTCAGTTGGATAATGAAATTTGAACTAAACTTATTCAAGAATGACTACAGATCTTTCAGCTTATGTTCAAGGATATGGTGACTATACATGGAATTTGCCAATACTTTTTGCTCATGGAAAAATAATAACAATTAACATATTGTTCTCAATTATTCACACCTGAATGCATATTTATGTGTTGAACATTAGGATGTTACCAGACCCTGTTGTGTTTTAAAAACATTTCCAAATATTTGATCCATGAGGTGAGGTCTGTATTGCTTCTTAAGTCATAGTCTCTTCCAAGGTCAGCCCTTTTCCCTGTGGGAGCCTAGAGCACACACTGTTAATCATCAAGTTTCCCTTTCCAGCTGAGCCATCATAGGTCATCTACATCCTTAAGTATGCAAACAACTGATTAGATTTGGCCTGAGAACCATATGACAATTTAGAAAAAAAAATCATGAAAGTGGTGTTAGGAAAGCTGAGCATTGGTGTGAGCTTTCCCAGGGAGTTCAGGTATTATTTTAGCCTTAAATTGTGCAGAAAATGCAGACAAGAAACTCAGTTAGCTTCAATATTGTGACCCCAGGTTCTCCCATCATATGTTGCATCATCAAGTTGCACATAGTACTATTTGGCTGTAGTCTCAGCACTATAGTGGCTGAGAGGGAAGGATGGCTTGAATCCAGCAGTTCAACCTGGACAATATAACAAAGCCACAAATCAAAAACTAATAACTTAACCAACCATTAAGTAATCTAGGTTTCCAGTTCTACATCTGCATCACCAATTACAAAATAACATGGATTTTATATTGAAGTATTTATTGCATCTGTGTCCTGGTGTTAGCCAAACCTACTTCACTTCTCACCCACACCAAACACATTCAGGATATTTGCTTCCTGTGCAATTGAATAACAGCACAGAGAGACATGTTTGGAGGGAAAAATGGGAAAAGTGAAAGGACATAATTAGGTTATCATCTCACAAAAATAAAGAAAAATATTTTTTCTTTTCTATTTTTTTCTTTTTCTCTTTTCATTTTTTTAACTTTAGATTTCATTCCCCTCCTGGTCCACCCTCTGACTGTTCCACATCCCATACCTCTACCCTGCCCTACTGTCCCCATGAAGATGTCCCCAACCCACCCCTACACCACCAGACCTCTAAACTCCCTGGGGTCTACAGTCTCTTGATGGTTAGGTGCATCTTCTCTGACTGAACCCAGACCCAGCAGTCCCCTGCTGTGTATGTGTTGCGGGACTCATATGAGCTGGTGTATGCTGCCTGGTTGGTGACTCAGTGTCTGAGAGATCTCAGGGTCCAGGTTACCTGAGGAAAAGGAGGTCAGGCAACAGTCCCAAAGTGGGATCCAGCTGAAGGGAAGGTTCCAAGGCCTGACACTATTACTGAGGCTATAGAGCACTCACAAAAATGGACCTATCATGACTGCCCTCTGAAAGACCCAACAAGCAGCTGAAAGAGTCAGGTGAAGATATTTGCACCCAACCAGTGAAAAGAAGCTGCTGACACCTGTGGTTGAATTAGGGAAAAGCTGTAAGAAGCTGGAGAGGAGGGTAACCCTGTAGGAGGACCAGCAGTCTCAAGAAAATAAATAAAATAAATATTATTAAAAGAATAAATTAAACACAGTATTTGCTTAACGAAGGAAAGTGCTCACTGCTAACAATGTCTCCACAGAGATTGGTTAGAATGAAACTACAAACAGGAGATCATAGAATGTATGGTTCTCTCTACTCATTACCAACATTCTGGCTTTGTAGAAGGAACAGCCCTGAGTTGCACCTATGCCTCCACAATTCCTTCAACAACTATCTGTCTCAGGACACACAAAGGAGCACTATTTAAAGAAAAAGAAATGTGGTTTACTGCACAGTAGCAGTAAGTAGCAAAAACAAGGAATGGTCCATTTATAAGATCCAGTTCAATCCTACAGAATCACAAAGTCCAATCACATCCTAATGAAGGCTCTGAGGATGTCCATTCTACTGCAGAGCACAAGAGTTTAGATGACTGTCAGCCTTCTGAGAGTTGCTTTATTGTTTGAATCACTAGTAAGAAGTCCAAGAATGAACTTTAAAGTGTCATAAGACAAAGAGGGTAGTGAATGGACAAAGAACTACCAAACAGGAAAAAAAATGTAAATGTACCAATCCAATGAAGGTCAAATAGAAGCTAAAAGTGCACTCATTGTAAACCTAAGGTCAGTGGAAAACAAGGGGTAGCCTGAGCCTATGGAAAAAAAAAATTGCAGATAAAGCAAATCTTTACCCAGCCCCACAAAAGATAAATTAATGAGGATAGACAGTACATTTGATGCTGGACATTAATTCAGAGAGTGAGCTTCTCATAGATCCACTAAAAGACCATTCTGTCCAGGAGGGTGAAAAATATAAGAACAAATACAAAAATTCAAACAGCAAGGCAATGCAGTCAATAACTTACTGCCATCTTTTGCTGCAAGAAGTCAGTTTCCTTCGAACACATCTGTACCCACTTAATCTACTCCTCCATTTCCTACATCTGCTGTCCTCCCTACAGCAACAGGGTATCCACTTTCACAGTTCCATACCCGTAAACATTTGGTAGAGTGGGAAACAGACTGACTTGGCCACACACCATGTGCTGTGGAACTCATAAGTTATCTAGCAAGATGTCCCATAAAGCTGATACATGTTCACTATAACCCTGACAAACAGTACACAGCCATTTCCAGCAACCATTGGTCCCTAATAATGACTGAATTGCTCACTACCTTGGTCTCAGCCAATGTTACAGAGGACATTGGTAAATATGCCAGAGAAAAGATAGATACCATAAAAAGAAGAAATGGCTTGAGTGCTTAAAGGTGCTGAGCCACTACCACTGTGCTGTGGGTTGGGATCAGAAGTGTGGACACAGGGTGTGTCATGGAAGATCATATGAACCTGTTGGCCCCTTAATAAGGGTTCCTTATTATTCTATGAAATGAATGTTTTTGAACCAGAATGCAGAGAAGTCCTTTTGTTTTCTTGGATTTAAATGATGTGTCCTTAAAGTAAAGATCAGTTTCCTTCCTTGCAGAAGAAAACAATGGCAACAAGGCCCTTTCTGTGTAGTCAAAGAGCTAGAGAACATTAGTAGCATGAATTCTACAACAAATAAAACCCTATTCTTTGTGTTTTCCTTAAACATGTCCATAAACACTCGTGAAAAAACATCAAGGCTCACTAAAACAAGGACTCAAAGAGAAGAAAAACAGAAGGCATGAGATAGAGGTAAGGCTTTCATGAATTATTTATGTGACAACATTCTACATGTATTGATAAACATGAAACAAGGCATTCTGAGAGAAAGCAAGGCTTGCCATGTTGTGCTTTACACTGTGTCTGTTGTGGCATCATTTTGTATGTCTCTTAAAACAAAATCTATACTTATACAAAGTGTGACAATACATGCGAGAAAGGTGATTGCACAATATCATTCCAGTAGTTTTGTTTGTAATGCATTTTAGTCCTTTAGAAAAACCCTCTCTTCAGTATTGATAAGAACTGTCTGGTTCAAAGCTCCTTACCTGTATTGTAGAATAGAGTTATTAAAAGACAGGAGAGAAACACATGTAGATTGTCAAAGAAATAGCCTAGCTGGAATCATAATTGCTTTTATCATATAGAAATATTCTTTCACATTTTAAAAATAAATGTATCAAATATATGGCACATGAGATGACTCCATAGATAGAAGGGCTTGCCACAAAGCCTGGGCACCTTAGTTCACATCCTAGGACCTCCATAGTAAGGAAGAAAAAAATAACTTTTACAATTTTGTCCTCTGACCTGCACATGCCTGCTGAGGCATCCACAATGCCACTTTATATGTATATTTTAAATATGTAAAAGGAAACTTAAAGATGTTTTTGTACGAAATGGAAGTGTGTTATAGTATTTTCTCAAGATGCCAGATCATACTTCTAACAGTGCTCCAAAATGAGACCCAATAGTTAGAAGGAATTATGAGAAAAGGCAAAGTAAGAGACATGGACAAGAGTAGATAGTGAAGGTTTTAATATTCTGATTAGTAGTGTCTTAAGTGTCTCATTAACTTCTGATCCTCGGTACCAACTCAAATTCCAACAGTGTGGTTAAAAGCCTCTGCCTTCTGCACTGGTGAGCCTCTGACAGGAGGATGGCTGAGGCTTTTGACCATCCAGTCACATTGAATTGTCACCTCAAGTACAGTGAAAGATGCTGTCTCAAAAATAAGATAGAAATTGAAGACACCAAATCTCTGGCTTCTATATCACATACATGCGTACACTCAAACCCATATAAATAACGTACACACACACACACACACACACACACACACACACACTCATACACTCATACATATATATGTATTACAAAATATTTAAATAATAGTAAATATTGTACAGGAAAGGTGACTCCGAGGTTAAGAGTACAAATAATAAAATTTGAGTACAAATAATAAAATTGATTCATGTTTTCCCAGGGAACTATGACCCCCATCAAAATACATTTTAACTTTTAAGGAGAAACTTCCTTTATCTACTGTGATAGTTAATAAAACTTCTGAGTACTGGGATTCCATGAGAGGAAAGAGAATGTTGTATATATAGTCCTTTATTTATAGAGTGGCTAAGGGAAGCATTATTTCCTCTTTTTATAGTGTTCTACTCTGCCTCGGAAAAATAATGAGTATATCATCCATGGTAACCACAACTGATTGTGTTGCTTTGAAATGTGGAAATGAATGGGTTGTTAGAAAGCTGAAAATGGTTAACCCTTCTTTAGTACAGAACTCCTAAGTCATATTCATTTGTTTTGGCTTCCTCTCCCTTCATCATATGTTTCTTCTCCTTATGTTTCTTCCAGGTACATTAGATGACTGGCTACTTTTGTCATCTCTGAAATACTCTATCAATGAATTCCTATATGCTTCAGGTGGTTAGAACCAGTTTCTAATACCTAAATAAAAATTATAAGTGATAATTTTCTTATTTCTTAATTCTCCTCCCAAATGTCAAACCAATTTCCATTTCCATTCAAGAGATCATTTAGCTAATATTCTGGAGGAGGGAGTTTTAAAAATGACCCAAATGACTAATAGACACAATCAACTGTCTCAAACTTCCTTGATCAGAAATTAAAATTTCCTTTCTCTCATGGAATCATGGTGACATGGGGAGTGCATTAACTATCACAGCAGATAAAGTAAATTTCTCCTTAAAAGTTAAAATGTATTTTGATGGGAGTCATAGTTCCCTGGGAAAACATGAATGACTTTTATTATGCAGTATAGACATTTTCACTCTAGCTGGAGGCTAAAACCCCTTCAGAGTCACTTTGAAACATGTCCAAACTTGCTAGCAAGTGATCATCAATTACATGTTTCTGTGAATAAACATCCAATTTACTGCAATAATTTGCAGATATAACTTTGGCTCTCTGTGTGTATCTGTCTTTATTCCACTGCACATAGAAGCAATAGATACTATGATTACAAACTAGCTATGTATATATCATTCTAAATGGTAATTAGGAAACAAATCTGAAAAACTGAAGGAAATATTGTTTGGGTCTATTAGGTTTGAGTAATCCCATTTACCTCTGAAGTTGAATTTAAAGTATGAAGAACAAAACAACCCAAAGAAAATGCAGACAGTGAGCTATATACATTGTATGTGTCCTGACAGTGAAACTGGAATACACATTAAAGTTGATTAGTGTATATATTTTCCTTGAGAATGGAGACAAAGAAGGATGCAGGAATGCTTGGAAATTAATTTAAATATTTGTCTTAGGGATGAGGCTCTCTAAGAACAATTAACCTCGACTAGAAAAAAAATACTTATTTCAAAATAAGAAATATCATTTGAAGTGAAGAAATAAAAAGTGTCTGTTATGATTGCTGCCTTAAATGATTGTCTAAATGTTGGTAATAGTCAGGCAATGGAATGTGGTACACAGTAAGTGACAAGACTGAGGTTCAGAATTTGTATTCAATATCAGTGTATTTGATGGTATTTTATTAGAAAAGTTACAGGAATATTTTGGATATAAATAATTTCTGGAAGATGATATTATATAAATTATAAAGGCTAAGTATAGAAGGGGAGGAAGAGAGAGCAGGAAAGGGGAAGAAGGGGGAGAGAGAAGGAAGGAAGGAGGGAAGAAGGGAGAGAGAGAGAGGGAGGGAGGGAGATAAAGTGTGAGACAGAGAGGCAGAGAGACAGAGACATAGGCAAAGACAGACAGATACACAGACAGAGACAGAGAGAATTAGCTCAGGATTTGATTTAACATCAAAATCTATTATAGTAGGATGGAATGTAGATGGAGCCTATTTAGAATAACATTTTCAAGAGTAAGGTCTCTAAAGGCAATGTTTGAAAATTCTCTGAAATAAATTTGGAAAATTAAAATCCTATTGGCAAGAAAACCACAGAATTTCTCTGGTATAAGCAATGCCATTATAGAGTATTTTTGTTATGGCTGGACCTTAGAGCTCATCAGAGAATCACAGATGAACAGAAGGCTCTAAGCTCCTGTCTTCCCTGACTGGCACCTAACACCTCGCTCTCAGTCCATCCTGGTGTTGAAAGTTAAAGGCGATCTGCTCTGGGACTGAGCATACAATCACAAAAAGAGAATCTCAAGTCCATGAATATTCCCTAGATAGAGTTAACATTCCGAACTAAGAGGATGGGTAATTTGATGAGGGTACATTGATAGATTGGCATGCAAATTGTAGTCTAGTGAGGAACAGCCTGTGGGTTAAAGGGTGCATGCACTGTTTTAGGATCAGATACTTGAAAATTATTGTTTTGATCCAAATATTGTCAACAGCCATTTCTACTTTTCAGTAGGCTTTTATCAATTTCCATGGAATTGCAAAATAAAACCTGTTTTTCTTTGCCTGTCTCTTGAATTTCTTATCATGGAGTAAGGAACTCGTAGCTCATGTCAGGATAAGAATAAGCTGGCTACCATTGACAGTGGAAATGAAAGCAAGAAGATGCTTCCAAACATAAATGGGAAAATGGAAGAGAAATAAGTGCTAGTGCAGTTAGATAGTGGAGGAGTGACCCTAACAGATGTGAACTCTGAAGTTGAAGGATAATTTAGCAAAGTGACAGTAGGCATCTGAGTCTTTTGATGACAGATTCATGGTCCACACCTCCTTGCTTCCTGTAACCCTTCCATTAGTTAAAAGATTGAAATGACTGGTTAGGTCCATCTCCTTCACTGTTCAAATTCCTAGCCTCCATGTGGTTGAATTTAATTATTAAGCAGATACCAGGCAAATTGGATGAGACCTGGTTGTAAAATGTTAGGGGAACATTTGCATTGTAGCTCCTTTGACTACAAATGAAGGAGCAAATAAACATGAAATAATGCTTTTCATGTTTAGAATGAAAGGCATGTATGTAGATAAATAGATATTTACATTATTATTCAGCTTCTTGCTGGGGCATGCAGTTCCCTCATTTTATTAAAAGAAATCAAGAAAGACACAAATGCTATTATCTCAGCTCGTGTCTTTGCTTTGTCCTTCAAACACAGTATTTACATTAAAGTAGAACAGCTGGGAATTTATAGGCTTAAGGTATCTTTTAAGTTTACACTGCCAAAATACTTCAGAGTATTTGGCATATTGTTCTTTAAGATAACTGTATCATCTTATCTTTTCTTTGAAGCAGCACAATAAGACAGAGTAAAAGTACATTTTCTCTACTACTTGGCATAAATATTAATTTATGATTTGCCAGTCAATATATCCATCAATGTGAAATTTTTATTAAATATTAAATGTTATTAATACAGTTCCATAATAAATGTTAGGAATTTTTTCTTCATGGTTCTTTAGTATCATTTTTGCCTAGAAATTTCTCTTCCTAATCATTCCCTAATTTTTATTATCATAGCTCATGTTTATTCTAGAAAGCCCAGGTTTATGATGTATGGCTATTTATATACATAAACCAGGCAAAATTAAATGCCCATCACTTATGTTCTTGGAAACCTTCACTGTTGAATGGAATACATCTTCCTAAATGTAACACTGACAGGTCAGTTTCACCACTCTATTGAAAGCTTGACGAGAGAATGTGCAGGTCTATCTTTCTCACATCTTAGTCATGTCCTAGCACATGATGCACTCTCATAAGTACAGTGCAACAAGTGTAGCAGAGGTAGCACAATAAATAAGATTTCTGTTTCCAAGTAGGCATTATTTTATATTTGCTAAGTCAAATAATTAGAAAATGTATGCCTTCCCATATCATGTTTTAATTCCTCTTTCCAGGAGTACTAGACATGAATACCCTTCTGTTTAGAAAGATATGTACTCTTTTGCTTATATGCCAAAGAGTGCCCTACATGGGTCACACAGTATAGCAATTTAAAATTCGTTTTTTTCCCACTTTTACTATATAAATGTTCCTTGTTTGTTTGGTTTAGTATAGCCAAAGCAACATATATTGTAACTTTTTTCTTTATAATAACAATTCTGACTGGGATCAGATGTACTTTAATATGCATTCCAATGACGACTAAGCAAGTTTAACACAGTTTTAAGAGTGTTTACTAAATCATTTCAGTTTCTCCTATGAAGAACCTATAGGTATATGTGTTTCTTCTCTAAATAGTCAGGTAGTTAAGCTGCCTTCTAAATATATATCCATATATATATAGATATAGATATAGATATATGAGCATCTATGGATATATATATATATATATATATATATATATATATATATATATATATTTGTATTGCTTCTAGCCTTGGTCTGAGAATCTTATTTCAGTGCATAGTGTTTAATACAAGCACATAACAGGTCATAGTGCTAGAAATAAATGACTATGAGCAGTCAGCTATAGACATTACATCTATATAAACCTCCTTTCAAGGTTCACAGGACACTGCCAAGAGAATATAAGAAGCAAAAAATGGGTTGTAATGTTGTGGAATGCCTGCTCTGGACATGACAGAACTGTTGAACACATGAACTCAACAATTGGCTGTGTTTACTCAAACCAGTCATGTTCAAAATTTTATCATGGTGCACCTGAGACACTAGTAGCAATTGAAGAGTGCTGAGTGATAGCAGTTTTCCCTTGGAACATGGCCATTGCTAGGCTCCCCTTGCCCCAATGAATGACCTCATTCCTGTATTTCATGAAGGGCTAGAACCCAATAGCTCCACCCTGGCTAGGACTCCTTGAGAAGCAGCAGACTTCTGTTATTTTCCTTCTCTAGCAATACAAAGGAGCCACAGGTGTATGAATGCAAAGGAATAGGTTTGTCACCTTAACCATTTGATGGCATTGCATTCTGTTCACTAACAGAACTTATAGGAAGTAGGAACAATATCTGGGTCCTTGACTTCTCAAAGGTTGAATTAATTCAAAGAACTGGCTTGTAATTTTAGTGATATTACTAAGGCCTAGTAAAGGTACGGTAAGAGGAACATGAAATGGTTTTAATTCTTCTTTGATTACTAATATAATATTGGGTATCATTACTACCCAAAAGATATTTTTGAGAGAATTACTTTTATTTATGTGGATGCATAGTAATCCATGTGTGTTTGGCATATGTACATACCTACACAGGCAAGAAGAATGTATTATAATCTTAGAGATGGAGTTCCAGGGAATATGAGTAGCCCAATGTGAGTAATTATAACGAAAACTGGTTCTCAACAAGAACAGTAAGCATTCTTCTTTTTTGATATTTATTTTATTTACATGTCAAATGTTTCCCCATTTGAAAACTCCCTATCCTGTCCCCCCTCCCCTGCCTCTATGAGGGTGCTCACCCACCCACCCACCCACTCCAGTCTTCCCTTCCTAGCATTCTCCAACTCTGGGGCATCTAACACCCTCAGGCCCAAGGGCTTCTCCTCCCACTGACAGCCAACAAGGTCCTCCTTTGCCACATATGTGGCCAGCACCATGGGTTCCTCCATCTATATTCTTTGGTTGGTGGTCCAGTCTCTGGGAGCTCCAGGAGTTCTGGCCAGTTGACAATGTTGCTCCCTTCATGGGACTGCATACCCCCTGAGCTCCTTCAGTCCCTTCTACTCCTTCATCTTGGACCCCACTCTCAGTCCAATGGTTGGCTTCGAGCATCCACCTCTGTATTTGTCAGGCTCTTCCTGAGTCTCTCTGTAGACAGCCATATCAGGCTTCCAACAGCAAGTACTTCCCAGCAACCACAAGAACGTTCAAGTTTGGTGGCTATATATAGGATGTATCCCCAGGTGGGGCAGTTTCTGGATAGCCTTCCCTTGAGTCTCTGCTCTACACTTTGTCTCAATATTTCCTCCTGTGAGTATTTTGTTCACCTTTCTAAGAAAGACTGAAGCATCCACATTTTGTTCTTCTTCCTGTTAGTCTTCATATGGTCTGTGAATTGAATCTTGGGTATTTCGAACTTTTGGGCTAATATTCACTTATCAGTGAGCACATACCGTGTTTGTTCTTTTGTGACTGAGTTACCTCACTCAGTATGATATTTTCAAGTTCCATCCATTTGCCTACAAATTTCATGAAGTCATTGTTTTTAATAGCTGTGTAGTATTCCATTGTATAAATGTACCACATTTTCTGTATCCATTCCTCTGGTGAGAGACATCTGGGTTGTTTCCAGATTCTGGCTATTATAAAAATGGCTGCTATGAACATAGTGGAGCATGTGTCCTTATTACATGTTGGAGCATCTTCTGGGTATATGCCCAGGAGGAGTGTGGCCAAGCCTGAAAACAATAAGCATTCTTAAGCACTGAGATATCTCTCTATTCCTAATCCAGGCAATTTTGTATGCAAATCACACTACTTATAAGATGAAAACTAGTTTTTAGGGGCCTGAAATATTTGAATATATATATATATATATATATATTCAAATATAAATTTATCAAAAGAGAAAAATTGAAATAAATAACTTTAATAATTATACATAAATAATTTTATTCCAATTACAATTGGAGGAAATTATCTTGTAGGTATAAGGAGTATAAAATATAATGAACCTTAAAAGAATAAATTAAAGACAAACATTTTATTGTAAGAGCCAGAAGATCAGAAAGTTTTGTTTGAGATTGTGTAATGTTAGAAGCTACACCAAAATGTCCCATCCATATGAATGTCTAGACATGCACCAAACAAGGACAGCAGAAATAGATGCACTAAAGTGGACAGTAAAACATGAGGACTCAACACCACACAAAGAACTACAGGCAACTAAGGAAAGCTGAGAACATGAAAGAGTATCTCTCAGTGAAAAGATAATGAACTATTTATCCAATACCAAATGGCCACCTAAGAAAACATACTACTGGTAAGATGATACTGACTGAACAAGGTATATTTTTTCATATAGAAATATACATAGATGTGCACATATGAAAATAACTACAGTTAATTTTAAAAGAGGTCATAAATTTGAAAGAGTGCAAGAAAGATCAAATGGGAGAGTTCAGAGGAAGAAAGGGGAAGGAGAAAATTGTATAATTACATTATAATATGAAAAATAAGAAAAATAACTGAATTGTAATATATAAAATAAAACAATAAATTAGTATTAAAGCTTAGAAAACTCTGTCATCAAATCTCAAAAACTTTACTTTCACAGATACATCAAAAGTGCTTGTGATATTAATATATAATAAATGCATAGGTACATTTTGTTTAACACTGGGTGGCGAAGCATTCTTGGGATGGGTTGTGTGTAGTAATCATCTATTCAAATAGAAATCTATGTGAGTTCTTTATCTTTAGCTAACTCATCTATATGCCTCCTTCCATTCTCACAGCAGCAGAGTCACTGGCATCCCTGTTTATTACTTAAGCCACTTCAGTGCCCAACCCCCTGCAAATGTCCTTCTGCCTTTAGATGTGCTATGCATGTTTAAGTCAAACCCATGATAGCTTTGAGGGAACTACCCCCTTCCATTTTCTCCCATTTTTCAGAGTAAATCCAACTTTTGCAACATGAAAAAAATAAAAACTCCGAGTGGTCAGCCTATCTTTCTCAATTGCAACAAATGTCTTCCCAAGCTCTTTTCCCATGCAAAAACACTTTACCCTTTAATCATATTGTGATTTCTTCACTAATCATTACATGTCTCTTGGGTCTTTTACCTTTTGTAACCTCTCTATGGGAAGTTAATTTTAGCATCACAAACACATCATGGAATAGACAGTTCTTCACTTCCTAAGTCCTAAGTTGAGAGTCACTCATACAGTGACCCAAGATAAATCTTGTGAAAGTTTTAACCAGCTCCTCATCCCTTGCAACTGTAATGCTCAACTGAGTCTTCTCTCTCAGTTATACTCAGCCTTGCCTTCTCTCTAATTCTTTTTGTATTTGTTTGTCACCTGGGAATGTCCTACTTCATTCTTCTAATTACCAAGTTGTGGGATCATGAAGGCAGCCTGCTTTCTGGTTGAGCTAAGGTTTAAACCCTGTGGACCCAATGTGGAGAGGTGGAGTAAAAACTCTGTAAGAGACGACAGGTGTTTACCATGTTCCTAGAACCAGCTCCTGACATGAGACTGCAGCTCTCCATAGATCTCTGACATTTAGACATGTAAAGAGAATGCCCCCAAACCCCTCCACAGGTAGAGGCATGGTCACATAGCCTCAAGACATCCCCATGTTAATGAGACACCTAGAAGCTTAGCCACTCCCCTTCCCAGCTACTATTTCAACCTCACCCTTCCCTGGGGTCACGGAGGTACAGATTCATTCATGCCACTCTCCGCCATGACAATAAATGCCCTAAAACTCTGGACTATCTCTATTCATCAGGATCCACCATGGGGAATGAGGGAACTGGCCTTCATCTAAAGAGCAGCCTTTAGTCTTCTGCAGAAGGCCTCCCAGTGCTCCCAGCCATGGTCACCACCCAACCAAGCCTACAACCAGCTAGCCTGCAACCAAGCAAAGGACTCGGTGAGACCCTGCTCCTCCTCCTCCCTTCCCTGTTTTTCACTTCTTGGCCCCACATGTGGGCCCCCACTTCTTTCCCAGCTCTTCTGTGGCATCCAGCGACATCTGAGATGCCCAATAGCATGGGAACCTGACAGAGCTGGCTGCCATGCTTCTCCAGGACACAGGCTGCCTTTTCCCACTCTGGAGCTGTGGTGACCAGTGGCTTTTACACAGCCTGCTACCCGCCTGGCAGTTCTGTGGGGTGCATGGAGTCAAAGTTCCTGAGCTCCACCTCTCTGAGGGGTGCAGAGCACCTGGGGTGGATGCTTTCGGGACCATCACTCCACCACCGTGCGAACATCAAGTGTTATGTGTTCTTTGTAGTTTTTAATTCCTACTTATTCTACTACTTTAGGTTTACTCCTGGCAATATTGTATTATAATCTGAAAATGTGCTGAATAATATCTATTTATCTTATGCCACATTTACCCTGCACTTCAGTTGAATATTTTTGGTGTTATTGTTACATATGATTTTATTTCTAACAGTAAGACTTATAGTGTGGGAAGGAATATATACAATTATTTATGGACAAAAAGTTTTGTATTCTCCTTAGCTAATTTAACTAAGAATGTCTCAATTATATCATAAGAGGTTTAACAAAAATAATATATTAAATGAATAAATATATGTAATTAATATTTATCATAAATAAATATGGGTAATTAATGGGAAAGATATATTCTATATTGACTGAAGATTAAATATAGAAATTTAATTTTAATAATTGATGATAAACACCAGATTAACTCTGTACTTTTATATTAAATATTTAATTATATTAAATTATTATAGAAAAGAGACTGTTAGAGTTCCGTGTGGGTCTCTGTCTTCCCTTAGCTTGCTTGTTGTTTTGGGGTTGGGGAGAATTATGCTATTCTTATTGGAAATCAGAGGAATTAATGGAAAGCTTCTCAAGGGTTATCATCTGATTTGCCCGTTTTAACATTGAACTTAATTTGACATAATTGCCATGTATCTTCATATTTTTTATTCATGGAAATACTGTGAAAATATTAAACAGTATTCTGGTGTGTGAAAGCAAACAAGTCCATTGAAATGTAATAGCATGCCATCACTTTTACAGAATGGAGCATAGTAAATTCAAACATTTTTATTGTGCATACTACAAATATTACTTCTTTGGGGTTTAACATTTAAATGTGTTAACTGAACTAGCATTATTTTTAAGGGGATGTCTAAAAATTTAAACCTGTACATGTCAAAGTGAAACCTGAATATAGGTGCATACTGTGTAGTTGGCAGATCAGTTTGAACACATCTATATCCCCAAACACTTATCTTCCCACCTTAATGAAAATGACCAAAACCCTTTGACCAAAACTATTTAAACTTGACACTGAACTTTTGCTGTCTGTAGCTACCTCACATTGCCATATCTGCCAGGGCTTCCCAGGCCTATTTACTTTTAACTAATGGTACTAAAATATTGCAAAGAATAGTAATGAATATGATCACAAAAAAAGAAAATACTGCAAAGGTCTAACGAGCAGCTGTGCTACCTGAACCTGTGGCTGTGTGTCTACATCATTTCAAAATAAATAATGTCCAAATAAAATAGGACAGTGGGTCAGAATCAAGTTTTGACGCTTTGTTTTGACTTTATGATAAAAAAAAAAAAATTGGCAGTGTGAGTTGTTATAATGCTGCTGTTTCTGTTGATAGTAAGTATCACCACTTCTCAAACTCCAAAATAAGCGTGTGGGAGCCAAATGTGACACAATGCAATAGTAAACACCGCAGGTGTCTACCACACCATCTTGACTATTCCACACATACTATATAAATGCAGCTGGGCAGTAGCTGAGAGTAAAAAGCCACATTTTTCTCCTCCTTCCTATAGATCTGTTTGATTGTATCAAGATCAGACTCTATAAATGGATCAAATGCTATAACATTTTAGAAGCATTGAGATGTGTACTACTTCTAGAATTAAACAAAATCTTACTTAAAAATAAATGGAATACACTGAGACACATGCTTGTTTGTGTTTATGATTGTCAGATTCTAATCTCTTACAGATGTAAAGGCATAAGATGAAAACAATTTGACCACCATAATTAATAATAGAGGAAAAAATCCATTGGCCAGGTACACCTATCAGTACAATAGTAACTTGAGCAGAGTAAATTTAAGCTACTGAAAGCCCAAAGTATATGTGTTATATTAACTAGACCACTCATTTGGTCACAGTACTAATTTTGAGGTCTTTAGGATTTCATCCAGTAGATACACTTAGAGTCTCTTATTGTTACTATTTTTACGTTCGTGTATGCAAGAGAGTGTGGGTGTGTAGGCACACGCATGCACGCGCTCATGTACGTGCATGTATAAAGTACACATGTACATGTGCACAGGTACCATAGAATAGTTGGACGAGCCAGAAGACAACACCAGATATGGGATCACACTTTCCACCTTGATTGAAGTGGGGTCTCCTGTTAACTACTATGTGCCTCAAACTCACTGGTGCATTAGCCTGACTCTATCTCCTCTTTTACTGTAGAAGTGCTGGCAGCTATACATGAGTTTTGGAGATCCAAACTCAAGGCCTAACATTTGTGTGACAAACACTTTCCCTACTGAGCTATCTTCTCTTATTGTTCATTTTCTCTGTGTTCTATAGGGATGTCTTTGTCACCCATAATCTGATGGATAGTTTTGTTTTTAATAACATATAATATGTGATTTACTGTTTTCAGAGTTGAGGCATGGGGAATATTGACAAGATTTGTGGAGGAGTGCTTAAACTCCTGGATCGAGTTGTACCTGATGTCGCTTATCTAATTCTTAAATTCTTTTCCTCCTCTCTCTTTGCCCTCATACTTCCTTTTCCTATTCCTTAAGCTGGTTTTATTTTTGTCAACTGAATATATACTGACTAAATTCTAGGCTATAAGGATCCCTATAAATCAGGTAGAAGAGTTTAGATTGTTGCAATTAGGCATGGAAAGTAAAGTTGATTGCCATTCATGAGGGAGTCAAATTTAAGCAGAAAATTAGACTAGTCAAGGTTATGTTCATTACATCAAAGGTTATCTTACCAAATGTATTCCAGTTGAAGTTTAGCATTCATATCATGAACTTTATGTAAGCTATAGAAGTATAAAAATACTTCATAGAAAAAACTTTAACTTATTAATAGTTATGTAAAACTCTATGTATGATTTAATTAAAAGTTGGGTAAAGTATAAGTGCTGAGGCATTTGTTCCATAAAATATAAATGAGCTACAGCCAAAAGCTTTTTTCTTTTTTCCCCATTTTTTTTAATGACCTACATATTATAAACCAAAAATATATTTCTCTTCGAACCTGAGCCTAATGGATAACAGTTTTCTAAATTTATTTGGCATTTTACTGCTAACTTTTAATTATGACTCAAAGAGCAATCATGAAAGATTGACAACTATGGTAGAGTGCCTTTGGCCATACCATAATAAGTTCCCATAGAAAAAGTAAAACTTTGCTTTAAAAAAAAAAAGCTAAAATGCTTAAGGAATGAGATTTTACTCAGATTCAGACAAAAGAAAGCAAAATAATACATTAATATTTTGAATGTGAACAATGTCACACATTTATTGCTAGCATACTTGCAGCCAGTACCTTGACCAGTAGGGAATTAGAGCATCATTTCCCAATTTCACATGAAATTCTTATATGCTGAGCTTTAAGATTCTCCCTAACATTTCATTGGAAATAACTCATATCAGTATCATACCTTAAGATATTAGATCTATTATGCATCAGAGAGATACATATAAGAGACAAAGGCTACATTTTGAAAAATTGTCCATATGGTAGATTTCTCTGAAAATATGGAGGCCTAAGCAATGGTTGCAGCATGAGAACACCTGGCTAAATGAGTTTGAAATTTATAGGAATATTTGTAAGCATTGAGGTCTACCCCATATCCATGTACTTTCTCAGTCTTTGACCAGTGAAATAACCTTTCGTTTGAACTCCAGTTGATCTTCCAGGTATGGCTGTTACTTATACTTTAGTCCTCACTGATCTTCCAACATATTCTTGGCTCATGGGACCTAAAACCAAACTAATTCTTTGTAAGGTCAAAAGTTTGAGTAGTTCTGATCACTCTCAGAGACAAAAAATGATACCAAAATTGACTCAAGTGTAAAGAACTGAATTTTACTGATTAAACTTGTTCAATCATAATTTCATACATGCAGTGCTTTCTGTTTACTCTAGTCCCTTCCTCAAATTCCCTTCCCACACCTGATAGCCCTTTAGTCTTCCCTGTAATTTGGTTTTGGTTTAGTTTGGTTTGGTTTGGCTTGCTTTTTTTTTTTCCCTCTGATTTTAATCAGATTCACCCTTGTGGCAACAGGTAGATCCTGAAGCCTACTGGCTCACCATTTGATACATAACTGAAGGCAATGGTAATCTGTACCTCAGAATCCATCATTACCACACAGGTCCACATGAAGGATGCTCTAATTTTCATTGCTGGGGTTATGACAACAACCCAGGTAAAAAGCATCATGAAGGAAGAAAGTGTATATCTGTATTAAACTTCTAAGTTGTAGCCCATCAGGCCTCAAGGTACGTTCTCAAGTAGTATGTAATATCATTTCCACAGTGATGATCAAAGAGAGAATAAAGGCAATTTTTTTGCATGCTTTTAGCCTTCTTTTTCCTCTTTTATATTGTTCAGAATATCCTCGGTAAGGAATGGTGCTCTCCAAAAGTAGGCTGGGTCTTCCTACATCAGTTATTAATGAAGACAATTCTCATAGACACTTCTTCATTCACACTCTCCTCCCCGATGATTTTGAGTTGTTAACATAAATGATGATAGAGGCTCCATGAGCCTCTTCCCAATTCAAGATTTGCTATTGACACAGCAAGTTTAGTCCATGGTCAATGTAGTCAGCTACAGCTACCGTGAGATCTTGTTTGCAATGACTGTCTTATGCCCTCTGCTCTTTTATGCAACTTTCCTTGAAACTTAGCTGAGGTAGTGTAAATGTTGAGCACAAAACAATCGTTATTTCAAAAATACAAGGCAGAGCAGCATGGGTTTCAAACATCTCCAACAGCACCGTCTGAACTCATGTTCCCTCTGAGTCATGGATTCCCTTCATTTTGGAGCCATTTGATCAACCTACTATTGCACAGAGCAGCAAGGACTAGCAAACTTTTATGTTATCCTCTCAATTTTCAGTAAGGATGAAGAGATTTTTTTACTGTCTTAGCAGTTCCAGAAACATTCAAATATTGAATTTCACTGTATTGTGTGAATTGAATCATTTTCTCATTCCTGTGTGGTCAGAAGGGAAAACATACTGATTGTCCAGGGGTGAATAATATACTCATGTTAAGAGCCAGATGATTGATAATGATCGATTCCAAAATTAAAATTATTATTCTATTTTTTGTCATCATCATCATCATCATCATCATCATCATCAATCAATCAATTATTTAAGAGATGAACAGGTGAGTGAAGAAGGGACAAACGAATCACAACAAAGCAAGTGCCCTTTAGTAATATTACTCTGTAGTAATATTAGGAAAACATAAGTACCCTCTGATCAAACCATTACTTCTTTTCAGCCTGAACTAAGTCAGAAATTTCAGTAGTTGCAAAGATCTCAGATTGTAATAACTTGCAAAGTTCTGCATCATACACAACTTTTCCTTTAGACTGCATCTCTAAGGATCTGTTATGATTAATCAAGATCAAAGTAGCATTGCTAAGGGGAAATGATGATTGTATAGCCAATCCCAAAAGAGACACTTCTAGTTTAAACAGTTCAAATAATCAGAGTGTAATTTTCCCAAATTCAAAGAGCCTATCCATCAATTGAGAGTTGAAGCCAAACTCTTCCTGGGAGAGTAACTGCAGGAACGAAATGGACTGTGTTGAGTTTCACATTAATGTTGATTACTATTCTTTGATGTGCTTCAGAATTTCCTTTAGAAAAATATGATCAACATGTGGCAAAGAGCTCTTCATATCAATCTCTAATTAAGCTTGCCTTTATTGGCCATATATAGACTAATTAGAAAAGGTTTCATTATTTGAATATGTGTCATTTGACTTCAAACACAGATTTACTCTTATTTTTAAAAAAGAATATTTTAGAAGTTCAAACATACTATGAATGCAATGACTGGTCTCCAGGGGAATAAGGCACAAAGAAATGAGTGGCTTAGATCACAGTTAGGTATAGAAGGTACTGTATGTATAAGCCCCTTTAGAATTAAGGGACTTAATTTTCTTATACATGGTTGCACTTTGAATGTATCATAAATCATAGAACTAAAAAAAATCGATCTACAAATATTCCATAAAACGAAAAACAAAATAGTCATGAAATGTTCATGTAATCTAATACTAATTTAGTGGTCACGTATTTGATTTTAACAAAGGTTAAAACATATATTCAATGAGAAACAAAGAAACAGATAAAGTATACATATCACCCTCTCTAGATCAATGGCTTGAACAGAAATGAATATTGTTAATTCCACTATTGTTTTCCCAAGATATGCCTTATATGTGTGAGAAGTAAGAGTCTGGCTACATATTAAAGACCTAGAACTCAGTCCTTTTCAATTTATTAGTATAGAGTTGTGAGGAGGTTGATTAAATTCCCTATTTCATTTTCAGCATCTGTAATAAGTCTTACAGAAACACATGCATACCCACTGATCACTGGCAGATACTTTGGAGATTTATAATACAAGACTTCAGCCTCCCTTTACCAAGTTTTCACTACTATTTTTATTTTTTATTCCTATAAATGAAGATGCATACTGTATCTGGGTTAAACCTTCCTTTGCATTTTTGAAAGTTCATTAATGTGCTTTCCAAGGAAAAACTAGGTTGGCCTTGAACTCACAGAGATCCACATGTCTCTTCCTCTCCATCACTGAGATTAAAGTTGTGTGCCATGATACCCAGCCTAATCAAACACTTAATAAAACATAGATACAAATTATATCATGTACCCATCCATGTACATCATGTACCCATCATGTACCATGTATCCACACATATCCCTTAGATTTAAGTATCTATTTAAAATAAACATGTTTGACTGTTTGGGAGATATATATTTGTGGAGATTAAAAACTTGAAACTATCTTCTCTATTTTTGTGCTGGGAGACAAACTATCTCTTGCTCCTGAGCAACCAAAATGCTTCAGAAAGCCTGAAAATTGCTGCTCTTCTGTATGGGTGTTACAACAAGGGCTCATCAACACACAAGGCAGGATCTCTAATAAGCCTTAGAGACACAAATATATTTACTGACCAATTGGTGCTATTTTTGAGAATTATGTTCTGAAGCAACAGTGTCTTTTTACCATCAAATATTTACTCACATATTTTCATTTCTTTTATTTGCCTCTTCCCATTCTTATTCCTCCAAATCACTGAAAAAATACATCCCATGTTGATGTGATCTTCCTCTGCATTCCTGAAAGTTTATTAAATACTCATTAAACTTCTGATTTCATTTTACAAACAACAAGTCATGGTGTAAAGTCATTAAACTAGAGGTAATATTTTAAAATGTTTCAAAAGAATTACAGAAAAAAACCAACAAGTTTTGCATCTCCCCATGCATTAAACTAACTTTTGATTTTTAGCTTCCAGGAAGAATGCAAAGTATGTCTACTTCCAAGGATGGAGAGCATCACAGCTCTCTCTCTTTCTTTATCCCCCTCTCTCTCTCTTTTCATTTATGTATGGAAATTATATATATAATTTCTGATCTAGGAGTATATAAAATAAATTCTAAAGGGAAACATACAAATTAACCCACATTCTCAAACATTAGTTCAAGCAGTGAATTATTACATTAATCAGCAAGCATAAATATTAATATATTTACATGTGTTTTTCTTTTTAACCGGAGTGCTCCCATTATACACTAAAATATTATTTCTTAGTACTATTTAAAAATTACCTGCCTTATATTTTCTTAAACTTTTTGGCTTGAGGTTCCCCAGGAAGATAACTTCCAAGTAAGAAAAGTGTTTATAGTTCTATGCCTCCCCATTAGTTTCCCTTACCGATAAATTCTTTTCTTAAATGTGTATTTTGAAATTTTATTATCTCATGTTTTATAATGTCACTACCTTTTGTGATATGGT
>JADRCH010000008.1:4516980-4519480 GCA_019843965.1 Rhynchomys soricoides | reverse complement strand
AAAAAGAGACATTCAGATAAAGAATAAGGTCTTTCCCCCTAAGAATTGAGGTGCTTGCTAGCTGAAGATTCCCTAATTTAAGCAATATACATTATATTTTTATGTAAAGTAAGAAATTTGGTTAAATGATGACCTAATGCTGTTCAGTTAGCGTTAAAATAATTTGTTGCCACATCAACTTTGTATTCTAAGCAGATTCATTGATGCAGTGTTGTAAAGATTATTTTTTTAGTACTGAAAAGCGACTGACAGGTCTATTCACTGAAGGTTGTTTCTGTCACCTTCGCTATTCTGAAAACATTTCCAAGTGGTCATGCTTCTGCAATAGTAAAACATCCAATCATTACAGCCTAGTGTTTTGTCTTGCTTCAGCATATCATACAACTGTATGAGAGACAGAGAGAGAGAGAGAGAGAGAGAGAGAGAGAGAGAGAGAGAGAGAACACAGCATGGACCCTGGAGCTTGATTATCAAACTAGAGATAGTGCCAATAAATTTAAAGAAAAAAAGGTAGAAATTAGGAGCAGAGCTGATGCATATCTCCTTTTTATGAACTGGCTAAGCCCAGGTTAAAGAAAAAAAAATGTTTTTCACAAACAGGCCTGTTCATAAAAATCTGTCCCCTGTCAGGAAATTTACTGTCATTTTAAACATTATGCAATTTTTATCATTATCCTGGTTCACTCTATGTTTTGTATACTCAGCAAAAAGATATACTATTAATTAGAGCACCACTTTGAGGGCAGAAATAAGCAAAACAATGATGGTTTGGTTAGGTACAGCATGCCATTGGAAGAAGAGGGTCGTTTTAAGGTCCTATTATCAGCTGTTACTTATATGTGTAAGCAGTCTCTTGAAACATGTAAATATCACAGAAGAAAATGGGAACTCAAATAAATGTCTATACTATTTGAATATCTATGAATGGCTATGGCAATGTGGAAATTTCTAATTTTCATTGTTGTTTATCCTTTGCACAATAGCAGTGACACAGACATCCACTTCCCACATGTTGGACATGTAACTCACAAAAAGAATAATAAAACAATTCAATAAAAAGTAATGTGGTGGAGAAAAGTAGAAGTGAAGGCTGCACATATATTTGCAAGGAAAATGTGGGGAGAAGCAATTCTAAAAATGGAAATATGAAAATGGCTTCCTTTGGGGAAACGACCTAACACCTTCTGCAAAATCTAACTAATTCTTCAAGTTTTTAATCATGAGAGTTCTCTTTTTAGCTGACAAATCAAAGCGAGGAGTCCTATTTCCAGTTCACAACCAAAGCAGGTTCAACTTAATGAGCCTCATTCCTATGGTAATGTGATATTTTTTTTTTCCCACTTTCTACTTCTGAGATAGACGGAAACTCTAGGTGTTATCAGATCATCAAATCAACTTGGCAAGGAGCTAGGTGTTTGCTAGATACCTGCAACAACAGGAAAAAAATACTTGCCAGATAAAGTGGATTTTAGGGTAAAGTAGTACATCCTATACAGAGATGTATATGCTGATGGCATCCTGCGTTAGGTATTTGGTGAACATGACTGTTGTACATGTTACTTACAGAAGCTGTGATTGCATACCCAAGACTAGTACAAGATCTATCCAGACAAAAATCTCAGTATTCATGAGATAGGAGCTCATGAAGTTTCATTCCTAGATGAAGAGCTATTACCAACAGACAGTTGCTGGTAAAGGCAAACCAGATTTCTTCAGGGTTGTTGTCACAGAGAAGCTACCCATGTGCACATAGGCAGTAATCAGTATTAAGTATGATTTTAAAAAAGAGTATATAAAAGTGGAAAGAAATAGGAGACAAATTGGGAGGTCAATACATATTCTAAAAATGTATAAATTTCTCAATAAATTTTTTTTTTATTTAAGAATATTTAAGTTAAATTAGGATTTAAAAAAAAATGGGATTTGTACTCTAGGGGAAAGGAGATGACATTCTTCCTACTGTATTGAGAAAGGTGTCCCAATTCTGCCTTTATGTGTTATTTGGTAATGCACCCCCAGTCAGTTCAAACATCATTCAACAGCAACAACCAAAAAATAGGAGAAAGACAAGAGAAAGAAGCAAAGATATGCTATACATAAAAGTAGAACCCACATTATTTTTTTGGCTTTCGCAATGTGGAGTGTGGTCTTGCCTATCTGTTAAACACAATCTGGTCTTGTGGCTTGACTTAAACAACATTTGATACATTGCCATGTAGCAGCTTCCAGAACCTAGGCTTCAATGTGTCTCTAGAGGATTTGTTTTCACCTGTTCTGGGATATTTCTTTAGCGGGCACTATGAAGAACCACGACTGAGGTTCATTTTGAAGAGGCTTGAAATTGTCTTAGGTGGAAACTAGCATTAATGTCCGACAATTCTTGATGGTATCATATCTCTCAGACTAGGAACCCTATGAAATATATAAAGTCACATGAACCACCAAGGTGGTAAAATAATAATAATAATAATAATAATAATAATAATAATAATAATAATAA
>JADRCH010000008.1:4490533-4516970 GCA_019843965.1 Rhynchomys soricoides | reverse complement strand
AATAATAATAATAATAATAATAATAATAATAATAATAATAATAATAATGGCTTCTGTTCAATTTGAAAGTAGTGAAAGTAGTAGTACATAACAATATAGAAGTAAAATCAATGGCTCTTTTGGAGTTAGAAGTCATTCATCAGTCTTTTTACAGTTAAGTGCTTCATTGATAGTTATAAGAATACAATTATAGGGTTTTGGTAAATGTATATTTTATTACTTGCAGACTAGCTGTTACGTTGTTTACTGAATATACTCAAATGTTCTACATTGATTATGACAAAAAACTAATGTTAACCTCAACTATTCAATTTTGCTTGCCTGCTTTTATTTTAGAAATCACAAATAATTTTATATATAAAATTTTATAGCAATCGCTACAGTGAAACTTCGTATTTTTAGATATAATTTTAAACATTGCAAGACATTTGCAAGAAATATAAACATTACCAAAGTGACTATACAGAACAGTCATTTCCATCAAAATATCATTTGTATTACCTATTTTACTTAAATAAACCTGCCTCATGAAAATAGATTATTTTAAATCATTACAATATTCAGTTTTCATATATGGGAAATGAAATCACACAAAAGAACATAATTTGACACAGGGAGTTGAGTAACATGTCATTTTCTTAATTCAATCTCCATTCAACTAATCTTATCAAATAAACTCATTTTATAATTCAGGCTCTTAAATTTTTATTTTTTTTATTATGTATGTGTGTGTGTGTGTTTGTGCACGTGCATGCGTCCACACATTACTGCAATGTCCCATAAAGGCTAGAAGAGTATTTTGGATTTCCTGGATCTGGAATTACAGTTTTGAACTGATCAATATGGATACTACAAACTAAACCTGACCTCTGTAAGAGCAGAATGGAGCATAACCACAAAATTATCTCTCCAGCCCCAATTGTGTCACTTATAATGCTGAGTTATAAAAAAAGATTGAAGAAACAACTCCAGGTTGTTTTTTAACAGATATGAATATATACATTTTACAAGTGGAAGATATGAAGTATTTTATGATATGTGGGCCACAGGTTGTCTATTAGTACATAGATGGATGATTAGATAGATAGATAGATAAATAGACAGATAGATAGATTTCTGATAGGCAGATAGATATACGTAATAGATTTTTTTACCAATATTTTTTCTTTCTTTTTTTTAAATTTTTTTTCATACTTTATTCAAATGTTTCCCCCTTTCCAGATCTCCCCTTTGGAACCTCCCTATTCCCTCCCCCATCCCCCTGCCACTTTGGGGTTTTTCCCTCAACCACCCACCCACCCACTTTTGGCTTCCCTCCTTGACATTCTCCTATACTGGAAGATCTAACACCCTCAGGCCCAAGGGCCTCTGTTCCCTCTGATGGCTAACAAGACCCTCCTCTGCTGTATATGTGGCCAGCACCATGGGTCTCTCCATGTTTTTTCTTTGGTTGGTGTTCCAGTCGCCAGGAGCATCGAGGAGTCAGGCCAGTTGCCACTGTTGCTTCCTCCCTGAGGCTGCAAACTCCCTTAGCTCCTTCAGTCCCTTCTCCATCTCCTCCCTCTGGGACCTCACACTCAGCCCAATAGTTGCTGTGAAGTGACTCTTGGGTATTTCAAACTTTTGAGCTAATAACCACCTATCAATGAGTACATACCATGTTTATTCTTTTGTGACTGCATTACCTTACTCAGGATGATATTTTCAAGTTCCATCCATTTGCCTGCAAATTTCATGAAGTCATTGTTTTTAATAGCTGAGTAGTATTTCATTGTGTAAATGTACCACATTTTTTGTATCCATTCTTCTGTGGAGGGATATCTGGGTTATTTCCAGTTTCTGGCTATTATAAATATGGCTGCTATGAACATAGTGGAACATGTGTTTTTATAACATGTTGGAGCATCTTCTGGGTATATGCCCAGGAGTGGTATAGCTGGGTCCTCAGGTAGTATTATGTTCATTTTTCTGAGGGTCTGCCAAACTGATTTCCAGAGAGGTTGTATCAACTTGCATTCCCACCAGCAATGGAGGACTGTTCCTCTTTCTCTACATCCTCACCAACAGAGAATTTTCAACTGAGGAAACTTGAGTGGCTGAGAAGCACCTAAAGAAATGTTCAACATCCTTACTCATCAGGGAAATGCAAATCAAAACAACCCTGAGATTCCACTTCACATCAGTCAGAATGGCTAAGATCAAAAACTCAGGTGACAGCAGATGTTGGTGAGGATGTGGAGAAAGAGGAACACTCCTCTCAAGAAACCAGATTTTTTTACTAATATAAAAGCAATTGTTTGGTTGTCTTCTTAGAAAGAAGGAAAACTGACTTCAGGTAGAATTCTTCCTGTAAGTTTCCTTCATAGTTTTCCGAAGCCTGAATTGGCTGAAGGTCCCACACTTACGTTAAAAGTTGTTGTTTGGCTCTTGTTGGTTACAGTGTCTCAAAAAGATGGGCTTTACCCAGCTGCTTTTGGGTATTGTTCATTCCTCTATATGCCTCATGATTTCATGGCTACAGTTCAAGAGGAAAGTGTTGACATTTTGTCTATGCTTATCTATTTTTCTGTTTCTTCTTTTTGTTAGATTGCCTTTGATATATCCAAAACTTCTTCTGTCATATAAAGTCATCATTAACAATATGAGCCAGGAAGGTCTTACTGTGAGCTAACCCTTTAATCGTAATATTGTTCATTTGTCTTCTGTTGGTTTGCTTATTAGAGGCAGGATCTTATTCTCTAGCCCAAGATGATGATGATGATGATGATGATGATGATGATGATGATGGAAATGATTTGTCAGACTTTACTAATTTTATCTTCATAACCACTTTACTCTCAAGTTTTCTCATGAGAGAAAAATTAAATGCTATAACCCAAGTTAGCCTGAGCATTACGTCCATCCTCTTATCTCAGCCTCTGGACTCTAGTGTCTAGAGTGCTGGGATTAAAGACATGATCTACCAAGCCTGGCTTTTCATGTTAGCTGTAACAAAATACTTTAACATAATCTCAAAATACTTCTATATAAGCAGTAATAGTCCACAAATAAGCAAAAATTACAAAAATTCCCCATGTTCTTTGTCCCTACTTGTATATACCCGCTCATGTTATTAAGATACCTCCCCAGAAGAGTGAATTTGTCACTGTCCAAGAGCCTTAATTAGCATCAGGAGTTAATGTGTTAATTCATAGTTTACATTAGATTCATTACAAATATGCATATTTTTAAGCATGACCAGAGGTTGTACTGTATGTACACTGTGTTAACATCATCCACATTAGTCTTTCACCAAATATTTTTTGCAGTATCTCCATCCATCCCTATCTACCTCTGAACTCCTAGCCAGCTTTCTCTCCATTCATTCCCATGATTTATTCAGTACGTCACCTTTCAGATTATCTAATAACACACATTTAAGTTCTTTCTGTGCTTTATTTGTCACTAGAACTTATTTATTTTTACCTCCAAATATATCCCATTTCTCAAGCATACCATGTTGTATTTATTCTTTCACTTACTGAAGAATGTCTTGGATGCTTATATCATAGAGACTTTATAAAACTATAAACTTCTCAGGGCAAATGTTCATGTGAATCTAAGCATTTATCTCAACTTTGACTTGGTTAGTAGCTACTAGGCAGTCTTTACCATGTTCTCTTTAGTTAATTAAAGTTTGTTTTACTGATCTATTTGATATTTCTGCTTTCTTTCCAATATGTCCTTTTTTTAAATATCTTTCCAAGTGCCTACTCAAGGGATTATAATTATCTATATTAGTTTGATAGTATGTAGGGATTATAATTATCTATATTAGTTTGATAGTATGTAGGGATTATAATTATCTATATTAGTTTGATAGTATGTAGAGGTTAAATACTCCTGTTTCTGATCTTCTATGGAAAATTGTAGAGAATGTTTTTGAGAATATTTTTTTATTCCTTAGTCTTATAATATTATTATAAAAATAATGTTTATATACTTTTAAAAATGCAAATCAGTTAGCCTCAAATTCTTTAATTGGGAAAGGATAGCAACTATTTGCATGCCGCTTCAGAACGTACTGTATTTCAGAATTACACAGGCACTCACATTTCTGACTGATTGGCCACATGCTTGGAATGCTATCATCCTTTCAGAGTGACTCATGGAAATAAGAATAATTGTCTACTTATAAGTTATCTATGAAGCATATAAATCTGAGTGAATAAATAAAAGACATTAATGTCTAAGAGAAAATTTTGATAGTTTCTCCCCATGCAAGCAAGACAAGTCATCACCAGTTCCCAATTTGCACTGAGCTTCAGCATACAATATTATTGAAAATTTGTTTCATTAGGCATGCTTGATTGATTCGCTAATCATATGACTAATTTTAACATTTAAGAGTATTCCCCTACCTGTGGTGAGGCCAACTCAAAGATAATCCTTTCTAACAAAATGATCTTTCTGGTATTGCTTGTCATAATTCTGATACTACCTAGGGATCTGTGATGTGTTCCCTAGTTGGTGGTAATGAATGCCTAAGAAACTCCTAATATACAAGAAATTATAGCGGGAGTTTTGGAACTGAATTCATGATAAAAAGATAATGAACAAACAAATGACATATCAATATAGTCCATTTTGTTTCCACTATTAAATGCATTATAGAATTACCAGAAGAATAAGAATAATCTATGTTTAACCAATTTTCTCCATTTTGTGTCTTTTTTGCCTTTGACATCTTGAGGTATTTAATTTTTCTTTTTGGATACCATTTCAGTCATATGTGAATACTGTCCTCTAGTAATGGAGTGTAGCACTTTCATTGGAAACAGATTATCTGTTTTTCTTGAACTAAAGGGTCTTCATTTTACTGTCAGTTTTTAAAGATAACTTTATCTAGTTCTTTCCAGTTCTACTTAGCTTTGTACTGCTCATGTATTGCTATACTTCCAGTTTGACATCAGGTGTTAGAATATATGATACTTGAATTCTCATTCTCTCCAATATTTTGAATAGTATCTAGTCCATATTCATAATTTGAATTGAGTACAGAATGTCATAGAAATTCTATGAGTCTGTTGCCAAGTACCTACCTTTCTTAAGCTTCTGCAGTCATTTCCATTTCCTTAACTCTGTTATAGAGGTTTTTGTTCCCTTGACAGAAAATAAAGATCTATTCATCTTGTTCTTCAAAATAATTTGTGAAATGATGTCACACCTCTGATGAAAGAGCAGAGGACAAAGAATAAAATCATCAATGAACAAACTGTCATTGAATTCAGACCAGGACCTGCCCCTGCGACAAAATCTGGGCTTTGTGTGCGATGCTGATAAATGCAGTTGTTACCTAAAGCACATACTCACTTGGAGTCTGGATTGTGAGAAAGCAGAATAGACAGAGGTAAGATGTCTTTCTACATTCTTTATGAGTGCTAGAGGATTCTTTCCTAACACTGCTTGCTTTGAAAACAGGGAATTTACCTGGACCTTTCTCTCCTCCTACTTCATTGTGCTGCACTCTAGTGCACTTACTTTAGCCAGAAGATATCAATTGAGAGGAGAAAATGCCAACTGAAATCCTTGTAGGGTCCAAGGTCATTGGTAGTCTATATTTATCCTACCTGCCTGATTTTCCTTCCTGGATCTTCAAATGACTATTCTATGCATTCTATTCAGTTATTTTTAATGAGACTTGCAGTATAGTATAATTTATTCCATTTCATTCAATTCCTGAGCCTGAACTTCTAGAAAACAGAGTAGATTTCATGTGACAGGCCTTATGCTAAGTGATTTATAAAGATGATCTCTTTGTCTCTGATAACAGACTGCTGGGGATTGTGCAGTTTTATAATTGAAGACACTGAGTATCCCAGAGGGTAAATATCATTCTCATAGTGAAGCTGCTACTGAGAAGTCTCCATGCACAAGTGCTTAGGACATTTGGGTGGCAGAGCATAAAGCACATTCTTGAGAGGACCTCAGCTTGAAAACTGAGAATAGGAAAAGAAATTGGTATGAAAGCTTTTTGCAGCAAAACTTGAATTATGTAATAATGCTGAGACCAATTTTCTTCTTTCATCATTTTGTTTGACTCTGGTCCTACCAGAGTCTTCCCAAGGTCAGAGTTAGCATGTCTTTGCAATCAGAAATGTGATTGTAAAGCTTCTTAAAGCTCTAGGAATCTAAGGGGTTAGAGAATAAACCTTTTGGTACAAACTTGCAAAAATTGCACAATAGAATGAAGAAAAACAAGAGACATTTTGGTAATCCTCTGGCTTTATCCAATGATAGCTTAGCTTTTGGTAATGGCTCCATAATGATCTTCAAGGCATTTTTAGCAAACTAGGGTTTTATTCTAGCATTTTCTTTTAATATTGCATATGCAACATTTAAAAACAGATGAATTTTTTTTAACTGTTAACAAAAATTATCTTCTGGAATTTTATTAAATTGTATGAGATGCCTTCAAACAAATTTTGCATTATGCAAAAGCCCAAAGGAGAGTCCCATATTAATGATTAACATAAATTGTCAGATAATTACATCTTGATGTGGGACTTAACTATATTTATAATTGATTTACTTTTAAAATATAACGTTTCATGTGGTGTTTGTGGTTTGTGATGCTGTCTTTAAATTTTTGGAGCCAATACAAGGTGCATGTGTTGGCAGAGTGACTACATCTTCTCGTGCCTACTCTTCAAACATCTACAGCTGACTCTCACTGGGTTTTCATCCAGTCCTTTATATGTCATCCTGTCCTATTTATTTGTTTATTTATTTATTTATTTATTTATAATGTACCTTCAAGCTTTTATTAGTTGTATGATTTGGACAAGTTAAAAAACAAAACAACACAAAACCAAACACCACCTTCCTTGGCTGGAGCAGAGCACACATGGCACAGTGATATATCTTTTCACTCAGGGTATGCACATGATCTTAGGTTCTATTCCCAGTAGATTTTATTTTATTTTTAAAGATTAATTTTTATGAGTGTGTGTGTGTTATATTTATTGCCATTAAGTTATAGATCTTAATTTGGACACCATGGGAAATACTTTTCACTACTGAAAATAATGCAATATGGTAAACTGTGGGATATACTATACTCATTTTAAGAAGTTGAGTTCTCAAGTGGTTGTCATTACAAACTTTTGTTTCCTTTGATTTTTATTACAAAATATCAGTACATAGTAATACATTACTAAAGATTCCTGTAGATGAACTCATTCAGAATTATTAAATTAGTTGTATAGTTTCAAGTACTTTTGATGACAAATTAATTTTAGCACTGATAGGCTACAGAGAGTCAACTTAGTCTTTTGGCTATTATATAATTTTGGAGTGACTAGTAAACATAGTATTCCATGATTTCCCCTCCGAAAGATTATTTAAGTTGATATGTGTTGCTTAGCAGCAGTGGCTGGGACACTGGCCATATCAAGAGCTGGTTCTCACACTGTCTCACAGATGCCTCTTTACTCATCTCACAGCTGGTAAGCTATCCTTTCTGGATAGGCTGTGCTACGTCATTCATTACATGGCAGAATTTGTTACAGAAACCAATATTGAGTTTTATCTTTTAGGCAAATCTCATGAATGTCAAAGAAACGAAACAGAGATTTAAAGATATCTGTTCAATGATAATCTCTGAAGACTTCATGTCATCGATGGAATCAACAGGGAGGACCACAGCTGGTAGCTGACCCCCAGAAATGCTCACTCATGAGATTGCCCCGAAAGTTCTCGCTCCTTTCTCAAGCCATAGCGCACTATTTTGAGCACCAGCACTCCAACCATGGAGGTTATGCTTTTGGAACAGGTGCTTCTTGGAACAGTGACACTGATGCCTACAGAACTCAGTATTCTAGCCTTTGCTTCAAGACACCCAGGCACAGCCTACTTATTATTTTATAATGAGAATATCAAATAGTATACTAAAATACTTTTCTTTGATATCAGAAGCTTTGCTAATGGTAATGTTTTATAAATGCCTGAACTGCATTTATAAAACACAAGGCTTGGAAAGACAATTATAAATCAATCTTTAAACTTTTTCTATTAGTGATTGTATGTGTGACTCCAGAAGCTGTGACATTTAGAGAGGTCAAAGTAACCCCTGGCTATGCAGTGCCCATGGGCATGTCATCCTGTGATTAAGACAGTCCCCACCTGAATTACTCAGTTATTTAGGTTTCTGGTCTGACATTTGGATATCTGAATTTATAACAAATATTCGGAGAATTTAGGGATCATGGAAATAGCAACAAATGGCCTAACTTTATGTTCTCTCTCCCTGGGAAAAACAGTGATGTTATTTTTGATTTCTTGTCTAATACTAGAAGCTTTTGAGGGACATGGGTTATTTAACACATACAGGTTAGTATCAGATAAAAATGATTTAATATCCTTGAAATTTGTTTTTCCTTCTGTGAATATACTTTCAGAAATCAGAACTGTTTTTTCTTTCATATTTTATTTATTTACATTTCAAATGATATCCCCTTTCCTGGTTTCCCCTCCAGAAACCACCTATACCATCCCTCCTCCCCCTGCTTCTATGAGGGTGCTCCCCCACCAACTGTCCCTCTCCTGCCTCCCCACCCTAGCATTCACCTACCCTAGGGCATCCAGCCTTCACAGGACCAAGGGCCTCTCCTCCCATTGATGTTTGACAAGGCCATCCTCTGCTAGATATGAGACTGGAGCCAGGGTTCCCTCCATATGTACTCTTTGGTTGGTGGTTTAGTCCCTGGAAGTTCTGGAGTGTCTGATTGGTTGATACTGTTGTTCTTCTTATGGGTTATAAACCCCTTCAGCTCCTTCTGTCATTTTTTCTAACTCCTCCATTGGAGACCCTGTGTTCAGTCCAATGGTTGGCTGTGAGCATCTGCCTCTGAATTTGTCAGGCTCTGGCAAAGCCTCTCAGGAAACAACTATATCAGGCTCCTGACAGCAAGCACTTCTTGGCATCTGCAATAGTGTCTAGTTTTGGTGTCTGTATATGGGATGGATTCTGAGGTGGGGCAGTCTCTGGATGGCCTTTCCTTTAGTTTCTACTCCACACTTTGTCTCTGTATTTCCTTTAGACAGGAACAATTCCAGGTTATAAATTTGGAGATAAGTGGGTGGCCCCATCCCCAAACTGGGGCTCTTGGCTAACTTCTGGATATGGTCTCTACAGTTTCTCCCTCCCCTTTGTTGGGCATTTAAGCTAATATTATCCCTGTTGGGTCCTGGCATCTGAGACTTGCTGGTGGCTACCATCAGTTCCCCATCCCTATTGCTACACACCATTGTTCAAATTCCTGACCCTCTGTATATCATCCCAGTCACCTTGCATACCTCATCCTGTTCCACCTTTTTCCTCCTCCCCTTCCTCTCTTCCTTTCAAGTCCCTCCCAGCCTCTACCTCTCCTGAATATTTTATTCCCCCTTCTAAGAAAGACTGAAGCATCCATACTTTGTTCTCCCTTCTTCTTGAACTTCATATGGTCTATGAATTGTAACCTGGGTATTCTGAGCTTTTGGGAGAAAGAGGAACACTCCTCCATTGTTGGTGGGATTGCAAGCTGGTACAACCACTGTGGAAATCAGTATGGTGGTTCCTCAGAAACTTGCACATAGTGTTACTTGAGGATCCAGTTATACCACACCTGGGCATATACCCAAAAGATGCTCCAACATATAACAAGGACACCTGTTCCACTATGTTCCTTGCAGCCTTATTTATAATAGTCAGAAGCTGGAAAGAACCCAGATATCTTTCAACAGAGGAATGGATACAGAAATTGTGGTACATTTACACAACAGAATACTACTTAGCTATTAAAAATAATGACTTCATGAATGTCTTAGGCAAATGGATGGAACTAGAAAATATCATTCTGAGTGAGGTAACCCAGTCACAAAAGAACACACATGGTATGCACTCACTGATAAGTGAATATTAGAACTGACAATTTTTAACATGGTTAATAAAAGATGGGAAAGTTATCCTGGCATTAAGGAGCCAGAAATACAATGTCACACTACCCTACACAACACACATTACACAAGAGATTTATTGGGAGGGGAAAACCCAGGAAGGTGGTTGCCTTTGCCTGGGTGAGAAGCAGCAGAGAACTGGGCAGAAAAAGTTTATATAAGATGGGAGATTATCCGAGAGACCTGGGATTGGAGGGGTTGACGGCCTGACCTTGGGGTGGATGGCATTTTTTTCTTGGGGGTGGGCCTGACTACTTTTATGCCTTGGACCTTGGAACACTGTTATAGCCATTAAAAAATAGCCTTTAGAGCTGTTAGGGAAGTCTGGGGTATAAACCTCAGTAGCTAAATCTCCTCTACTTGCATGCCTTAAGGTTTTAGAAAACTTACAAATATACAACGTTTACAAAAGGAATAACTCAGCAAAGTTTTCCTGACAGTTGAGTTGGAATGAATAGCCAACAGTTAAATTAGTTTAACTGATGGTTAAATGGCTAAAACCAGGTTATTAAAATTGAAAATTAATGTTTTCAATATGATGGTTATAATTTACATTATTTGATAGAAATGTCTATTTCATTCTTTGGCTGTAGTAATAAATTGACTACTGTTATATGTAGGGCTAGTTATTCTTTTAGAAAAAGTATCAGTAAAAATGTTTAAACTTGTTTGCAATATAATTTTTCAAATTCTGCTTAGATGACTGTTGCCCTGCCCCCCAAACACACACTTCTTTCACTAAATTGGTTAGCTGGGATGAACAAGGCCGTAGATAATGGTGCAATATACATTCTACAAAAGCTAAAAGGGTCAGACTATGTGAAGTCATATGAGTGGAAGCATACTGCCACAGATCACAGTCAAATTCTAACATATCACAGAAATAATCAAGAATAAATAAAGCATACTAATCTCATGAAACACTATATGTCTGGTATTATAAGAGTCTAGGTTTGATATGTCTTACATTAATCCCACAAGGACAACCTTTATTATTCCATAGAATGTTCTAGTCTCGCATCAGAATAGAACATTCCTAGGTTCTTCATGTAATGATTTTTTCTTTACAAGCAGTTAAAGAGAACATTCATAGTCATTGTGCTCTCAAAGTTAGTGAGAAATGTATATGCCAACTCCAGTATTTTCTTTCTTACATTTTCCTTTTTCATCTTAATTAAATATTATCAATATTGCTTTATGATAATCATCTTTTAGCAACACTAGCTTTCCAATTGCAACCTATTTTAGGTGCCATTCTGACTTGTCCTTTTGCATATTGCAACCCATGTAAGGTTTGTATTTTGACAGAAATCAATAGGAGAAAATCCATTGGCTAAACCATTTACCTCCTTTAGCCAGGCCCAACACCTTTACCATCATTAACCAGTGCTTTCTTTGAATTTTGGAATTTTTTTTCTATTTCTCTAGATTTGCAAATTTGCTGTAGAAACAGATACAGTCAGACAGTCAGACAAGTCAAGACTCTGATCAAGGATTCTTGTGGTCCAAGTTGTACCTTGAGTGCAGTAGGCAGTAGCTTTGAATGAATGTATATGTATAGGCAGATTGCAGCCAGCATGTCATATACATATACATGTTGGCTTCATTCTGCTACACCTCATGCTATCATGTTAAAGGGTCCTCCTGATTTAAAGCTTTATCTTACTGTATTATTGCCTTTGTGCACACATAAGAGTCATCTTGGTGCTTTGCTTTTGTAGTGTCACTGAACAACAAGCTATCAGCTCTACAAAGCAACAGTGACTATCTAAAGCCCAAGGACAATGATAGTGGGAAATGGGTCAAAGAGTAAGAAACAGCCTTGGGTTGAAATAAAGCACTTCTTAATGATGCTGACACGGGCCCAGAGGCTCTGAGAAAGAACGGAAGTGTGACCTTCATAATTCACTGGGCATGCTGGCACCTGTCTTGATATATTCTGAGTAGATGCCCTGGAGTAGTTTGAACCCTCAACCTCACTTGCAACAGTAGCAGAAAATGGAAGGCTCCACCTTGGAAACCTCTGCTGGGTGACCATTTCTTTGTAGCTTTATTGTGCAAATGGCATCCAACTTAATTGCTAACTTGCTGATTGCAATTGTACTTATTGCTGTCTGTTGTTTATTAATTTTCTTTCATTTCTCCAGAGATTTTTCTCATCTACTAGCTCCTGTACAGTCTAATGAGATGTGTGTGTTTGTGTGTGTGTGTGTGTTCGTGTGTGTGTGTTCGTGTGTGTGTGATAGAGAGATACAGACAGAAACAGATCAACAGACAGACAGACAGAGAGAGCGCGCTGGTGTATAATGACATGTGATTGTGCAGAAAAAAAGACAAACTTCTTGATAGTCTTCACAGCACTCCCTGTCAGTTCTTCAGGATGATTCAAGGTGACTGCTTTTTGTGTTACATTTCTTATCTTGACATTCTGTTTCAGGAGCTACCAGCACATTCATTTTATTTTCAATATGAATGCAAACATCTCCCAAGCTTCTGCAGGACCGTTGAAGCTTACTAATTAGATTCATTAAACAGTACTCAAAAGCAAAAAGAATTTGTCCTTTATTGATTTTTTTTTCTTCCATGACTTATTTTAAACAAAACAAAATTATCTCTATTGCTATATAGCAGTTTAATAAATGGAATGGGTAAGACTCTTTTTTTTCTTTTCTTTTTTTAAAGATTTATTTATTTATTATGTGTAAGTACACTGTCGCTGTCTTCAGACACACCAGAAGAGGGCATCGGATCCCATTACAGATGGTTGTGAGCCACCATGTGGTTGCTGGGATTTGAACTCAGGACCTCTGGAAGAGCAGGCAGTGCTCTTAAAAGCTAAGCCATCTCTCCAGCCCCTCATTTTTTTTTTCCTTAAATCGAACATTTCTGAGGATTAACACATACCTAGATTTGGCACAATGTTAGGACTACACAGCAGTCATTCTTCTCTTCTCTTGCTGATAAAAGTCAATTTCGGCTTATCAGTCTGTCAATGTACAAACTCTCTATATCTTTCCACTCTGTATCTTTCTATATCTACTGCTATACCCATCTTTATCTATCATGCACCATTTAATATTGGCTTCTTTCAATCAGGTCCTGATTCTTTTGGAATTTAGTTATCAGGTTGCATATACTTACTGTCCTTTTCTTTTAGACAGCATCTTCAACAAATGGTGCTGGATCAACTGGCAGTCTACATGTAGAAGATTGTGAATCCATCCATTCCTATCTCCTTGTACAAAGCTCAAGTCCAAGTGGATCAAGGACCTTCACATAAAACCAGATACACTGTACCTAATAGAAGAGAAAGTGGGGAAGAATCTCAAACACTTGGGCACAGGGGAAATGTTCTTGAACAGAACACCAATGGCTTGTGCTCTAAGATCAAGAATTGACAGATGGGACCTCATAAAATTACAAAGATTCTGTAAGGCAAAGGACACTGTAAATAGGGCAAAACGGCAGCCTACAGATTGGGAAAAGATCTTTACCAATCCTACATCTGATAGAGGGCTAATATCCAATGTATATAAAGAACTCAAGAAGCTAGACTCCAGAGATCCAAATAACCCTAACAAAAAATGGGGAAGTGAGCTAAACAGAGAATTCTCAACTGAGGAAACTCGAATGGCCGAGAAGCACCTAAAGAAATGTTCAACATCCTTAGTCATCTGGGAAATGCAAATCAAAACAACCCTGAGATTTCACCTCACACCAGTCAGATTGGCTAAGATAAAAAACTCAAGTGACAGCAGATGTTGGCAAGGATGTGGAGAAAGAGGAACACTCCTCCATTGCTGGTGAGAATGCAAGTTGATACAACCTCTCTGGAAATCAGTTTGGCGGACCCTCAGAAAAATGAACATAATAATACCTGAGGACCCAGGTATTCCACTCCTGGTCATATATCCAGAAGATGCTCTAACATGTAATAAAGACACATGTTCCACTATGTTCATAGTAGCCATATTTATAATAGCCAGAAGCTGGAAACAGCCCAGATGTCCCTCCACAGAGGAATGGATACAGAAAATGTGGTACATTTACGCAATGGAATACTACTCAGCTATTAAAAACAATGACTTCATGAAATTCGTAGACAGATACATGGATCTTGAAAATATCATCCTGAGGGAGGTAACGCAGTCACAAAAGAATGAACATGGTATGTACTCACTGTTAAGTGGTTATTAGCCCAAAAGTTTGAAATACCCAAGAGTCACTTCACAGCAACAGTAAGGCTGAGTGTGAGGTCCCAGATGGAGGGCTTGGAGAAAGGACTGAAGGAGCTGAGGGAGTCTGCAGCCCCAGGGAGGTAGCAACAGTGACAACTGGCCTGACCCCTAGATTCTTCTGGAGACTGATCCACCAACTAAAAAATACACATGGAGGGACCCATGGTCCTGGCCACAAATGTGGCAGAGGAGGGTCTTGTTATCTGTCAGGGGGAAGAAAGGTCCTTGGGCCTGAGGGTGTTAGATCCCCCAGTATAGGAGAATGACAAGGAGGGAAGACAAGAGTGGGTGGATGGGTGGGAGGATGGGTTAGAGAATATCCTCATAGTGGCAGGGGGAGGGTGGATGGAATGGGGAGGTTCCAAAGGCAGATCTGAAAAGGGGGAAACATTTGAAATGTAAATAAAATATGAAAATAAAAAAATAAAATAAGAAAAAAAAAGAAGCAGTCTGGCATAATTGAATGAAAATTTACCTGTTTACTCACTAAAGATCATTTGTGTTCTTTCTAGTCTGCAATCACAATGAACAAAGTATGCAACATTCATGTTGAGGTTTGTGGATGAGAAGAGAAGTCACAGAGTGATAACAATTCTATAAGACCAATTAACTGATAAGAACTTACTGGTTCCAGAGACCTGGAATGTTATAAGTAGTTCTGGAGGCATATTTAGCTTCTCCAGTGAACATTCATTGCCCCTCTATTTTTGACCTAACATGCATGCGGTCAATTATAACATAAGTCTTATAAGGTAGGACCATCATTTCCTACCAACTCAAAAGCTAAAATTATCGCCAGACAACATGTGAGGCATAGGCAGAGACTTCTGTGCTTTTCTGTAAGCTGCATACCTAGTATCATTTGAATGATCTTTGATTTGTAACTACCTATTTTTCTATTCATACAAAAACTTCCTAAGGCTTTTATCATATTGAAATATGGTTTTTGAAGGGACTTGAATGCATGAGCTCTGGCTATGATCACTCATGTTTATCTCTAGAATTAATTTCCCCTTACTGCCTTTGAGAAGAGAGCTATTTTTGCATCAGAAGTGATAATGGATCACAAGTTTCCAATAAGTCTAACCTTACAAGAATTGACTGGACATCTAATTCTCATTTTAGCATATAAGGTTTTTAGAAATTTCCACTCTGTCCTTTCAAGTGAAAACACAATGAAGCAGAAAAATCAAAAGCTCTTCTCAGATCTGTCAAAAAAAGTGAGGTCGTGAGACAAACAGCCTCAAATTGCAAATATGGACAAATAGGAATCAGAAATGAATGGAACTGACTTCTACAAGAGAGCTAGCAAGACGGGAGCATTAACTGTGACTCAGCTGATGGAACCTTAGTGGAGAGGATCTAATAGAAAACTGCAGAGAATCAGTCACATGGATGCCCCCACACTTGGTAAGTTTCCCACTCTGCCATGTTTTCACAGTAATTGCCAAAAACCTCTTCACGTTCTGGCAGAAAAAGGAATGGAAAGGTAAGGGAAAAATCTGTATTTAACTAGATTTGTTCTCAAGAAGAAGCCAGTTAGCCATAGTTGGGCCTGCTGAAATATTATCAGAGGCTAACTACTCTGGAAGATGATAACGCCATTCCTCTGTAGCAGCCCTATATCACTAATAGAAATGTGAACATCGACAGTGGGAACATTTGATAGTCCATGGGCATTAATAAAAAGGTATTTTTCTCCATCCTACAACTTTACATTTTCATCACAATCTTGAGCTACTTTGCCTATCCCTTTGACTCTTGAGTTAACATTCACCTTTCAAAAAAGAATACATAGGCCATAAAGGTAAGAAAAATAGTTTCAAGAAATTTAACAAGTTATCAGAATTAACACAAATGGGAAAAACATTAGAATTATATATTCAGATTTTAAAAAACAATCAATGATTTATATTCCATGAGCTTCAGGGGTAAAGCAGGAAACAGCCAAAAAAATGGAATGTATGAAAAATATGGAAATATTAACAGAGAGTAACATAAAAACTGTAGAGGTAAAATGGTACTGTAAAGAAAAATATGTCATTACTACACTGAATATACCAAGGATAATCACCTCAGTAAATCAAAACAGAAAACAAAGAAGAAAAGGACAAGAAAAATCACAATAAAATTTGCAAGATCTGTGAGATGTCGGGAAAGATATGTGCATTGATAGAAACATTGAGGTCATGAGAAGAAGGGATATTTAAAGCATATTTGATAATTTCCTCCAAATTAATAACACATCTACTAAAAATCCCAACTTCTTAGTGAACAAGAAACAAACAGAAAAATGTTACTCTATAATATTCTTACAAATCAAGAAAAGGAAATATCTGTGTTCTTGAATCATGTAAGGACTCTATAAACATATTTCAATTCATGTGCATAAAAAACCCTTGTAGCCCACATCGCAAAGCAAGCTTTACAAACAAGAATAAGAAAATAAAGATGCCAATAAAAGTCAAGCAAATGATTTCAACATCCATTTTCTAAAGAAGTTGGATGGATGGCAGTGATGCCTGTGAGTAATGAAATGCAAATGAAACCCACAAGGCCAAGATAACATATACAGCTATCATCATGCCTGTAATGAAAAACATAGACAATAGCAAATGCTGCCTTCAGGGGAAGGGAAAGCAGAGCAGTGTCACACCTCAGGAACTCCAAAATTTAAGTATTTTTCACCTCTGTCCTTTTGTTTGAATGTTTTGTGAGAAATTGGATGTAATTTCTATCTTCATTTCACTGTAGAATTGGTGTCTTTTTCTCAAGGTTTTATCTTTTTTATTATTTGAAAATTATGTATATAGTCAGCTTTATATTTCTTTAACCTTCCTTCCTTCCCTTCGCCACCTTTTTTTTTTCTTTTGTTCTTTTTTAGGGGTCTAAGAACTTTTCTCTAGAGAGGTCATGTCCCTTGAGAAGAACCTAATACTATTTTTCTATTAAAAAAAGAACATTAAAATGACACCTAATTGTATACTACTATATCCATAAATCAGTGAATCACACAACTCTCATTAAAGAAGTAAATGGCTATTTACATAGAGATGATCAGATAATCAACATACAGAGAACAAAAGATTACATTACAGTCAATGCATTAGGTAACATGCATATCATATGTCCCAATATGATTCTGGTATCTTCCTCTAAGAGGGGGGAGAAAATTGTAAATGCTGTAAGTGGTGGATAGCTACAGGAGACAGTGTTCTTCAAACATAACAGGGCAGTAGTACTTACGAACTTACAATTGTGACAGCATGTGCAAGATATACACAAGCTCAGGCTAGACAAAAATCTCATCATGGAGGGAGCAAGATATAAGACGTTCTATTAGGATATGTACAGGCTTATACTTGTTTCATCTTATACTATAATGGTTCACAGCACTTCTTTAGTCAGAAAAAATGTTTGTTTTACAACAAATTTTAGGGTCTTTCAGGCAGTACTTTTTCTTTTAGGGAAATAGAAATCTAAATATTGTCCTATCATTGTGAGACAACAAGATAACAGGCCTTTTGTGTTATTCTATGCATTTCTATAGGATAACTGTTTTTTTAAATAATTTTTTATTCACTTCACATACTGATCACAGTTTTCTTCTTCTCTCCTCCCAGTCCCAGCCTTACAAATCCCTCCCATTATTGCACCTTCTCCTCAGAGAAGTGGGAGCCCACCTTTGGTGCTACTCTACTCTGGGATTAGTTCCAGTAGGACTAGACATACCATCTTGCAGAGACCCAAACAGGCAGCCCAGGGAAAAGAAGGGGATCCAATGGCAGAGAATAAAGAACAGAGTCCAAGACAGCCCCTGCTCAACTTGTTAGGGGAGCTACTTGAGGGCCAAGCTGCACATTTGCTACATGTGTGTAGAGGGCCCTGGTCCAGCCCTTGCATGCTCCTTGGTTGTTGGCTCAGTTTCTGGGATCCCCCATGGCCCTAGGTTACTTGACTCTATAGTTCTTCTTGTGATGTCCTTGACCCCTCCAGCTGGCTTAATTCTATCCCCCACTCTTCCCAAGACTCCCCAAGTTCTTCCCAATGTTTGGCTGTGGGTCACTGCATCTGCTTCCATCTGCTGCTGGATGAAGTATCTCAATCAGAAGTTATTCTAGGTTCCTCTCTGCATGCTAGCAAGTTGTTAAGAGCCTCAGGTTTTGGCTCTATCACATGGGATGGGTTGACCTACGTGAAACCTCTATCCCTGTTGGTACTTGGAAGATTGCCTATATATGTGTCAGTCATCAAAGGTTTGGTAAGAGTATTTCCTACAGGTTTCCTTTTTGATAATTTCATCAGACTCTCTGTTATTTATAACCTCTACAATCCCACTGCCTTTTTGAGCCTTAACTGCCAGGTTTTAGAATCACAGCAATGAGTATCTCCTGAACTTGTATCCTTTTTTAGACAAAACAGTATACCTGAACATTACTATTAATTCCATCCCCCAGAACTGAGGTACGACAAGTTTTAACCTCCAGGACAAGCAGAGTTGGGAGAGAAAAATAATTTAAAAGGTGCACAGCGCTGTTTCTGCTGCTCCAAATGTAGCTCCCAAGTCCTGTGACCACAAAGACAGGTTTCCATAACAGGACTTGTTATTGTTGTTGTTGTTGTTTTGTTGTTGTTGCTGCTGCTGCTGCTATTGTTGTTATTCTGCCTGTGGACTGCTCTAAATAAAAGAAGGATGGGGGGAATGGACTGGGGTACAAAGAAAGAAGCTGATGTTCATTGATGGTGATTATTTGAGTTTTGGTTTTAATCCTTAATTGGAGGTAATCTTTACCATTTTCCCAAGACACTGAATGTTGTTTTTTGGAACCAACTAAGTGTTTTCAGCAATAATAAGTGGAAGAGATTGGATATTGACCCATCTTTACCACAGCAGAGACCTGTTTTAATACCTCTTAAAAAATATTCATTTTTTTTTCTTTTCTTCAGAATGTAAGTCTAAACTGAGGCTGTAGGTGGAGACAGTGATGTTGTCGTTGTTACTGCTATCCATGTAGTGTCAAGTTGAGTTCACTGCTGTCTGTGACCTTTTTCCTATGTCATGTTTGATGTTTTATCTAAATGAAATGAAAACTCACTAGGACTAGCTGCAAACAAAAAGCTAATCTGTCACAATTTGAATTTCAAACTTTTTTTTTTTTTTAAATCTTGTAAATGTAGCAGTGTTGGGCTAAGCCACTTTGGCTCTAGCAGGCCACACACTTCCAGCCATCTGCCCAGGAACTCTGTGGATCCTCAACTGAAAGACATACGCACATTAGCTTACTTTTGAAACTCCATGGCTAGCTCATAGGTTGGACAGTTCTAATCCTCCTACCAGCTCTCATAGATTTCCCTCTGGTACTCCTGACTCAACACCTTCTAAATCTATGATTTATCTTTACTGCCCTGTTCCTTCTAGGTAGCACCCTGTTCATTGCTGCCCAAGATGTTTCAGGGCAGCCTTTCTGGGAGCTGCATTCCTTCTCTCCTTCATTTTGGATGATTTTCCTTCTGCAGCTCTAAACCAGATCTGTCACCTTCTGAAACCTGGTGATTCTTCTCCTCTCTTTCTGTTCCCAGCCCATGCAAATCTCAAGGTCCCAATCTGTCTCCCGTTGTCCAGCCTTTGGCCACCTGCATCTTTATTTGTTGATCAAAACCCAATTGGGGACAAAGATGAGGACCTTCAGTGTTTGGACACACAGATTCCTGATTAATTCAAAGCATTAGAACCAATTCTCTACATAAAGGAATGGTTATTCTTGCCTCCCTACAGGATCAAGTCTCAGATAAAGTGTAAAAGGCTCAAATGTGCATTGTTGGATTACAAAAGTGGGGAACAAATTCTGTTATTTTCCAAACACAAATGTCATCCTCCTGTAGGGAAAATTTCTTGGTCCTACTTTTACCTACCTATCTTTTCTCTGTGGATTTTCCAGAGATGGAGCAGTATTGCTAGTCTTCAACACAGAAAAAAATCCCCTAATAGTTTTAAATTTGAGGGAGCTGCAGGAGGCTGGTGTCAGTGTTGAGTTTTATTAAGGACAGAGCATATGTAAATTGTTATGCAGCAGATGTGTGCATATAAGAGGATGTATACAAGGATCATTTCTCCAGAACATTTCTACAATCTCTTTCAAGGAGAAAAAAAAATTTAAAAAAGTGAATTCAAAAGCAAAATCACCAAGTCTAAATTATTATAGCGTTTTTCCAAAACAGGCAGTCTAGTTTACTCTTTCAACACTTCAGGGTGCCTATAGGTGAAAAATTATACTGAGAAATGTTTTCTTGACTGCTTTTTTTTCCACCATTATAGTTTGGTATCAGTCCCATCTACTTTTAACTGTTCAAGGTTTACAAACAAGCAAAAACATTTTGTTGTAGCTTTACATATGACTAAGAAGTTTAAAATGTTTAGGATGATAACACACACTCAAACAAACATTCCATCCCCATATGAATAAGTGCAATCTACCTATACATTTGCATCTATGTGGGGCTTGCTATTCTGAGGACTTTTTGGCCATAATTACAAGAATCCTTGACTGTCACAATTGGAGAAGAGGGAAAAGATGCCCCTATCATCTTGCAGATAATATTCTAGGAATGTTGCTAACTATATAAAATGTAATGAACACCCTTTCTCACAATGGATAAGAAAACCTAAAACATAACTAGCTAACAGATGCAATTCTGTTTCCATACACAATACTCCAATTCCTCATTATAATATTCTAGAATTATTATTCAAACCACATGATAGCAGATTTGAATTCTCTGTATACTTTAAATTTATTTAATGAATCTGTTTATTTCAAGGTCAAATAACTGTTCTATAGTTAATATTGAGTTCTTATTTTTATTTTCTATTGTGTCCAGATTTTGAAATATCTGCTTTTTTGTTTGCAAGTTGCTTCACAGGTAAGACCACATAAAATTATAGTTATTACAATCTGATTGTCTTCAAAGTGATTTTGACCTCCTGAAAAGAAATGAGTTTCCCTAAACAGAAATATGTACCACCATACCAGGAAAATTCTGTATGCAGTTCAGGGTTCATGGGCTGTATATCCCTGGATGAACCACAGCAAATTGGTACTGGATTGATTCTTTGTGGAATGAAAATTGTAAGATTGGAGTTAGAACCACTACTGAAGAACTTGTTCACCCAGTGTACAATTTCCATTTAAATGTATTTTATAACCTATGCTTTTCAGCAAAGAATTGAAATGGGCATCAAATTTCAAAAAGCAAATTAATTTGTTAGACCTGGTATCCTTCTTGATTTGAAACTGCTGTTGTGAACACTATTTCTCTTTGGAGTTAACAATGAATAAGTAATATATCCAGACTGATGGTTCCCAGGATGGGAAAACTGACAGAGGGTTACTGCAAGTTGAGGGTAGCCTGGGATATGGAAGGTGCCCGGCCTCAATACATTAAGTAATTGAATAAATAAATATCACATTTGTTTCTCCAAATATAAAGTATTTCATAACCTAAGTCAAAGTCAAATTTCTGGGTGTATAGAATTCTACAAATTCAAAAATTGTATGTCTTGAACATAGGCTAATTCAATGGGAAATATAGTAATTCAATTATACAGTTTTGGCCTAATAAATTCTAGAGAGCTTTTCATATCAATACATACAATTCTACCTTACTTTCAATTGTTATTATGTTAGTGGGCAAGAGATTGCTGAATTGCATGTAATGAAATCAATACTGTGTGTTATAATGTTGCAGAAGGGTAGGCTTATTGCCTTTCCTATTGACAAAGAAGACAGAAGATATGATCTCACATCTGCAGTCCTTCTTACTGTCCTGGAAATTTAAAGGAAAAGAAAGTGGAGACTGCCTTTGAGTGTTGGATGGCTTCCATTTTCATAGGTGTCAGATGTATAAAATATTGGAGTTAGGAATTTTGTTATACACGGGGCAATTTGAGTTCCTGATGTCATCAACCACAATAGCTGTCTATTCTTAACCTTGGTGATACATTACCTCCAACAAGGCCTACCTCTTAATCCTTCTCAAATGACTCTACTAACAGTGGACCAAATATGGACATATGATCTTGTGACTGCCATTCTTATTCAATCTACCACAGTTACAAAAATGTATGAATAATCTGCATATTTTTTTTTAAAGAAAACTTACTATTATTTCAGTAGTTATGGTTAGGCCCTATTCAATTTAAATTATATCACAATTTAATCAGGTTAAGCAAAGTATGAGTACATGATTCTATCCCATAATTTAACATTCATACTGTTTACTATGGATATTTGGTGAGTACCCCTCTTGCCAAACTTCACTCAAGATAGCTCACATTTAAGATTTTATAGTTGTTGGCACTAGGTTCTGTGCATATATATTATGGCTATTTGTTGGTGTTCTTGTGAGATTCATAACAGTGGGAATGGGTGTGTCTATGACTCTTTTATCTGCTCTTGAGACTCTTTCTTTTACTGAGTTGTCTTGTCCAACCTTGATTTTGGGGCTTTAGCCTTGTCTTATTGTATCTTGTTTTTTTCCTGTTAGGTTATAGTCGTGTCTTGAAGACCTGCTCTTTTCTGAAGAGGAAATGGAGTATAAGGGTCCATGATTCACTGAAGAATGCTACTCCAGCCTCAAATAGGATTCAAAAGCAGAAAGTGTTTTATTCTGCAGATGTCCAGCATGGGGGTAGGGGGCACCAATTTGGAAACAGCAGCTGAGCTCACAGGTCCAATGTAAGCATATTAGAGGAATTCTAGGGAGGGGTAAGTGACCTTTGTGTTAATTGGTTGGCTATATTTCTAAGGGTGTGGTGTTCTTTGGGATTGGCTAGGGCTCAGGGTACATTCCAGAACCATTGCTGGAGGTTAGGGCCTGAAAACTGTTGCTGATTCATTGCCCTTGCCTCAGGCCAGGTGGCATTTAAGTTTGTGATTGGCCTGGGGCTTTTCTAGTAATTGACTTTCCTGGACTTGCCCAGTTCTGGGAATCAGATATCTGGGTTTAGTCTCCTGAAGTGCCAGTTTGAAGCCTGTCATGGTGTCATCCTGTCTCAGTCCACTCAGGAGGAAAAGTAGGGAGAAAGGAAGTGGAGGACTAGAGGGAGTAGAGGGAGAACAAACTTTGGTTGTGATATATTATATAAGGAAGATTCTATTTTCAATAATTAAAAGGAAGAGATTTTACAGTTGTTCCTACGTATTTGTGCAAAAATTCAAACCAGACTCAATTTAATAAATCACACATGTGATTTTTTAATTTTATCCACAATGACCAAATAAATAAAGCCTAATTTGAGAAACATATCTTTCTTGAACTTTAATGGCACTGGAGGCTGGAGAGATGACTTAGCATTTAAGAGCACACTCTGTTCTTCCAGAAGGCTTGAGACTGATTCCTAGAACCCATATCAAGCTGGTGACAAAGGTCTATAACTCCAGCTCCAGTAGATCTCACAGCCTCCAAGGAAAACCATAAGCTATGAACCAGGGGCTCCAGTTGACAGGGTAACCAGATTATACAAATAAAACACACATAATAGTCTGTGTTCATATATAAAGTTAAAGTAGAATAAGGTTGCAAAGACCAAATATTAGTTATTGATTTTTTTTATTATTTAATGATTTATTCAAAGAACTGTTTGCAATTCCTATTTGCGAAGCATGACTTGCTACCAGGAATAGAATAATCTCAAGAAATAGTTTAAAACATTCAGTCATTCCTCTATCAACCTGCCAACTGACACAGATGCTTCTGTAAATTCCAATTGCTTGTTACCAGCCATGTGATTTTTGACTTTAAAATGAAAATGCAAACAGTACCCTACATGAAACCTCTGAGTCCCACATGGCCTTAGTAGGGGTGGAATGACCTGGTTCCTTTTCCTGGAACAGGAGCCAAGAAGGCATGGGCCTCCATGAGTGTGCATGGCTGCAGTGGATATAAGGCTAGTTTGTATATTAATGCACATATTTTCACATTCCTCAAAGAAGTTTCCTCCCTGTTAATTGTAATGACTTCATGATAATTTGAAATAGCAGAAAGCCCAGGAGTCAAGGTTATGTCTATGTCTTTAGCAGAATGATAAACTCTGAGACCTTCAGGACAGCCTTTAAGGATGTGGAAAAGAACTCTAAAAACATGAGTTCAAAAATACATAATTTCTCAAGTATGCAAAAATATAAGGACGCAATATAAATCATATTAGGTGCTTCATAGATCTGAAGGAACAAAGACAGTTGTACTATGAGTCAGTTTGTCAGAAAGATTCAAAGACAGGCAGATACAAATGCAGGCAGATTCCTTAGTTCAAAGTCATCCTAGGACAAAGCTAATTTAGGTCCAGGAGTGGTCTGGAATGCTAATTTCAGGACAAGTTCCCTCCCAGCTAAGTTTACAAAGGCAGGCAGATCTTTGAATACTTTCAAAATGTTAAAAAAAAAAAATGCACTGCTGTTTTTTTCCTATGAGTCAAGAGGCTAAGGTCATGGAATGCTGATTCATGGGATAGTCAAGAGAGAACCTGAATAAATAACTGAGTTGATATGTATATATAAAAATAAAAACTGGACTTTTGGTCTGCAGGAGACAAGCTAGCAGAAAGAGATAGCACTTCCTTTCTTTAGAATTTTTTTCTAGCAAGAACTGAGCTGTCTGGAGATCTCCAGAGAGTGAACACAGCTCTTCAAGAATTTTTCTAACAGGATTTATGATTTTAGCCAGAAAAATCCATGAAGACAGAATACAGCTCTGTTAGAATTTTTCATAGCTCTTATAATTTTTTTTTTTAAATAGGATTTCTGAGAGAGCAAGCACAGCTCTTTTACAATGATTTTAGCAGCTATCCAGAGAAGGCTATCAAGAAGAGTGAACACAGTTCATTTAGAATTTTCTCTGGCCTTCCGATTTTGATCAGAAAACCCAAGAATTCCTTTTAGAATTTTTCTAACAGGATTTTTGACTTGTTCAGAAGATCCAAGAATTGTTTTTTATAGCAGCTTTTCTGACTTTGGTCAGAAAACCCACGAGCTCTCTAGAGAGCTTTTAGAATATTTACTAGCAGAGAAAGCTGTCTCAACCAGTGAGTTTTTTAGAATAGCAAGAAAAGGCTGTTTAGACCTGAGCAGGAGAGAGAGGGGGGGAAGGGGGAGAGGGAAAGGGAGAGGGAGAGAGAAGGAGACGAGAGGGGAGAGGAGGGGAGGGGAGAGCAGAAGAGAAGAGAAGAGAAGAGAAGGGGGGAGGGCAAGAGAGGGGGAGGGAGAGGAAGAGGGAGAAAGCAGTATGAAAAGCTGTCGCCCTGAGAGCCAAGGGATAGCTACAGAGAACTAATTAGGGAGCCATCTACCATCTTGAGCAGACATAGGCTACTAAGTTGGGCACATGATTTGACATAAAGTCAAATTTGTTTTCACAGCACTCAGACACCCCTTCTCCCAGGAACGCCAATGTAGCTGAGGCTGTTCTTTGGCATGAAGCTATTCATGGCTATCATGCCTTTGCTTTACTGGTGACATCTTTACTGTTGTACTTTCATTGGTGCCACAGTGCTTATTCCAGAAAGATTTCTGCAACATACTTGGAGGGGACCCCCAGCCAGATCTCCCCCATCACAACCCAAGAGCAACTGCAGCTCCAGGGCCTCTCAGGCTATCAAAGGTCTCTGAAACAGAGAAGAAGGGATTATTAGAGACTTTTCCAGTGGTCAAGGAGACTGGGAGGCTCAGAACCAGAGTCCCATGGTAGAAGAAGATGAGAGTAGGCTAAACAATGAGACGAGGTAAAGATCCCTGTAGTGTTGGCAGGGAGAGCTGGTGAGGGCTTCATCATTGAGCAGGGAATTGCATCTCAAGTCTTGGTGGAATACAGAGGTGGCAATAATCTCTAGTGAAAAGCATTGAACTGATACTGAGCACTGACGTGAGTCTTCAGAGATATAGACAGACTAGCCATTTAAAACAGATATGTGTGAGTTCTGAAAGGATGGTGAATGAATCTGTGAATGCTTTGAAAGATACATAGGACCTAGTGAAGAAGGGATGATTCCCATATGTGGGATAACCCTTGTCTTAACAGAAGTGCTGCCACATAGTGTTCAGTAAATGTTCACCAACTTAGGGCACATCACATCTCACCCATGTATAAGTCACACATGCGTGCACAAACATGCATGCGCGCGCACACACACACACACACACACACACACACACACACACACACACACA
>JADRCH010000008.1:4479129-4490523 GCA_019843965.1 Rhynchomys soricoides | reverse complement strand
CACACACACACACACACACACACACACACACACACACACACACACAGCACCAATAGCCAAAGAGTTATAAATAAGTCACCAGAGATAAAACAGAATGAACTGTCAAGTTATAAATTAATAAGAATTTGTCTTTCATGATCTGAAATTTGAACTGAGCGTGAAGGTCAGGAGACATTACTGTGATCTTGTTATGTGGGTGGAATCATGTTACCCTGTTAGCTGTAGAGAATGTACTGCTAAGAACATTAGCAAGGTAACAACTTCTGTCTACCAAGGTGATCTGAGAACAAATATACAAACAAAACTTGGAAATCAAAGTGTTCATCTACATGTCTGTGTCTGTCAATTTCAGTTGCAAACACACTGTAGCTAGGTAGCACCATTTTACTAAATGGGCATAAACTGCTTTCTAAATATCCAGCTCTTTACACTTACAGATTAGAAACACTCTTCTTTCCCCTCAGAGAAGCTTATATTTTACGGGGAGCAGCAGTTAATATAGAAACTATGGAAACTGCTGAGAATAAACAATTAATCAATGGTCATCCCTACAAGAAACATCTCTGTTATGTATCAGTCACCCATCAATCACTCGTACACAATGATCAGTCTTAAGGAACATCACAGAAGAGGCAAGTGGGTGTCAAGATACTGGGGTTCAGGAGGTCTACTCTGCAGTGGTGTCTCCAGACATGCCAGGGTGTTGCACTCATGGTTAGAAATGCTGCTTTCACAAGACTTAGAGATAACCAAACCAGTCAGAATTCCAGCATAAGTGGATTAGGAGCTCAGAAGGTCTAGGCTGTGTCTGAGGAAACAATTCTGCAGCTGATAGTTTCTGGAGTTTTCTTCAGGAATATAACCCAGTTTCAGTAGAAGGTCCTGTGCCTGTGACAAATACAGAAAACATTAATGGAATACATACATACATACATACATACATACATACATTCTATACATGTATAAAAAGTCACATTAAATATACAAGTGTTTTTAAGTATGAATTTAAAATATTGAAAGCCTATATATTAAGATCATTGGTTTTACTTAGGCCATTTATATTAAAATTCCTTATTCTTAGATCACCTAATACAAAACAGTATAACTGCCTGTACACACACAAAAACACACACACACACACACACACACAAACACACACACACACACACACACAATTTTCTCACTCCCACTCCCACAAAACATCTGGCATCTAGTGAATATTTTACAAATAGTACATTCTTAAAAATTGTGACTGTTGGCAAAGGAATTATGCCCATTTAGTTTGTTCCCTTAGAAGAAATGTGACTGGGGCACCCTGGGCATAGGAACACCTTCCTCCCATCTTAGACTCTGTCACAGATTGTTTATTATCCAATACCTCCTTAATTTGAAGGGCATGTAAGTCTCAGTCCTGAGGGATGGGCTGAGTTAAAGGTGCTAATAACATACATATTATCTTGGTTTTTGTCTCCTCATAGCCATGTAGACTGCCCAAGAAAGTCACTTTTGAGTTATGAGAGAAATGATCTCATTAATCATCATTACACATTCAGTAAGCTGATGTATTGGCTTAGCATACTTTTGCCTGAGCTGAATAGACCACAGCTACATGGACTTCATCAGCCATACTGTGGGATAATGAAATGACCAGGGAGACAGGAGAAGCAAAGCCATGGCAGAACAGTCAAGGAGGAAAAGTTCCCAAGCCAGAGATGAAGAAAAGCATCTGTAATCTAGAAGCATCTGGTTCTTTGAGAAGCTTAGAGCTTTGGCCTTTGTCATTTGGCTTTTGAGCCTTTTAATCATTCCCTCCACTGTGCTCAGAAGCCTTTTGCTTTTAGCCTGTAGGAACACATTCAAGACATTCTCCATTATTTCCAAGCTTTGGGCATTTCAACACAATATTGTCATCTACGAAGCTCACATATGAGAGTCACATAACAGAATATAAATGGAAAAATGGGAAAAAATCATAATGCCCTAGAAAGTTTATACTTTTGGGTTGGATCTAAATCATAATAATCTTATGACTCATGTGGTCCACACATCTCAGGTTGGATATACCTAGAATCAAAAAGGAAGCATTTGTGTCTATTTTGCAAGTAGTCCTAAAGGAAGTTTATGAGACATACCTGTCACTACAGATTTAAATAGTATCACAAAATTCCCCCTCGATTTCAACTTCTGCTCTTTATACTTTTTACTCTTCCTAAACACATTCTTTGCAAATGTTATTAATGTGACAGCAAGTAGCCACAAACATATACCAACCTCAAAGCTTTGATCTAGAAACCTGAGCATTGCTAAAGCTAAGCATCACAGAAGGTACTTAATACAATGGTTTCAGGATGTGGTCATCTTGTAAGTTACAATCAGAGAACTTCCTAATAAGTGAAGCCAGTGTGCCTGACCTAAATATGACTCTGGAGAATAAAACCCTAAAATAACAGAAGGAAAGCAGTCCACAGAGACTGTAGGAGGTGTCATGGAAGAGACTACAGCAGGAATTTAAAATTGAGAGGAAGTAACACTGATTCTGGCTAAGTCACATTTCTAAAACATTTCAGTAGAGGCGACATTTGCTAGTTGAAAGGAAGCATAAACATGAATGTGTGCTTAGCAGATAAACATTTAAATTACTTTTGACGTATAGCTAAAGGAGACAACAACAAAAACAAAGGAAGTCTCTGCTGTTAAATCTATGATTACTCTGAAAACTCTGCCAGAGTCATTTCATCCTATGGAGAAGCACATGTGACTTTCTAGAATGAAGCCAAGGCTTTGGGCAAGGTACACAGGAATGAAAATGAGAGTGAAGGACAGTGAAATCCAAAGGAGGGGGCTTGTTGATACCAGAAGGAGGCTGTGCACACTGAAAAGCTCTTTCACTTTACATACAAAGCTGTCTCCAACACTAATGTACCTTTGTAGAATTAGAAATTAGTGCTATCTTCCTCTTCTATGATAAAAGACTGCATCTTCTCCTAACTTATTCAAGCCTGTAATGGAACAGCATGAACACTGGGTTTGATGCCTCCTTTAAGAATCTCTTTGCCAGCCAAGTACTGAATCTACTCACATTAGTATATGTTTCACCTCTATCAAAATGCTATCTCCTTTGACCTGTGATCTACACTTTTAAAAATCATCTTACAGGTCACAGGGACCTTGACATATTGAACATAAGCCAAAATTTTATCTTTCCCAAAGATTTTTTTAACATTTGTAAGAAGTTTCTAGAAAGAATCTCAACTATGTGTTATCATACCTGACAGAATACTTTGGTTGGTCTGAGGACTTGAATTGCTCCTGAAATTGAACAGTATGATTTTCTGCTGTGAGGGAAAGGTCTCAGGTTGACCTTTGCAGGCTCAATCCATATGTGAGTCAGTTGTACTTATGTACTGGCACCTCAGTAAGAACCTGTATTCTGGGGCATAAGTGAAGCAAGTTTTCTAGATATTTTGCTGATAGCAGGATATGTTTATCGCTGTGTTTGAATGCCATCGAGGCCACACTTTCCATGTCTCTATAGTCAAGAGCATCTGGAAACCTGAAATTTGGGGCACATTTGAACTCTGCTCTGTTGGCCCTCTGCTCTCCCCTGCTCTAGATTTTAATATCACCCTTTAACCATGATGAATACTAACATAATTCACACCTTGCAGCTTTGATGAGTAAGGATGTAGCATATACTTATTAGCTCCCATAAATATGTAACTATGACTTCATCAGTCCTCAGCAACTCCAGCTCTCTATTTATCAGAACTGGAACTTGGCATCATTATCTATTTTATTTACTCTAATTCTGCTCTTTCTCACCTTGTCTGATACTTCATGTTGTAACTATCACACCTATAAAAATATATGTGTATTTTTTATGGGGGGCAGTTAGTGCTACTTTCAATAATATGTAAACCCCTCAGTAATACAATGGCTCAAATACAGTTACTTAATGGCCACACCTTTATATTTTTCCTGCTCTAATCTGCTCATGTCTCTTAAGCTATCAGTAGCTAATATGGTAAATGGTTTAACGAGTATGTGTGTCAATTGGTGATTATCTCCTAATCTTATAGTACACATTGGCAATTCCCCAATGTTTAAATCATTAGAGTAGATATTCTTATAAAACAAGCAACCCACAACAAGCATTTTTAGGGCTTACACATCTAACAGCTTACCCTTAAGAGGAACGTCCTAAAGATCAGTGCTTCAGCTAACCAAATATTCTCTTTGCTCTGTTTGAAGCTAGGACAATCTCGTCATGCGAGCCTAACAGCAAATAAAATACATTAAGAGCCTATAATGGAAAAGGCACTTTTAAAGAAATTTGTATGCAATTTCATTTAAGCTTCATAACAACAAAGTCATGTAGACTTTAGGTTTAATATTTTGATATGAGGATGGATTCCAGTCAAGGTGATTGGGCTCAAGAATCCAGCTGCCACACTGTGCAGTTTCAAACTGCATGTGGTAGCCTGTGAAAATGTGGCTATTCTAACATACCTCCATGTTGCAGGAGTTCTATTTTCCACAGGAAATGTGTGAGGCATGTTATTCAACAGCCTCCTTAGCTCTCATCCCTGTGCTGTTGTTTTTCCCTCCTATATATTCTACATCCTTCCAATTCCCTTGCCTCAAGTGCCACCTGCTCTCCTGAAAAATGCAATGTGGCATTTGCCATTTATATTGCTATGCTCAGTGGTGTCCTGGAAAACAAATATAAAATGACAGCTCTAATCCACACTATCTCTGGGTTTCACACTTATGCTTCCCTTTGCAAATCTGGGGAAAATTCAGAATTCCGGTGAGAAAAGTTGTTGATGAAAGATGCTGCTTCCCTTTTCTGGCCTTTAGAAGAAACTTGAAGGACCTGTCTTTATAATAACCAGAGAATTCCAAAAGCAAAATGAAGCAAGCACATATTCCCCCAGAGAGAAAGGGAAGTCTTATTAAGCCTACTCTATCATCATTATCATTACCAAATAGTGTTTGTTGAGTTTCCAGACATAAAAGGCAGGGGGCTGGATAAACTGGCATCTTTTCTGCCTCCCAGGAGCTTATAGTTTAAATAGAAACAGAGAGTAAAAGGCAAACACATACAAGGTCAGGCTGAGCCCAACACTAACACATTAACATATTCATTAAAATAGATCTCATTACAATTCAACAATGGGAGGCATCGATGTAATGTACTAAACTAGGAGTAAGGAGATTCTGCTGCAGGCTGAGGGGATGGCTTTGGGGAAAGTATCTAAGCATCCTTAAAGTTAAAATGCTTGAGAAATCTTGAGGAAGGCAGTTTGGGAAGGTGAGCCAAACACACAAAGTAGAAGCAGAGAAACCATATAATTTCTGGAAATATAATCAAGTGATCCATGGCCTATAGATCAATTCACTGTGTTTTATAAACTAAAGGACTTGAAAGTTCCTTCAAGATTTGAAAATTGAGGGCTTAGAAGATGTCTCAGTCATTAAAGCACAGGCAAACAAGAGGTCTGGAGGTCAGGTACCATGACTTATCTGAATGTTGAATGGGCACTGGACTGATTTTGATAATTGAAACACAAGCAAACATTACGATGAGAAGGCACATAATTGGATGTGGACTGCCCTGCCTAGGCTTACATGTAATTTGAGGGACTGTCTCACCAGTGGAGCACATTAGGAGGTCAGAAGTTGTGAATCTGTACTCATTTCACTTGTTTACTGAGCCAAGAACTAAAAACCCAGAAATGGACTTGCCCTATATTAACTTGCATTCATATAGTGAGTGGGTAATTAATCAAGGAGATTCTAAGGAGGAACTGAATGCACTGGAAGGATCAGGAAGCCCATGAGGAGGAGTACAGCTGCATTATGCTCATTCTGACAGTGAAAAGCATTGCTTACTTTGCAACAGGAAATTGAACCAATATTTGGTCACATGCTACAAATATGAGCAGTCACCTACCAGTTGGTATATGAAGTCAGCATCGGCATGACTCTTCCTTACATGATCTTTGAGCTATGGGATTCTCTGATGAGAAATAGAGAACATCAGTCCCCTGGGTTTGTAGCCACACCGATTAACATTTCATCTTCCACTGGAGCTCAGTAAGTTATGGTTTGCTGCATTTTTCATGAACACTTCTGGTCTTAGAAACTCTGTCTGCTGAATTGTGGAGCTTGAGAGCTGTGCACTAATCTGTACTTCTCTTCAACAGTCGTCTCTTTTCCTTTGAAAATTAAGGGAGAAAAGTTTGTGCCAATAGTGCTAAAAATTGACACATGCAGACTCCTTCTCTATAGTGATGGTTATCAGAGACATATTAAAAGCAATTCAAATGAGCATCACCAAAAAGTATATCAAAATCAAAATTGACATGAACTAGCAAGGGAGCATAGCATCCTGTGAGAAGAATAATTACCAAGATTCATTGGACGTTCACTTGTTACATTCTAAATACTGAAATGGATATTTCTGAGCTATGATTTAATTCAACTCTCATTAAATAGATATTTTCACAGTTTAACAGAGGAGAAAAATGTTCCTAGAGGTAGAAAGTTTTAGGAATATTCCTGTTCCAAATCTAGGTGTACCCAGAGCCATTCAGTACATAGTAAGATCTTGGAACAATTACATATTAAACTCACCATGTTCTCTTCTGTTTCAGGAACAAAGATTCTAATTCACTATTTCTCTCTATGGGTCTCTTCAATGATAAAGAGACGGGATATAAGGATTAGAAAGTATATCCTATCAAATTTTCTAAAACATATTTTAATATTACTATTACTACATATATATTTGATTAAAACATGAGAAAAGCACAACCATAGCATCAGGCACAAGTTTATGAAGGGTAAGAAATTTTTGATTAAATTCACAGAACTTAGGCTGGATAGAAAAAAATGTTCATAGAGGTAGAAAGTTATAGGTTGAATCCTATGCCCATGCGTATGAATCCTATGGCCGAGAGATGACTCAGCCATTAAAGGCTAGCCTCACAACCAAAAATATAAATGCACAACGCTTTCTTCAGGAAGACCCAATCCCAGCACAGGTTTGTAATGATATTATGTAGACCTTATTAGGTATTTGATCATCAAAAGGAATTCAAGTTTCTTTGGCAGAACTTTATTAAGATAACACAATGTTTTATGATGTTATTTTACTATAATTATTGAATGATATTTATAGTTCTAGCAACCATATAATCTAATTCTTATACTCCATTCACCAAGCATATAAGAATATTCATCTTAGTTACATAATTTGAATGACATATTTGTGACTGCCATTGATTTATTCTATTAATGCATGTTAATAATGATAATAATTAGTAAGTTCTCTTTCTTTAAATAAAAATAGTTTTGTGGTATGCACATATATACAGATATAAGTGTGTGTATGGTAATTATCAGTTACTGCTTTAGAGGCCATCAGCTCTCACAATGACTCCCAGACTAGTTCTTACTTATGTAAACTTGGAAAACATTATTTCAGCATTATAAAGTACAGCTTCCTACATCTCTCAGAATTGTTGGAAAAGACAGCATGAAATAGCCCAGGAAGCATGAGGCAGAGCTAGCTCAGAATCCAACGAAGCCTGGAGAGCTCCTACTAGGAAACCCTCTCCTGAATCTAAGCTCATTCAACTTGTCTGTCTCATTTGTTATAACAGAAAAAACTCTAGATTCATAAGCTCTTCCTTGTCTCATTACTGGAGTACTTGTCCTTTGTATTTTCCATTTACATCATTTCAATCATTACTAACTCTAATATTATTGTGTTGAAAATATTTTTAATTAGGTATAAGTGTGCCCATCTTATCTTTTTTCTCCTAAATTCTGGCACATTTCTTTCTGTCTTGGGCATAGTTGGCTGTGTGGGGACTGGCCTCACAATTTTTGTCAGTTCCCAGATGTCAGAAATCGAGATAGGAGGTCAGTTCCTAGAGAGGGTAAACAAGTCATCCAAAAGAGAGCTGTTTAATGCCAAACTATAATCCATAGCAGGCACTTATAGCCACCTTCCTTACTAGGCTCTCACACTCAGTTATTACCCATCTATCCTTATCTCACATGAGCCATGGGCCAGACCTTTGGGAATTGCTCTTAGAAATCTGAATATTACCAATGTTTTATTTACTTCCTTAGCTTACCTGATGCCTTTGTCATAGAAATCACTATTGAAGTGCTTGCTTCAAACAAGAGGTGGGTTCTTTAGGTACCCACCTCTTGATTGATTCAAGGGCTTTTATGCATGACTTCTCATGACATAGCAAATCCCCTTATCTGTGACATAACAAACTATCATTTCAATGACTATTTATTTTTGATTTTTAATAGTGAGTAATTCCAGACCAGTAACTATATCTATGTTTTCGATTTGACTGTAGTATCTTAAAAAACAGTGGCCATGCCATACCCATACCATATGAAGCTCTGTAAGTTGGTTGGGGTTGAACACATGTATTTTATATCCAAAATGAATTGTTTTTTGTTTTTGTTTTTTTTTCAGTGGGGGAGAAGTCTTCATGTTAGTAACAGTTCAAAGAATGTAAAGCCTTAATATATTCTCTAATGGGAATGAACTTGTGTGTGTGTGTGTGTGTGTGTGTGTGTGTGTGTGTATCCCAATTCAATACACTAAGAGGAGAAAAACAAACACATAAACTAAAATAAGCAAACAAAACCCCTTAACAATTTTAGTGTCTCCAGCTGGGCTTAAAGATTTAACTGAAATAAGATAGGTGTGGAAATGAGGGTGGTTTACAGGGGTTATAGCTCAACTGGCAGAATGTTTCCACAGAATGGATGAAGCTCTGAGTTTGAACCTCAATACCACATAAACCAAACAGTGCCTGCCTGCCATCCCAGATACCGGAAATGGAGATAGGAGCTAATAACTTCAAGGTCATTATCATCAACGTAACAATATAGAAACCATTATGGTATATATGAGATCCTAATATGGCAGGTACACATATGCAGAAGGCACATGTACGTGGTTCTTTAGAATTTTATGTAAATGTGCTACTTAGTGTTACTATTGCTATGAAGTAACATCATCACCATGGCAATTCTAGTAAGGGAAAATATTTAAACTGGCTTACAGTTCACAGTTTTAGTCTATTATTATCATGGCTAGAAACATGGCAGGATGCAGGCAGGCATAGCACAGGAAAAGGAGCTGAGAGCTCTACATCTTGATCTGAGACCTCAAAGTACACTCTCACAGTGATACACTTACTACAGAAAGAACACACGTACTCCAGCCAAAAAGGTACACTTTCTAATAGTTCTACTCTACACACACACACACACACACACACAAAGATTAAAGTCCTAAAATGTCAACTGACCAGAAATTTTGTATTCCTCTTAGATGAAGACATTATAAATTTGTGAAGAAAAGATTTGCCTCCAATATCCAGCCTAGGAGCAGCACACCTGAGAAAGTTACTCTGAGATGCAGAGGGAAAAACTGGTGGGAGACAGGATAATTTGGTGAGGTTGTTCCTACATAGCCAGCCCAGTGTCATTCCACTGGTAATAATAGTGTTTTCCCTTCCTTCATACAGGGGAGACTGTGTGGCTTCTTTTATGTGGAATATTGGATGGAAAGAAAGAAAGAGAGAGAGAAAGAAGGAAAGAAAGAAGAAAAGGAAAAATGAAAGAAAGAAAGGAACAAAGAAAGAAAGATAGAAAGAGAGAGAAAGAAAGCAAGAAAGAAATATACAAGTGCACAAACAAACTTCTGACATTTCTATCTTTCTCAAGATCTTCCAGTTCAAAATAATCACCAAAAGAAATATATGCAGGGATGATGATACTTTAAATCAATGGAAAAATATGACTAAAAGCAAAAAGCCAAACAACGTTTGGATTATGTCAAATACATTGAAGAAAGTCATTACATCATCATTATATATACTCAATTTTTCAGAGAAGGACAGTTCAACCAGCTACCTTATTCTTCCATGGTGATCATCTTAAAGTTTTCTTTTTTCATTTCACTAAGATGTAATTATTTTTCCTCTGACAATTATTAAGTAATTAGACAACTCCTTTGGCACACATATTTGTAGCATCCTTGGCTCAAGAAGCAGCAAACACAGGGGAGAAAGTTTTATATTTAGGGAGTAGCAAGCAGTTAAACATTATTTTGTGCTCATTTGGGCAATCTTACCACCAAGGGGGCATTGGAAACATTAGCTTAATCAATATATGTGTCTATTTTATTTAGCCTATTCTCTAAGCAACAGAGAAAGTATTTAGGTAGTCTTACTTTTTTCCCCAGGTTAATTCTCTTTTTGATGGAAAGTCCCTCAAGATGATTTTTTTTCTTTTTTTTGTACAACCTGTCCTCACAAAATAATGTGTTCAAAATATGAGTCTGTCATTAAGTGCAGTTCTTCTATAAAACTCAAGTAGACAAGAACTTTTGTTCTTAAGGCACTGAAATGTTTCTGAAGAAAGTAGATGATTAGAAGCTCTTGCATGCGCTTGAGCACAATTTAATAAAATGGTAAGATTCACGTAGTACAAAATTCTAGTATAGGAAAAACTTGTAAGAGCTTTTGAAATGTATTAAAAAATCATAGAGTGTGTTATCTAATATTTTCAGTGAATTTGTTCCTTGACTTTAGGCTATTTTACAGATTTGTTCATTTCAGGAAAATCAATTATTATGTAAAAATTTGTTCATAATAATGTGAATTGTATTCACTAGACTTCCTGTTCATTGTTATTCTATGGAGATAAAGACTTATCAGTTTTGTATCTATTAAATAAATTTAGAATATATTCCTGGTGGGTATCCTGGTGGGTATACTCTCTTCAGTTTTTTTCTTTTGAGATCTAAAAGGGAATGTAACTCATTACTTCACTGGCAAATTCAATATCATTTTAATATGTGATTATTTTAAATGGTTGTGATTTTATTTTATTTCTAAAATACGTTATTATTTATTATTTTCTGTACATAGGAACTTTACTTAAATGTATGTCTGTGCACCATGTGGATTATATACCACGGGAGACCTGAAGAGAGTATCATATCCTCTGGAATTGGAGTTATAAGCAGTTATGAGCTACTTTTTCAGTGTTGGGAACTGAAACCAGATCTCTTTAAGAGTAATAAATGCTCTTAACCATTGATCAACTTCTCCAACCCTCTGAAAATGTATCTTTTAACTATATTGTTTTATTTTAAAAATTAATACAATCTCTAGTGAGTAACTTAGACAAAATATCAAATCATATAGTTCTCCTGGGTATCAGATTGGTTAACTATATAAAGGCATAGTCCTCTGAAGGCTCAACAAAAAAGACTTCATTTCTTTCTTGTGTTGTTTGTGACTATGGATCATAGCTGACCCCTGTTTTCTGTAGTTTTTTTTT
>JADRCH010000008.1:4409225-4464129 GCA_019843965.1 Rhynchomys soricoides | reverse complement strand
GCTTTTCCTGTTACTATTAAATGTATCACTAATCATCTATTGATTAAATAATCACTAGGTATTAGACCATCCTTTTGAGGAGATTTCTGCAGAACACTGAAGTTATGCTGTCTTGTACTGATGCTATATAGACAAATAGATGATTTTTTAATACTTAATGATGATCCTATAAGAATTCCTAAAATTATATTAGTAATAATTAAGCTCTTTTATAATAGGAATGCTATTAATGTCCTTTCTGATGTCAAAACTGCATTGAGAACTCTGCCAGAGTTCAAGTCACATGAGTTAATTGCTTCTGAGATAGCAAGAAGTCATCTGCAACTTAGAGCACATTCCAAAAGGTTATAAACAATTAACCAGAGGTCATAAAAATAGAACTGAGGATTTACTAAAGGTGCTAGGACAGATGAAAAATAATGACTAAGTTTATCTATATGAAACTTCACTAACACCTTAGTCATAAAAATTATGTTTTTTAACCCTCCATGAACCTGTAGAGTTAGTGACAGATGATGAATGTTTAGCCAGATAAATACTCCCAATGGATTTGCAGGTAAGTATTCTCTGTTGTAAACTTCTTATTCGATTTATGGTTTGAATTTATGTGTAAACTTGTGATGAACTTTTTACCATGTGATTATGTATTCTGAAAGTAGTATAAGTGCTGAGGACAAAAAGGAAAAGAGAACTTTTTAGCTAGACCTGAACTCAAGAAGGACTTACAAGTAAAGGCATTGGTAGTAAGATCATTGTTACATCAGAGCAGGGGGTAGATTGCAAGACTAGAAGAAATAACTTGGAAACTATAACGCAACTTTAAAAAGTAAGAGAGCAACATGCAGAATGCAGAGGGAAAGAGGAAAAATAAAGAAGGTGCAGAGAGCAGGAGAAGGAAGGCTTCTCCTTACTATGGGACAGAATAGGTCTTTTCTTATTAGCAAGGCAGGCTTAGTCTTATTAAAGGGAGCAAAGCTTTGTTCTTACAGACTTGGTTTTAATTCATTTAGTAAAAGCGTGGTAGGAGCTTTTACTTTATTTATGCAATAAAGATTGGAGCTCATTTTTTATCCATAATAAATGAGTTGTTTCTGCACTAAAACTTGTTATTTTACTCCATATGTGTGTGTGTGTGTGTGTGTGTGTAAATATGGATGTGTGTGTGTGTAAGTATATTATTATGAGATATTATGAAAGCTGGGCCGAACTGGTAAGAATGGAGATTTATGAATGTGTATGCATGAATCTATACATGAATTTATATGAGTTTCATGCATATTTGCTTGTGTAAAAGTTTTTCCTTCTTTGAGTGTGAGTCTTCTCCTGGTTCAATAGAAGTTTATTGCTCCAAACTTCCCCCTAACCTGACAAGAGACAGACATCTGGACAAGAGGGAAAATGGCGCAGCAATTAATTCTGTGCTTAGTTTCCTAACCCCCCTTTCTTAGAGAGCATTCATAAAAAACCATTTAGGGAGAACTTAGAAATAAAGGTTAAAATCACTTTTCAATGTGTCTCCTTTTCTTTCTAAGACTTCAACTAGGAGTCTGGAAGTTAGATCTGAGAATTCCCTGCAGAGCTAGAGTGGCTTTACTTAATCCCCTGCTGTTTTAAGACAAGATGTTAATGCCAGAGACTACAGATTCTGGCCTCAAAAGAACTCAGGCAAGTTGGCTGCAGCAGCAAAGTGACATAGACTTAAGATAGCTGAACCTTTTATTAGTAAACAGCAACCCTAAATATCTCTATGACCAAGTCTTACCCCTGCTCGATGACATGCTTCCCCCTCTGCTACATCAAAAAGAACCACTAGGAACAAACAATCTGGGCTGGCCCCCAGCACTGTAGTGACATTCTGTTGTCTCTGGCATTATAATGTATGTCTTAAGGGTGGTATTGTATGGTAGTAAGCCAAAAGGTAGATAAAAGCATCCCTCACAATTTGTACAACAATATGTGTCAAAAGAGGCTATTAATGTGATATAAGGAGTTTTAAAAATAGCACATCAATGTTATTCTTCAGAAATATCAACAGAACGAAAGGTAGGAAAAGCTACAGGAGGTGTTCAAATTAGAAGATCAATGAAACACTCTAGCTAAATATAGATTATATAATCTGTATAGTCTATATAAATACAACACACTATAATCTTTACTGGAAGAAATAGAATGGCATGATCTGTTTTCTGAATGATTTGAAATTCATCTGTTATGCTACAGTTCTGAATAAATAGTCAATAAAGGTAACTTGATAATTATAGCAAAGGTAAAATCATATTTTTATGATATCCTCCTAACTAATGTAAGGAACAAAAGTCATGCCATATTCATTTTACCCGAGCATATAAAGAAAGTATGATAAATACTATAGTCAGAGCTCTGTTCCAAGCTTCCATGTCTGCCAGCTCACAACCACCTGTAACTCCAACTAAAAAACCTACTCCTACTTCTAGCTTCGGCAGGCACCTTCTCATGCATGCCCAACCCAGAGATTGACATATACATAGAGACACATAAATTAATCTAGAACAAATTAGAGACTAAAACCAACCAAACAACCAAAGAACAAAAAACAAAACAAAACAAAAAAACACATAGCTCAAATTATGCACATGTACATAGAAATTGTACAGATTATATATACATTTGTATTCACATTTATATGTCAATATTTTTAAATGCTATATTTTTAACCTGTTGCATAGATTTTTTACTGATTTTCATGCAAAACTCCCCCACAAATCAGTACTTAGTATTTCTCTTGTTTCTGATGTTTTTGTCTCACTTGAATGCAATGATGATATTCTTGTTTTATAAGTGACTACATAAGTGACTATGGAGTTCTGATTTAATTCTAATGGTATTTTCAAAGACTTACTCTAATGATACTGAGTAATTCATTCCTACAGTAATTAAGAAAATTATGCCTATGTTTTCACATTCTCATCAAGATAGTAATGTATGGAAACTTTGTGTTTATTTATCAAATAGTTAAAAATGTCAACTATAGGTTTAATTTTGTACTTTCTATATTTTGAATTAGTTTGAACATATTTTTAAAGTTTTGTGATACTAATATTGTTTTCACTTTTGGATGGTATTTTCTATTACCTTACTCTTTTCTTACTGCCTTGACATAACCATAGACAGATCAAGAAATTAGGTCACTTCTCTGTAATATTAGGTGGAATTATTTTCTCTCAGTTCATCTCATGGCTTTCTTTTTTATTAGTATACAAATTTGTACCTAATTTTATTTGTTTGCATCGATCACACTGCTTAAAACATAATGAAATATATCTGAAGTCCTATTTTTTATCTTATTGACATATCTTAATGACAAATTATTCATCTCAGATTAAGTTCAAAGATTATATAGAACAAAAGGTGACACAGAATGCCAAATGAAAAGGAATCAGGATTGTTTATTAGGTGTGATATTAAACTTATGCATAAGTAGTTTGTTTTACCTCAGAAATTAAAAACATGCTTGTATTTTATCAACTATATCAATTTTTGGATTAACTTTACATTCAAAGAGAAAAAGATTGATTAGAGATTATACTCCATAGCTTCTGCAATTAATTCACATTAAGAAAATTACATAAAGAAAAAAATTAATATATTAGCCAACAAAAGAAAATATTTTTCTCTTTTCCAATACAGGCGTGAAATACTCTCTTAGGTTTATTAGTAGTATCCCAAAGCAATTCATTTTTGATCATTAACAGAACCCTGTCTATACACAGTGAGCTAAAAACCTATAATGTATGGCACTTTCCAAGATGAAACCATGATATTTTAAAGATATCTGCATTGCTATTGCTTGGATATCTGACACCCGAAGGCTCAAGTTTTAAATGTGTGGTCTTCCAATGTGGTGTTTATGGAAGCTGATGAATGTTAGTAGACTGAGTCAACAGAACAGAGTTTGATCTTTTAGACCATCACTCAGACTTATAAACTCTCTGGCTTTGTCCACCCCTTAATACCAGACGTGTGTGTGTGTGTGTGTGTGTGTCTGTGTGTGTGTGAATATGGAACCAAAAGACATTAAAACTTGGAGTTATTGTTTGAAGCAGAAGGAATACATCAACCTCTGGACACCTGGTATATGATATTAGCTGGATATGACCTAAAAGCTTTCTTTCTATGTGCTATTTTCAATGGTTCTAGAAGGTTTATGCAAGCTGCCAAAGGAGAGAAACAAACTGTATTACCCAGATGTAGCAACTATGAATCATGGCAGTTAGGATCATGAAAATATATGTGTAAAGATGTAGAAAGTAGCACTCACATGCTGGTGGCAACTAATGATTGTCTAATTGGACTTAAGGTCCACTCAATAGTATGGAAATCACTGCTGATACTGGAAACATAGCCAGTTTTCTGGGTGTAGTGATGTCCTAGACATTAGAAAAAAAAAATCTACTAGTAGTTCTTTGTTTTACTAGCATAATTTCTAACTACATTCTATATCTGTCCTTGTACCCAGAGATGGAACAAATGAAGAGCATCACAAGAAAGGAAGGAAGGAAGTGAGGGAGGGAGGGAGGGAGGGAAAGAGAGAGAAAAGGAGGGAGAGCGGGAGAAAGGAAAAAAGGAAAGACGGAAGGGAGGGCAGTCTATAACTGTACTCAGTGCAGAGATGCAGGACAGATAGTTGAAAGTCCCAACATATGTATCTACATCACAGTCACTGCATATATGTCTGGAGGAAGATTGCAGAAGACGGAAGAGAAGTGAAAGAGCCATAACAATGAAAGAAGTCTGTTCTAGAAATGGATACATAAGCATGACTGAACCAATGGCAACATATGCATGTTGTAAAAAGACACTTTAAAGGTGTCTCCCCTAGACAAAGAACCACAGTTAACTACTGACTGCTGTGAGGAGAGTCAGCCTCTCCCATGGATGAGATTCCTTATTGGTTATTGTCTGCATGTTCTCTGAAATTTGTTTGTGAAACCCAGAGTTTTCACATCTTTGCATGTGTCCATGGAGGTGAAATCACAAATGAGGGAACTAGCACACCTGCTCTTATTTAAAGCTGAACAGCAAGGCATTCCACATACTTAGTTCACCTCTCATACTGTATACAGGTTCATATTAATGATATAGTTGGTATTGTAATTTTATTTGCCATTTTTGCATTTGAATTGATGATTTTAATGATTAAAGGCACTATGTCAAACAATAGGACAGAAGTACTGTGCAGTATGAAGCTTTAAGAGGCCATAATGTATCTTATAGAGGAAGTATGTGTAATAAATGTTTTGTTTCATCATCAGGAAGATAGTTCTAGTGACTATGAGTTCATTTTCATGTCTGTGTTTGAGGAATTCATTAAAATGGAATCATTAAAGAAGAAAACATAATGAAAGATTATTTATTAATTACTTAGCAAAAATGTGGCTAACAAAATCTGATATTTTTGCCCAAAGCAAGTGATGCTGTTGTGGTTTATTAAGAGTCCACAATGATGTTATAATCACATAGCTATTATATGAAGAGTCACTGTTTCTATATTACTGTGTTTTTAAATCAAAATGCTGTTGAACCAAATTCCCCAGTTTCTGAGACAGAATGACCAGTGTCAAAGCTGGATAGGCATGAGATATTCAATAAGCCTCAATTCCCTCACCAACAAGCATGAACATTCATGCTACTATGGTGAATTATTTTGGATGTTCTAAAAACAAATAAACAAATAATCAAACAAAGGAAAACATTACTGCAATTCTCTGAAGATTTTTTTTTTTGAGGTTGAGCATACCTATGTAAAGTGTTTATATTTTTGTTCCTTGCAGAGATAACAAATGATCAGTATTCCATTTATCCCAAGGGCTGTGCTTTAAATATTCATATAAATAGTGGCAGTGTGACTTGTGATTTTTCCGAGAATTCAAAATATATCATACTAGAAGAGATACCCAGATGTCTGTCATTCTTGTGTTGACTTCTGGTCTTTGAAGAAGAGTATTTTTTCTTTTCATTATTTTTTGTTATTTTTGACTTTTTTATCAGACATAATCTCACCCAGAATAGCCTCAAAATCATGTCAATTGTGTGCCTCCTTCCTCTGTTACCCAAGAGTACTGATTTCTTATGAGTGCCATCACACTTGGCTGAGAGTATGGTATTTTTAAGTCTCTTTGAGTTCCCACTCCACAACCTAAATGCTTTGTGTACTCAATAAACCTGTCAACATCTCCTGACGCATTGACAGTGAAACTGCCTGTCCATTCTTCCCTGCTCAGAGCTGTGAGCTCTCTAGCTGTCAGTGCTCTGCTGTTTAGCTTGCTACTCTGGTTGGTTGCTTAAGGATTACTTCTATAAAACTTCAGTCAACTTTTAACTTGTAGAACAAAGGAAAAACGTTTTCTTTTCTTTCTTTTTCTTTTCTCTTCTTCTTTTTTTTTTTTTTTTTGGTTTTTGGTTTTTACATGACAAAATTTTATTATTTTTAAGAAAATGCTTAAGAGTCACCTAGTACATTCTAAGCAAAATCTAGGTGACATGAACAACTATCTGCTTATTCCTTTTGTATGGAGAGTGCTTTGGGAAGCCCTGGCTCTTCTGAGCTTTAATTTCAAAGAGTTTCATACTTCACAAGAAGAACAACCTTGCATGTCTTTGGCCATCAGGCTCCATTTTCTGGTTAGTTGATGAGGCGCAAATACCAGGGTTAGGGCTTAGTTTTAGCTTCCAATGTATTTTCTAAAACATGACCTGGCTGCTGGATAAATGAGGCTTCTCCCAAATGTGCCCTTACTTATTTCCTTGTATGCATTATATATTAAATTATGTGACATTTAGAAGTATCTGTATTCTACATTACCTAGTGTTCAGGATCTGTTACAGACATGTTTCTCAACCACTCTTATTATTATTATTATTGTTATTATTATTATTATTATTATTATTATTATTATTATTTTCCCAATCCCCTTTTTACAATATCTCCTTACCTTTTTCGGACTATAATGTACACAATAATGTATATACCAAAGGTTTACAATGGGACATTATGGTACATATATTAATTGTGAGAAGATTGCCATGATCAAATTGTTCACCCACAGATTAACTTTATTAATTAATTAATCAATTAATTTACTTATTTATATTTTTATACTCCAGATTCTATTATACCCTCCCCAGTCCACCCTCTGACAGTTCCATATCCCACACCTCCTCTCCACCCCCACCCCCACCCCATCCCTGTCGCCACCTACACCCTACCTGATGTCTAAACTTACTTGGGCCTGCAGTCCCTCAAGAGCTAGGTGCATCATCCCCGACTGAACCTAGCCCTCCGCTGTAGATGCGTTGGAGGCCCCATATCAGTTGGTGTATGCTGCCTGATCGGTGGTCCAGTGTTTGAGAGATGTTGGGGTCCAGGTTAATTGAGACTGCTCTTCCTCCTACAGGGTCTCCCTCCTCTTCAGCTTCTTCTAGCCTCTCCTTAACTTTTAATTCTCTCTCTCTCTCTCTCTCTCTCTCTCTCTCTCTCTCTCTCTCTTTCTGTGTATGTGTGCACTTGAGATTAGAGAATCTTGGTAAATTTCAAATATACAATAGATTATCAGTTATAGTTGTCATTTCATACAATAAATTTAGGATATTTATTATTCTTTCATAAATAAAATCAAGTCCCTTTGCATATACCTTATCATTTCTCTATCTTCAATCCCGACTAAACATTCTGTGACTTTGATCTGCTTAATTCCACACAGGAGCAAGACATAAGCTATATGTTTTTCTTTTGTGCAATGTGTCTTCTAGATTTGTTCATATTGATTCAACAGATGGTATTCCTTTTTAAAATTAATATTCCTTCCTTAAGGTCTAAAACATTGATATATATATCATACTCTATGTGAACTACATTTTAAATATGTCTATAATGAACATTAAGTACAAAGGTCTCTCATATATGCTAATTTCATTCTTTTGTTACATACCTGTGTGTATGGCATATCATTTGGTAGTAACTTTCAGATTGTTAACCATAGCAGCTGTATCAATTTATATTTCGGCCAACAGTGCACAAATACTTTCTTCCTCCACATCTCCAACATTAGTCATTGTTTTACTTTATTTATAATTATGCTAGGAGGCATGAGTGCATGTCTCATTATGGTTTTCAGTTGTCATCTTGGGGCCCTGGTCTTTCTTACTAATAAGTTTGTTAACTTGTGAGAATGTCCACACTTATGGGTATTTTTGCCACTTGAGTGTCACCCTATATGTCATTTCTTGTTGATGCAGTAGCAGATTTAAGATCTAATTATGAAATAGTAAGAAAAGCTTTACTGTTGTTTTTTATTTTGTTCCCTTGTCACTCCTGTTTTAAGGTATAGAAAGGGCAGCATGTGTCACAACAGAGTGAAATAGGCAAACTCTTTCTGAGTTTAACCTTAAAAATGTGCACAGGAAAGTTCCCAGTAGAATTTTTTTTTCAGAAGAGAACAAACATAATTTCAAATGACAGATTCTATAACACTTGGCTCTGATTTGCTTCTAGAAACAGTAGCAGTAATATTTCCTAATTAAAACTATGCATTTTATCATTCCTTAAGAAAACAGGGTAGTAAAGACAGTGTTGAACAAAAACAGAACAGTAGCTACAGTAGACATTTGACACTTGTCGTAACCCACAGCACTAAAGTGGACAACACAGAAACCATGAATTGAAACTAGCTGAGCTACACATAAATTCTCCATCTAATAAACAAACAGACAGACAAGCAGTTTTGATTTATCAGGATGGTTGTTAAAAAATGCTTAATTTCCCTACCACACCATGATCAAGGATGAATTTGTGTGGTTAAACAGTAACCCTGTAAAGGTGAATCCCTTCTCTTGCCAGTAAGCATATATTAATCAAAGGTGACTAAGAAAAGACTTGAAAAGATAAAGGTTGGAATATGTGTGGATGGGAAAGCAGAGCAGAGGCATTTCTGGCTAGCTGTTTGGACCTTTAGGCATTGGTTTTAACACTGTACCCCAGGGAATATTTTCATGCCTGCCTTCTCTAACTGATCACTCTAAATTTGGGTCATGCCACCTATTGTTTCTTGCATAAGGATCCTTTGCTCGCATTATTTACAAATGATCCTGCATCCAAAATGACTTTCTGTTAACCCTTTGTTTTGAAAATATAAGCCAAACCTCCATGTAATAAGTGTATTTACTTAACATACATGCACTTTTTACACCCAATAAATATATATTGAGGTTGTACTAGATACCAATCACACACACAAAAAGAAAATGTACTAAATTTTACAAGTGAAAAGTCAAAAAATTCAGACTTAGGATGCCCTTCTCAGTAGTAGAACATTTTCCCAGCAAAACCACTCTGTTTTTGACAATATAAGTCAAACCTCCAAGTAGTAAGTGTATGTGCTTAACGTACATGCACTTTTCACAATCAATAAATATTTATTGAGAGTGTACTGGATACCAGTCACAACAAATCCCCAAAACAAACAAGACAAACAAACAAGAAACATTGTACTGAAGTTTAAGAGAGAAAAGTCAAAAGATTTGGGTCTAGGATGCCCCTTACTAGTAGAACATTTTCCCAAAAGGTATGAATCCTACTTTTTCATACCAAACACCAGAAAAACACAGTGAAACAAACTAAATCTTTAATGCAAATACATTTCAAGTCAAGTATCCTGGAACATACCTGTAATTCTTATATCCAGAAAGTTGAAGCAGAAGAATTTTAGTTTGAGATCATCCTGTGCTATATATTGACTATGTTACCCTCTTTCAGGAAAAAAAAAAATAAAGCTTAAATATACACAGAAGACAAGAGGGCTGTAGAAATAGCTCAGTAATTAGGAGCATACACTAGTCTTCCAAAGGACCTGAGTTTAATTCGGGCCATCCTGGTTAGGCACCTCACAACTGCCAGAACCAGTGGATCTGATGCTTCCTTTTGTATTTCTAGGGTATCTGAACTCATATTTGTTTACATATCCATAAATATATATGTATTTTAAAAATAACAAAAATAAGTCTTTAAGCAACCCAGCTCTTGGTTAGCTTCTAATTGTGGCCATTGGGGAAGAACCTCAAAGTGACAATACTTATTAATAAATATTCATGTTCTAATAAAAGTTATGTACAATTTCATGTTATATGTGTGTTTTATTGCTGTGATAAAACACACTAAAGGCAACTTACAGGAGGAAAAGATACGTTTATAATGCTTGGTTGGTCACAGTCTACCATTAAGATTAGTCAAGGCAGGATATTGAAGCAGAAACCATGGAGGAATGCTGCTATTGTATCATCTACAGGTTTACGTTTTGTTATCTTTCTCATAAAGCCAAGTATCACATGATCAGAGAATGGTGTATTTCATACTGGCTAGACATTCCTACATTATTTGACATTCTTGCAAAAACATGTTCAAGCTAATTTGAACCAAATTTCCTTTCTCAAAATACTCTACAATATATCATGAAGATAAGTAATGCTAACTAGGGCAAGAAGAAAAGTTGTTTATAATATTTTCAACCTAAAGAAGTGTTTATAGAAGTTTCTGGTGTTTACTCTCATGTCATGTGGCTGGCTGGGATAAAGGCCAGCTTCGTGTGAGTTTATCACATCATATATTGCCAGTTCTTGCAAAGATCAAAATTCACATTTTAAATATCTTTACTACTGAATGTGTATTCCTTTTATACAACCACAAAGTCAGAAAAATTTATGTCAAATAATTCTATACCACAAGTCAATTCTTGTACTTACCTATGATGTTGTTAGTTCAATACATGGCTTCTTTACTTGATGATAGACTCCTTGATGACCTAGCACAGTTCAGGGAACACTGAATTTGTACGGTACATGAATACTTCAAGATAAGATGGACCACATTGGTTCATTGAATCAATAGAATTAATTAGTATACATACTGTTGTATAGTTTGTCAGTGGTGTTTCTAAGCTAGTATTTGAACCATCACTTTCACCTTGGCAGTGATTTTTTGCTCCATGAACCCTTGACTAGTAAGGAGATGTTTCATCAGAGAGGACTGGAAGAGGGATGCTACTGACTTCCATTGCAGAGAGTAGAAGAACCTCTTAAATCATTACATAGCACAAAATATCAATTCTAAGACTAAGAAAGCTTGATCTGTATGTGCTTCTTCATTACTCTCTCTGATGTCATTTTCCTTGCTCAACATTAGACATTTTCACCACCATGGTTCCATTCTTCTAGTACATCACACACAAGCACACGCACACACACACACTCCAAACACAAACCGAAAGGATAGTAGTACTCACCTCTCAATGTTCTAGTATGAAGCAAATACATTCTAAAACACTGATCCATTGTATACCTACCATATCATTCCAGTGACTAACTTAGTAGAAAATTGGATCATACCTCAAGAAGAAACGTTTGTCACTATTTACCACATCCAAGGTTGCTATACAAACTCTATTAAAGCTAGCAATTAGATGTAGGATTTATAGTAGCAATTTCAGATGTTCCTATAGATTGAGTGGAATGTACTGATAACACTAAGCAAGGGAAACTCTGACTTAAAAACTGGCAGATGTTAGCAACAATAACTATTACAGAACTTCTAACAGTAAGTTGTCTATGAGTCTTAATGTATATTAGGGGCATGGTTTGTAGAAACAGCAGCACTTGAATAAAGATTAATACACAGGGTCTCTCTTTGGGATGGATGCTTACCAGTTGAAGAAAGCATGTTTGAGCAGGGTTTAGAGCTGTAACACAGCCAGTTCATAAACTCTCCTAGAGCTGAAGTGGCTCTTTGGAATTACTTTAGGTTGGAACAGAAGAGTCCCATGTTGATCAATCATTGATAATGGTTGTCCTTTGAAGGAACACAATTTTTACAGACCACCTGGCTGAGCTACGGTAATCTTCCAATGTACATCATTCAGTCTCAATGACTATTGAAAGAGGGAAGTTTTGCATTTTGTGTTTTAAGGAGATCAGTTGATGCTTTCTTAACTTGAGAGTCACTGAGAGAATTCTTGCACTGACTTTTAAAAAGTGCTGGTCATTATACTTTGCCCCCTCTCTCTGCCTTTGAGATGCTTTTTCACTGCTTTTGCCTGTGGTACAGAATCGCTGGCTTCACAGAAAACACAGGATAAAATAAAAGTTTTAAGTTTCAAACTTCACAGTGCTGTGACTCACCAAACTTGAAATGTCCTCCTAATTTCCTCTTCTTATAATTGACATTGAAAGTCAGCTGTGTGTCCTCAAGAATCTGGTCTTGGGAGGTACCTGCTGTGTGATATGATTGTATGTGCTTTGAATCCTAGACTGCCATTCTGACTCTCTCTTGCCTTCTCTCCTCCTCTTTCTTTCTTCCCTCTAATCTATTTTAGAACTCACTTCACATGTATAATTATATGACTTCAGTAGCAATACAAAACCTCTTTGTGTCCCCATTCATATCAACAATGTAGAAATTAATTCAAAATTTCTCCTCTAGAGTTTCTTTATGAAGATCAAATGAAATCATAAGTGCAAGGTTATTTATAAACTGTGACGTGCAGTGCAATCACAAGATGGGGTAGCAATAGCATCACTCTATCCTAGACTGCTTTAGCAGCCAGGAAGTACAATTTGTACTTGATTAATTCACATGTCATTTTGATAAAGCAACCTTGTCAAATAATAGTTTTAGTGTGATGTTCTCACATACCAGCAGAGGAGAAAGTGAGGAAATAGCATGTTCAAGGAATATGGGAAAAAAACATACAAAACAAACAAAAAGAAAAAAAATTTTCTTCTTTTAACCTATCATATTTATTCTCCCACCCCACCCCCCAGCTATGAGAGCAAAAGCTAAAACCTTTATAAGTGGGCAATATAGCTTCTGGTCCATGATGCTTCTCTCAGGGATATTCAAGACAGTAGTTTCAGAATGCAGGAATGAACAAACATAGGGTGTGAAGATAATCTCATCATTGAATGTTACTGAAATCATCCATAAAATGGAAACTGGACTCAATGGGTCCATAGTCCATCTCTGCACTCAAGATGGTCTTCACAGAGGTACCCATGAGTATACTTCAGTGCTGTCAGCTGAGTCAGAATGGAATATCTTGGATCTTGTGATATCTTGGAACAGGTGAATGACTTTTACAGCTAGTTGGCAGTTTCATCCAATTGTGAGGAGGCAAAAGGTCCATTTGCTGGTTCTTTTATATTTCTCATTGGAGCATGAATAGACAATGTCTAATAAGTAGGACAAAATGGAATTAATGGATATGTGTCTCAGTTGTTCCATCAATGAAGTGTGACTGTTTTTCTCCCTTCCTCCCCTAACTTCTCCTCCCTTGCCTATTTGTGTTTCTCCCACACACCTCCTCTCTCTCTTACTCTGTGGAAGATAAATTTCCAGGATATAAGGAAGCTTTTAAGAGTCCCATGTGAAAGAATCCAAGTTCTTAGTATGTAGTAAGAACAAAGCTGTATGCATGACAGGAGTACAGTCCTGGTCCAGTGTAGAGATCAGCCATAGACAAGGATCATTCCCATAAGTTAACTGTCAACTTCTGGTGCTCAGAAGCTTGTAAGATCTTTAAGCTTCCTACATTTAATGACTGTTTCAGGGAAATGTTATATGTAGAAATTGCGATAATTTAAAAAGATCTTATCACAGGTAAATTGCTACAGGGAAATAAAGTAAGGAAATAGAAATCATTCCATCATATTCCTGTATCAACTTATTCGGTGAGTACAGTCCAATTATAAAGATGGACTATGCAAAATGTCTCTGATAAAAGTAGAAAAGAATATTCTTTATCTATATGGAGTAACATATTTCAAACAGAAAAAAATGGCTTATTATTATTGATTTTCAAGAGACACAGAAACAAAACAAACAAAATAAAATAAAACAAAACACTCAAATTCCTATGTCACTTAACCTTCTATGAAAAGGACCATGTGGTCTTTGAGAAGATGTAGCCAATTCTAGGGAAATGCACTTAAAGAGAGAGCATCCAGCATCCAGACTCAGAACCAAAATGGAATTGCGTTGTGAGCTCAGATTTCACTAGCAGTATTATAATGTACTTGCATTATCTTCCCAGAAGCATGCTAAGGAAAACAAGGAGAGAAATCCCAGACCTTTGGAGCCCGCATATGTGTGTCTTCTAAGAACTCCTGATGCAGAGGCACGTTTAATTTCAACAGTGCTGTCTACAGATGACATAGAAAAGAAAAACTTTGACTTTTCAATGTTTACTTGACAAAAAGCTATTTCAGAGACCATTTCTGTACTGCTTGCTCAGCCATGCATCCGTGTCCAGCACAACGTCTGTCAGAACTTGTCACTTTTATTTAAGAAAGGCTTTGACACATAAAAATTCTATTCTAATAAAGCTTATGTTTTATTTGACAGTTTTAGAATAACCTGTGCATGTGTTCATTGTGCATGTTCGGATCACTTCTCAGCAGGTTTTTCTCCTTTGCCAACTTGGATAAATTTTCACCTTCTTTTAGCCCAATTTCTAGAGAATTAAAAAGTGTATATTAAAAATATCACAGTTTTTGAGTTCTCTAAGTATTGTGTGAGAAAACATATTATAGAAACAAAGGTAATTTACGGCTGGTAAGGAAAAATGTCAGTATAAAGTAACACAAAGAGACACACAATCACAGAGAACTGACTCCTGAATGACATAAGTTCACTTTGAATACTATATTGACTAAAAACTAAAAGTATTCACTCAGTTTTGCCTACATTATACACTACACTACAATGCAAATTAAGTGTTGTGAGACAGATGAGGTCCAAATTGCATCTCCTTATCTTATCTAACATGTTGTCTTCTGTAATGAATTACTATCATTTGTGATTCAAGGAAAAGGAGTTTTAATAATCCTGTCAATATTTCTCACTCATTACAATTGACATGGGTCAAAGATTTGACTTATCTTCTATGCACTAATATAACTTATAACGCACTTACATTTATAAAATATTAACTCCATTTAGCACAAATGAGAATAATTCCACAGAGCAGACAAACATATTGTTCAAGTTTATCTTAAATAAAGTTGCCCAGGGAAAATAGTCATTAGTAAGACAAATAGGTAGCTATGGCTACATGCCTTTGGAGCTCATGAATACATGCCTATGTAAACAAACCAATGTGCTTCATTATGGTGAAAAATAAAGACCAGAAAAGTAATACAAAGTGTTAATGATCTGCATCCTTAATAGATAAAGAGAGATGAAATGACTGATACTGAGATATAACAAAAAAACACCTATACCTAGTTTAGACAGGTTATTAAAATTTGAAAACCTGGACACCCTGAAGAAATTAATTTTATTAATTTTATTATAACCATCTCAAAAGGTAGACATCATTGACATCAATGCACATTCCATGGTTTTCCTCATTTTCTATTCTGTCTTATAATTCTGAGATGGATATATATTAAGTTTGAAATTTGCTCAAAGCAAAGTGTTCATAAGCAAATAGAGTGTTTACTCTCTTCTTCCTCTTTCAGACTGCTGAAACTCAGAGATATAGGAAAGAGCCACCCTGCCCATAGAAGCTTCCAGGAGAAAGAGAAGAAAACACTTTACTGGTGTTAAGAAACAGAATCTAGGGATTAAGATCAATCTAATTACTCCAGTATAGATGGAAGGTAGAATATCATTTCCTTATTTCAGCAACCTACATTTTGTCAACTTGATGGTAATGTAACTTATGCTGAGCACCCTCAATTCTTTCATGTCTGTGAGATCCAGTCCTTACCCTAAAGCAATTTAAAAGTGACTCATGCTGAACAGCTAGAGATAGAAGTAAATCTTGTGTTCTTCAAAACCCAAGGTTTCTCAGCCACTAGATTACACTCATTCTGGCCAATCACAGGCCCTTTGCCAAACCTAGAGCTGTTTGCATCTTTACAAGTGGAGAAATAACAAAAGGGGGTTGCTATTGCTAAGTACCCTTCAGTATAGCAGTAGCCCTTCCAGACAATGATTCAGCTAAAATATTGGTAGTGTTAAAGAACTCTGATCTTTTTGAAATGATGATATGTCAGATATAAAATAATAATCTGTAGCCTATGTCAAAGACACAGAAATGTCACCAAGATTAAGAGTGCAGAAAGGTGACACATAAAAATAGTTTCTTTTAAAAATTTTATTTTTCTTTATTTTTGAGAATTTCATGTATATATAATACTTATTTTATTCAGCCTCACTGCACCAATTCTTTCCATGTTCCCTCCAGTACATTGTCTACCCAACTTTTAAGCATGGGATTATGTGCTGTGAATAAAAGATTCTTGAGACATCTCATGATGTCTTTCAGACTTTTATAGCTGGTACAGCCTGTGACAATATGAAGCTAGTAGGTAGAAAAACTTCTATATTGTTTCAAATGTGAGCATATGATATCAACAGTATTCTAGTGTTAGTAGTGATTGTAAGTGAATTATACGTGGATCCTCCTAGTACTCTAAAGGTGCTGCCACCAGGTGTATTCAGGTGAAATAATGCTGTCTGAGTCTCCTTACATAAGGCTGGTTTTCTGTTCCCCTGCTGTATGGAATCTGATGGTTTGCTTATCATGCAATTTCTTTTATTTCATTTGTTAAATGAGTGTGTTAAAGTTAAAGCTTTCCTTCAGAACTAAGTTCTATAAAATTAATATTATACTCATCCAAAAATAAGAACATAGTATATGTGACTCTGTGTGTGTGTGTGTGCGTGTGTGTGTGTAGGGAGAATGGACATGTGAGAATGTATTTGTGACCACATGATTTATAAAGTAACAACTACTGTGTAGACTAAGTCTATGACAGTTATTAAAAATTTTATTTTTTGTTTCATTCCAGTGATGATAGTGTTTGTAAATCCTCATATTTCTTCATATATTCCCAAAAGGCTGAAATTCCATGAATTTGTTTTTGGCATCATCTGAGTCATACTGAAGAAAAGTCTTAAAATGATGTCTTGATCAGAATTAATATCAGTATTGGCATCTTGATATAAAAATATGTCTCACTGCATAATCTTTGCATTCAGCTTAAGTGTGTCCAATCTGAACTTTTGAAGCTTTGAAGATAAGACATAGCAAGAGATGGCAAAGTGACACCGAGTAACCATATTCTGAGATAACATGCATGAGGATACAATTTTCTATGGTATTTTTATTCTTATTTATTTAGTATAAGGAATCCACACCAAGACACTTAAAATAGAAACAATAATATAATTTGGGGAAGTTTGCTAAGATACAAATTAATAGTTCAGAAACACTTGATGCCTTAGTTAGATATCATATTTTTCATTGAGAAGGCACATGGCATATTTTAGGTTCACAGGATTCCAGGTGATTCTGGTGTAGGAATAAATTATTAAGAAACTAATAAAATATGCTAAACCTTTAGAAAACCTGATGAGTGAGTGACAGGACCCAACCATTGCACACTTATGCTTTTTCTTTAAAGTGACAGGCAGTGATACATCAGATATAATATTGACCTTCAGTATCTCATGGCTAAGAGCCCAGAAATGGTACTAACATTAATACTGGCAGAAAGATGTGAAGCTAAAATAGCAGAAAGCTTATATATTCTGCTCACATATTCAGCATTGAAGGAGCTTTAGACATAGAACTACATTTTTAAACCCCAGTTATTATTTTCATATATTTGATTAGATGAAATCTATATATTTGTTGCACTTTATCTTTTTATTGAGACTCTAAATGAAAGCACATTTTAGAAAAAAAATTGATATATCATTATATCTCCTTCTTAACACTATCTAGAAAATTATTATGTACATATAAATCATGCAATATTATTTATGGTCTGACTATGTAACCTTAATTAGTCTAGGACTCTGTCTATAGGCAAGGCTGAACTGAACTTACAGAAATCTACCTGCATTTGCTTCTTAAATGTTTGGATTAAAACCATGCACCATCCTTACCTGCTTATACATTCATTGTTTTTTTTTTATTTTTAAGTCAGCATGCATTTTCAAACTTCAATTTCCTCCCTTCAATCCTTGTTACCTATGTTCACTCCCAAATTTACAGTCATTATTATTATTATTATTATTATTATTATTATTATTATTATTAATTTTACTAACTTGTCAGCCCTCATCCACATACAAGTAACATATATATTGCATACTGAGAAGGTTATATTTATATTTAGGAATTTATATGTATATGTATATGTATAAACTTATTAAACAGATATCTCTTTGGAAAGCATTTAGTAAGGGCACAAGGTAGGAAGTCCTTGAAGAAGTGGAGATAGTCTTACTAATACATTCAAAATTGAGTAATGTGTGTGCTATGATTTTATAAGGCACAAATTAGGAATTCTTTGGCCGCTGAATTACTGTTATTGCACAAGTTATAATTCCAGACAAAGTAGTTCATTCAATAAACTGTGAAAAAGATGAACAAGCAGACTAGTAAGCAGAAGTATCCTTATGTTTATTTTTCTACAATTGTTAATATATTCAGGTTTATTTATAAGAAATGAAGATGTATATGTGTGGTTAAATTTAAAAACCAATAGCATTAACTGTGATGAAAGCAGTTGAAATGTGATTTCACTCCTGAACTCTTCTCTGTAATGGCTTTACTCAGTGGAATTACATTTAATCAACAGTTTGATGGCTTGGGCCATCTGGTATTACATTATTTGTACTAGAACAGATTCAGTCATATTCCAGCACTTAGCCTTTGGTGCAACACTTTCAATAAAAGAATAGTCCTCATAAGTAGGTGGTTCACACAGACTCCACAAACACATGCAAAAACAAACTCAGATACTCATGTCATGACTTCACAGGAATTTCAATTCCGTTTAAGCATCTTAAAGATAAATAATTGATATCCAGGACAGTAGAACTTGTCCATTTCAGTGGCTAAAATTTACAGAAGTGAGAACAGAAAATGGTTGTAGATTTGTAAAACTGGAGGGATTGATTATATATTCTTGTTGGGGCGTTGAACTTCCACAATGTAATAGGCTAAATACAAGTAGTTTAACTCTAAAATTCAACATACCTCTACTGTATGATCTAAAATTCCATCATTAGCTATCTGTCCAAGATTAATATGTCCCCAAATGACTCAAAAATCAATATCTTCAGCAGATTTGTTAAAAACCAACTTAAAACAGAAAAAAATGAGATAACCTTCATCGTAAATGGATAAACAAATAGCATTTTATTTATACAACACCATTTTATTTAGAAATGCAAAGAAGAAATCTATGCAACAATGTGTTTGATAATCAGATGTATTGTCCCTTATAAAAGAAATTCTTGTTTCTCAAATAAACGTGAACGAATTAAACAATATCATTTTATTGTCTCCACAGACCTTTCCTTCTGAGTCATCACAGAAACTTATAATCAATTTTGCAAAAGTATCTTGTTCTGAAATTTTATGCATTGATATTGTTCTAGAATGTCCTCTCAAATGGAAACATGAATTCTTTGTTACAAATTTTCTTTTATACGAACTTGCCTCTACTACTTGGTAACTTTTACATAGATTCCTGCTGATCATTTATAATTAATTACCTTATACACAGTCCTGTTATCAACCCTGTGTATTATACAGAATACCAGTTTTATTAATATTGTGATAAATCACTCATTGAGCAGCATTCCTTAAGCCTTTTAATACTGCAATTCTTTTTGTTAAATATAATTTTTGTATTAATTCTTTGGGAATTAATATACAAAATACGGTATATTTTGTATATTCATTTTGGTCATATTCACATCTACTCCTCTTACTACCAGCTTCCAGATCCACCCACCACCTCATCATTCCCTCCCAAATTTGTGTCTTTTACTTGTTTTAAATAACCCACCAACCTAACTCGTACTGACATCTGCTCTAGGTATAGTGCCATCCATTGGAACATGGTTGACCAACCAGTAGCCATATACTTACATACATCTGATTCTCTCTCCCCCTAAAGCCACCAATGTCAATAGTTCAGTAAAGAGTCAGGATGTGAGAATGCTATTGCTTTTCATGTTAGAATAGTGACTAGCTTGATCATGTACAGGCAACCAGAACTTCTTTGAGTTCCTGACTGCCTCAGTATGTCTAGAAGAGAGGGCTTCAATCCAGTCTTCCTGAATCTCTGACTCTTTCTATCTTACTGGTTCCTCTTATCCCATTGGCCTGAGTATCTATGAGAAGACACAATACAGATGTCTGATTTGTAATGAATATTACACAGGCATCTTTTCTCTGCACTACTTCTGAGGCCCAACGTTACCCACAATCCACTGCATAAGCAACTTTTTCTGATTTGGTCTTTGAGCTGAGCTTATATATGAGAATAAGGATACAAATTTACACAGCTAAACGCTACTATGTCCATTTAGCAAAACAATCACAGTAGGCTCACTCCTAGGGCCTCTGTGTTCTGGACCCTAGGTTATTGACTTGGTTTGTAGCACCAGGCATTCCATTGTATAGGTCTATCATTTCTTTGGATAAGTATATTCCACAGGTGTGTGTGTGTGTGTGTGTGTGTGTGTGTGTGTGTGTGTGTTTGGTATATTGTGAGTGAGACTGTTTCTGTGACTTATTTCTAGTTCTGTTTGTTCTTGATATATAAGTTACTGATTTGGGTTTGTATGTTAATCTTGTAATCTGCCACTTTACTGGAAGTCTGTATCAGTTCTGGGTGTTGCCTTTTGGAGTCTTTGAGTGTATTTCATGTGTAAATTCATGTCATCAGTACATAGGGATGTTTTGTATTATCTCTTTCTTGATTGTATAACTAAAGTCTTATCGCTTTAGCTAAGATTTCAAGCACTTCATTGAAGAGGAGTGGTAAGAGTGGATATTCTTGTCCTGTTGCTCATTGTAGTGAGAATGCTTTATGTTTACTTTTCTTTTTCCCCATTTACATCATGATTGGTATTAGTTTGTCATAAATAATATTTATTATATTGAGCGAATCCCTATATAGGAGCCTTTCTGGGATTCAGGTGATATTTCTTCTTTGAAGATCTGATGGAATTTTTGCTGAGTCCACCTGGTACTGTGCTTTAGCATTGGGAGATTTTTGATTACAGCTTCTATCTTATTTTTTGTTATAGGTATTTTTAAATATTTACTTCATCTTAACTCAACTTTGGTAGGTAATATATTGTGATGGTTTGTATATGCTTGGTCCACAGAGCAGCACTATTAGAAAGTGTGTCCAGAGGGCCAAAGGGGAGACCTGGAAAGGGGGACACATTTGAAATGTAAATAAAGTATCAAAATAAAAAGAACAAAAGAAAGTGTGGCCCTATTGAAGTAGGTGTGGCCTTTTTGGAGTAGGTGTGTCACTGTGTGTGTGGGCTTTAAGACCCTCATCCTAGCTGCCTGGAAGCCAGTCTTCCACTAGCAGCTTTCAGATGAAGAAGTAGAACTCTCAGCTATGCCTGCACCACGCCTTCCTGGATGCTGCCATGATCTTGCCTAGATGATAATGGATTGAATCTCTGAACATGTAAGCCAGACCTAATTAAATGTTGTCCTTATCAGAGTTGCCTTGGTAATGGTGTCTGTTCACAGCACTAAAACTTTAAGATATTTATATCCACAAATTCTTTTTGTAATTTTCCAACTTAGTTGAATACTAAATTTTAAAGTACAGCCTCACGATTATGAATTTTCTCAATGTCTGTTGTAATGTCTCTCTTTTTATATCTAGTTTTATCAGTTTGAGTTTCCTCTGCCTTTTGATTAATTTAATTAAGGTTTTGTTTCTTTTCATACATGTACACAGAATAACATTTACAAATAATAAATAACCTGAAGTTTTGTGATTTTTAATCAATTATTCAATATATCCTATTAGAACGCAAATGGTTAAACACTTACCATACACCTTCAACTAATAAATAAACAGAAGCTTCATGACAAAAGGTGAAATAAAGAGTCCCAAATTGAAATTCTCTTTCTGATTTGCTATTGGATAATCTTCCAGTTCTAGAGTAACATACTTGCTAAAAATTTGGCCATTTTGTTTTACCACCTCTCTGCAATAAATCATAACTCTTGTAGCTTCTGAGATGATGATGATGATGATGATGATGATGATGATTTGTTGTTCACTGTTGAAAATAGATTCTTCTTTCATCACCACAGTTCGCCTTCCTCTACTCCTCCCAGCTTTCTGCACCTGCCTTCACCCCTAGATCCACTCTTCAGAGAAAAGCAAGCCTGCAAGAAAAAAGCAAGGCTCCAGACAACAGCAAATAGGACAAAATACCACAAGAATATGGTACTTTCCATTCACTACTAATGTTCACCACAGTATCTCCCCTCTGATTACCTGTAGGACTTTCTTAACTAATGTTTGTGTTTTAGGTCATGGCTTTCCCATCCATTTTTCACAATTCTGTCTCTGTAAATTTCAGAAGGCAAATATGATCATGTCACTTTTTGGTTTATTTAAAACCTGTCAATATCTTTCCACTGCCTTCAGGATAAAATCTTACGCCTTAGCAGGGCATGCAAGGTCACTCATGGGGAAGCATATGCTTAAATTCCTGGCTGCTTCTATGAAAAGAATTCTACTTCATTGCAAGCTACAAAAACAGGATACATGAGGTCCTCAATGATGCTGCATGTTTTTTAAAGACATTTTTAAAGAGGGAATTTTCTCCTGCCTAACAACTTTATTCTCTTTTCATACTTAATATCTTCTTTCACAATTTGGCTCAGAGGTAATATCCTTCTGTGGTCCTCTCTCTCTAATGAGGTTTTGCTTCTTTTGTTCAAGAGAAGTGGGCATTATCACAATCATAGAATTCACTGGGAGCTTTCTAGGTTGATTTTATGCCCATAGTTTATACCCCTTCGAATGCAGATGACTTACTTTTAGCTTAGTATTCTCAGAATAAAAATCCAAGGGAAGAATTTAATGCATGTGATTTTGACCGTGACTATAGGAAGCAATATCAAGGGTATAGAGACAGATAGAAGACATCATTACTAAAGAACTGTTTGGATGTATTGCCGTCACTGGTATATGAAGCTTAGTTAGTATATTGGGGCATGCTGGGATTATCTGTAAAATCTGGGTCTCTGAGTCACCCCAGCTTAGAAAGGGTTAACATTTACAAAAGAACCTGTTTGAATAGCTTTCTGTACCTAACACCAGCTTGCTTTGGTTACTGACAGGTTACCTGTGGAGGTGAATAACTATTAAGTCCTGGACACTTTTAGCTTAGGGCACCTAACAGCAGGTGGATACAGACTCCTGTTGTATTAGCAACAGGCTTGTTTGCTGTGCTGGTCTTTGTCTTTATAGTTATTCAAAACCATTTACCAGATAAATGACAATTTAAAGAAAAGAAACAAAAACAAAATTTTAGGATTTTTTTCATTATTTTTTCACCATCAAGCAGTTTTTTTCTGGCACCTGATACTTTAGATGTTTCAAATGACTAATTTAGTAAAGGCATCACTGAAAAAAGGAGATTGCATTAAAGGTTTATAGATGCTGTGAGATTTCAATATATATTTATATCATACACATATAAATACACACTGTCTCATACACACACACACACTCACACACACACACACACACACAGAGAGAAAGAGAGAGAGATACAGCAGATAGAGATGGACTTCTGTTGTGTTAACAATAAGCTTGTTCACTGCTAGTCTTTGCCTATATAAATATTCAAAACCATTTATTAAATAAGTGAATAATTATTCAACTCCACAGTTAACCTGCTATCAATCAGTAACCAAAGGGAGCTGGTGTAGGTGCGGTGTAAACATAGACACTCTATCATCTCTCTATCTCTCTTTCTCTTCCTGTCTCTTGCTTCTTTCTTGTTCTCATTTCAGAGTGTCTTCTCAAACATATGGCTTTATTGTCTCTCATTCTTCTTGGTGATTTAATTGATCTTCTCCAGCACACATTAATGAAGAGGACTTTTGGAGCCTACTTTCTTCAGTGTTACAGCCTAGTGGCTATGAGTAACGGCAAGAGAGTCACGATGATAGAGTTGGGGGACCTGTCACTTCAGAACATTTAAAATCACACTGTGTGACATAAATTGACTATTGCTACCTGGACTCTACCAAGACATAAATGAAAAGGCATCTCCAGTCTCAGAGACACTACCCTCTGTATTTCCAAGAATTCTTTATGCATATACAGAAAGGGAACTAAAGATAGAAGCTTGGGTATGGGAGAAATTGAGTCTTCAAATGCTTTCTTGAAATGTCATGTAAAATGAGACTGTCTCCTGGTGTAGGACAAACATTAGCAGAAAGTGAATGCATACAACTTTGAATTTTTGAAACAACTGTAAAAACCAAAATAGAAAATTTAATTATTTTGCTTTGGTGAATTTATATAAGGTCTACGTTTTAGTTCTTATTTTCTGGTAAAATTTTCATTTCTCTAAAATATATTTCTATATTGATCATTTACATAAAATCTAAATATTTTCAATCAAGAATTTCTATCCTAGTTCCATAACACTCATTTAAATATAAAATTAATTTATAAGTATAATTATATTATACTAATCATAGTAATATACACATGTAAACCCCGGTGCCTGATAAGATCTTCTATAGTATGCCTCATGCCTTTTGTATGATAAAAATATATATTATACATATATACATATTTAATAAATTTGTATTTTTAAAATAGGCATGGAAAATATATTTATGAATATACCTACATTGGCACCACCCACATGTGGAAGACATTTACATAAATAAACACTTAAAAGTAAATCCAAGTTTTAAGACTAAGTTCAGCAGCGGTGCCATTTGTCTTTAATCCCAGCACTTGAGAGGCAGAGCAGGTGGATCTTAAGGTCGGCCTGGTCTACAGAGTGAGATCTATGACAGCTTGTACTATAAAGAGAAACCTGGTCTCCAAAACCAACCAACCAAACAAACAAAAAAACAAAGTAAAATGAAACAAGAGAAAAACAAAACAAACAAAAAAATTCAAAATATAAGATATAACATTTCTTGTTGGGGCGTGACATTTTGCTCTAGGTAAGCAATGTCATATCCAGAAACATCCTTACCTATAGGACTGCTGTGGATTCTGTATTTTAGAATATGTTACTGTTAACTGTATGCCACTTTAAAAAAAAAAAAATTAAAGTCTAGTTGCATCATTTTGTGATGAAAAATTTTATGTTAGCTTGACACAAGTTAAAGTCACCTGAAAGAAGGAAACCTCAATTAACAAAATATCTCCATAAGATCTGCTGTAAGGTATTTTTCAATTAATGATTGATAAGGGAGGGCCTAGCCTATCAATGGGGGCCATAGCTCTGTTTGTGGTTCTGGGATCCATAAGAAATCAGGCTGAGCAAGCCATGTGACAAGCTAATAAGCCGCACTCCTCTCTGTCTCTGCAACACTTTATGCCTCTAGGTTCTCACCCTGCTTAACTTCCTGTCCTGACCTCCTTTGATAATTAACTGTGATGTGGAAGTGTAAACCTAATAAACCATGTTCTCCCCAATGTTTCATCATGGTGTTCCATGACAACAATAGAAACCCTAACTAACACATGAACAGAATATTAGTATTGACATTTTTCCACAGAATTTAAAATGTTTGAAATTTTCTGTCATGTTTTTAAAAATGTGGTACAGTGGGTATACAATTAGCGAACATTATCTAAATAATTAGATATCTTTGTTTGAAAAGAGTGGCATGGTTGCATCTAGAAGTAAATCCATTTTCAGCTGCCTGAGGAATGGCCACACTATTATCACAGTAGCTGTGTAAGTTTACACTCTCACCAGCAATGAATGAGATGATGGATGGATAGATAGATAGATAGATAGATAGATTACTACTCCTCTTTGTGTGTAATTGGTAAAGATATTTTCCCACTCGGTAACCTTCTCCTTTTTCCAAATGACAGTGCTCTTTGCTATACAGGACTATTTTCAGTTTCACAAGGTCTTGTTTGTTAACTTTCTTGATCAGTTTGGAGTTGAGTTTTGTACAGGGGGAAAATTGCATTTTTCTACATGTGACCATCTGTTTGCTTACCATTATTTGTTGAAGAAACTGACTTTTTAACAGTGTGCATTATACATACACACACACACACACACACACACACACACATATATATGTATATACTCTTCTAGTTCTTTATGAATTATTTTCTTAAGTGTATCTTTTTAATTAGATTAATTGTATGACAATCTAATGCATCACTCATATCATTAGCATATATATATTATATTGATTAAAATAGTACTTCTTTGAAGTGCTCTTAACTAAAGTGTAAAGCATAGTTCAACAGGGAAAAATTGTTAAGATTAAAAATGGAGGAACCAAATATAGTAATATAGGAAAACACAAACCGTTCAATCTCACAAGGTTAATTGTATTAGGAACATAAATACTAAAATGCAGAGATGCATGGTTTTTTTTTTTTTTTGTACATACCTTTTTTTCTGTCTTCACCATGACTACTAAAACAAACATTTATTGCATGCAAGCTGTGAGTTACCATAAATGGCAGAACATTTGAGAGATTATAGAAAATATTTTCTATTCAGTAGACAATGATAAAAAGAGGTATTGAGATGATTAAAAGTTGCAATGTGAAGGTGCATGTGAAAATTCAAATATGAAGAAATGAAGTTGGAATCTCAGTTAATTACTTCTCATATCCATGTTGCTTATCCATCCCTAGCTCTCTGCTTCCCTTTAGTCATGGCTTTTTACTTAGTTTCAATCACTCTGAAGGCATAAAATGACTTCTTTCATACATCTTGGGTGAAGTATATAAAAGAGTCAAAACTATACTCTGAAGTATACATATAGCACACTTACATCAGGAACATTAGCATCCTTTTATTTTCTTCTGGTTATTATAAGGACACACACACACACACACACACACATTAATCAAAAACTTCTCAAAATCGATTTTCCCGAAGTTTGAAAGAAATCAATTAACACAGTTATAAATAATGTCTATCTTTAAAAAATAATAGTTTTTGTGTATACTTCAGTCTTGAAACATTTCTCTTAAGGAAATGGGTTTTTATGTGTGTTTATCCCAAAAACAAATTAAGTCTGTTGGTCACCACGAATAGATAATTGATGAATAAAAATTAAATGTGTCTTCTGAAATTTTGTTATGGCTTATAGCTAATTCTGTTGTTGATGATGTCTTAAATTAACTCTGTACAATTTTGATACCTGTTTTGGTCTTTTTGTTTAGTTGTTGTTTTCCATTAGTTTATTTTATTTATTCACTTTATATCCTACATCCGGATCTCAGCACCCTCTCCTCCCAGTATGCCTTCACACGGCCCCTCCCCCAGGTCCCTACTCCCCTCAGCTTCACCTCTAAGAAGGCAGCCTTCCCTCCCAGGGAACCAACCCACCCTCAAGTCACTTCAGGAATACATACAGCCTCTCCCACTGAGACCAAACAAGACAGCCCAGTTAGGGGACCAGGGTTCACAGGCAGGAATGAATCAGGATAAGCCCTCGCTCTGGTTGTTTGGGGACCAGCATGAAGACCAAGTTGCACATCTGCTAAATATGTGTGGGTTGCCTATGTATGATCCTTGTATGCTCTTTGGTTGGTGGTTAAATCTCTGGGAGCCCCCAAATATCCAGGTTAGTTGACTCTGTTGGAGTTCTTGTAGAGTCCCTATCTCCTCCAGGTTCCTCAACCCTTTCCTCACCTCTTTCACAAGACTTCCTGAGCTCAGTCTAACGTTTGGCTGTGGGTCTTTGCATCTGTTTGGTAATCTGTTGGGTGTAGCCTCTAAGAGCACAGTTATGCTAGGCTCCTGTCAGTGAATCCAGGCTGACATATACAAACATAGCCCGAGTCTCCCAGGTAGTTAAAGGAGTTCTTCAGGCAAAGCGATGTGTAAGCGTAGATATTCTGAGGATAGCTCGGCACACCGGCCCCAAATTAGCAAGGCTGTTACTGCATTCATTTATTTCTGTTTCATCCAAGGCACCTGTGTAGCTGAGCCATTAGTGACAAATATAGCTGGCAACAGTGTCTTCACTTGTTATATCATTGTGACAAGACTTTAATTAACAAAGAAGCATCAAAGACTCATACACTTGTCCATCTTTGAGGTGCTTGCAACATGTGTTTGGATAAATTTCTTTGGACCATCCTAGCCAGCAAGGCTGAGATAGATGTTTGAGTGTCTTTCTTCCTGATTTTGATTCTTGAGAAAAATACTTTTTGCATTCTTTTGAGGAAGTTTTGTGAGCATTAGCCTTAAAACTATGATGATACATACATATGAATATATGTTAGGATATTAAGTACTGGTTGTAGGAATAAAAGATTGACTGGAAGACTCTGCTACCTTACCATTAAGAAGCTTATAGCTTCATAAAAAGGCTCATTCCTTATAAATGCTGTATGTCTTCTACTTGGTTTACATTTATTCAGCCAGCCTCAATCTGGAAATATTAAAGAAAGATACAGAACAAACCGTTCACTTCAAATGGTTCAGCTGTTGTCACTTTGGCTTAACTTGAGCCAATTAAAATGTAATTGTCTTTGGAGTCATTGCATTTGTAAAAATAGGACTTTGCTTTTGTTATTTTTAGCTTTGAACTCATATAGAATTGTGCTCTTGGGCTTCCAATGACTCAGAGCTCTGTCTTTTTTTAAGCCTTGTGATAACAGAGGAGAAGTGTTGACTCAAAAGGTCCACTCTTGGCTAAAACAGCTCAGGGCTGTCTTGGCCTACAAATGCCTGACTGACTTGGCAGCCTTGCTGTGGGGACTAGGCAGAGTGCTGCGGCAATTAACCCACATTAACTTGTGGAAAACAGTTGTATAAAGACATTTACTTGACCTTTATAAAACTATTTGGAAACTTTTTCAAAAATGAATCATATGACCTCTAATATTATAAGATAATGTTTTATCTTAAAGAGTTATTTATTTTTCATCATATATATATATAGATAGATAAATAGATAGATAGATAGAGAAATAGATAGATAGATAGATAGATAGATAGACAGACAGATAGAAATGATACATACATATATAGCATTTTGCCAGCATGTGATCTGTGCATCATGTGCTTGGTGCCCAGTGAGGCCCAAAGAGGGTTTCAGATACCCTGGACTGGAGTTATAGATAGTTTTGAGCTGACTTTAGGGTGCAAGGAATCCAACCCAGGGAGGTTCTGGGAAAGCATACAGCATGATATATATATATATTCACTTTACATCCTGTTCCAGTTCATCCCTTCTCACAATCTTTCCCCCTCCTCCTCCCCTCTTCTGGATGGGTGGGAACCCCTCTGGGTATCCCCTCCCCAACCCTGGTACTTTAAGTCTCTGCAAGACTAGATACTCCCTTTTCCACTGAGGCCAGACAATGCAGCCCAGCTAGTAGAACTTATCCTACGTACAGGCTTTTGGGATAGCCCCTGTTCCAGTTCAGAACCCATATGAACCATTCCATCTAGATGCAATCTACTACATATAAGGGGAGAAGTCTAGGTCCAGCTGTGTATATTTTTCGGTTAGTGGTTCATACTCTGAAAGCCCTAAGGGTCCAAGTTATTCGACTCTTTTGTTCTTCCTGTGGAGTTCCTATTCCCTCCTAAACCCAGAGTCCTTCCTCCTATTCTTCCATAACAATCCCGAGCTCCATCCGCTGTTTGCATGTGGATGTCTGTATCTGTCTGTGTCAGCTGCTGAGTGGCGCCTCTCAGGGGACAATATTCTCCTGTCTGCAAAGATAAGAGGCAGATAGAGGGAGAAAACTGGGAGGGAGAGTGTATAGGGAGGGGAATGGACGATTCAGGGTCAGGTGGGGAAAGGACAGGAGAGATGGCTAGATGGCTACAAAAATTAATGGAAATCTGCAACTGACTGGTATGAGGATGCAGGCGGAATCTCCAGGGTAAGACATGGCCTTGGACAAGAGAGGTACCCAAGAATCAATGGGTATGATCTTAGCTATGACTCATTATACTGGGGATTTGGAACCTGAAGAGGCAACCTCCTGTAGCCAGACAAGAGTTGCAGTGGAGCAATAGAGACACCAACCTACACACAAAACCTTCAACCCACAATTTATACTGTCTACAAGTAATGCAGACATAGGGGAGGGATCAGAGATGGAAGGAATAGCCAACCCATAACCGGCCCGACCTGAGACTCATTCCAAGGGCAAGCACCATTTCCTAACACTATTAATGGTGCTCTGTTCTGCATCTAGTGCTCGTAACTGAAGGGCTCTAGCATTCTTTTTAACTTTAGAGATGCATCTGCAGCATGTGGGCCTCCCCTTCGCCTACCTTCTGTCCCAAACTTTTAAGTTGGTATTACGCAGATTTTTGGCAATCCCCTTTACTTATTTTCTTGTAGAATTTTGAAGACAGTATAGCCATGCACTCTTTTTAAAAGGATGTCTTTTTGACACAATAACAGTGCAGTTGAAAAAGCCAAATCTCTCATTTTCTTCAATCATTTATAATAGCTGGAGACTGCAAATGAAAATTCTCTCAGTTTTTACATCACAGATGGTAAGCTTTGGAGAAGTTTTCAGGGTGATATCCATTTTACTTCTCTGGATCCACTGTTCATCAGTCCTTACTGTGAGTCAGTGAAAAGGCTGAGACTGACCCTTTTGGAAATTGAACCCTTGACCGCTCATGACTGAGCACTAATTAGAAATGGCTGCCTTTATTAGAGATAATACTCCTGATGTCCAGCTTCTGCTCTTTTAAAATTCCATTTAGGAATCCTGTCTCTTTTATTTTAGTTTTAACATTTATTTATCATTATTAATTCGTTTGTATGCATATATATGTATCTGTATACATACACAAGTGTGTGTGTGCATGCATACCAGAAAAAAACCCGATGTCATAGGACAACTTAAAGAATTGAGTTTTATCCTTCTGTCAAGTGGGTCATGGGCTTTGAGCTCAGGTTAGGAAGTTTTACAGCAGGAGGCTTTACACACTGAGCCATCTCACTGGTCAGTGAGCATGTCCCACTAAGATGATATGGCAGGCAGAAGAGTGGCCCCTAAGAAACATCACCATTTTAATCTCTAAAAATGGTAAACATTATGCTATTTGTTCTAAAAATCCAGTTTTTAAGCACCATTAAGAATTTGGGGAAGAGAAGATTATTCTCGATTGTCAATATGGCCTGATGTAATTTCATGGATTCTTGTAAGTGGGAATCATGATGTCAGACCTAGGGATCAAACAAAGGCAACATTTGTGCAACATAATTTTCTCTGGCTTCAAAAGAGGAACACTAGGAACTAATTAATTAGCAAAGGACTCTAGATCCTGAAGAAAGGAAGGGAAACTTCTCGAACAAATGCATCCCTATGTACTCACTTTTTCATTAGCCAATAAGACTGCCAACATTCAGACATGACTGCTTGAACTGGGCTAAGTCACTAAGTTTAGGCAATTTGAAACAATAATATTAGGAATTTAATACAGGTAATATGACTGCCCACAATTGGACCCATCATAGTATACCTTCCCTTTATTGGTGGACTTTAGATTGGTAAGTAATCCCTTTATTAATTTTCTTATTATGCATTGAAGTGTATTATGTATTTTCTGTCAGTTTGGTAATCAATAAATGATCATACATTTTATTCAACAAAAATATACAGGTGTATTTTATGAAATAAAATCTGTGGGAGTCACACGTAATGCCTAACAAATGTGTTTCTTGTAGCATTATTTAATTGTAATAACAAATATATATGCCAAATTTCCCATGGTATAACTGAACAGTAACAATGGAAAGACAAAAATGTTTATTAGACGATATCATATGTGTGTGAAAAATTGTGCTAAATATAAATATACACAGTATCCACCCCAATATTTATAAATCTCCACATCGATATTTGTGATTTTATCAATTAATTTACCTATCTGTCTACTTCATCTATGTTCCTAAACACATGTGGACAGGAGAAAAGTTGTTTTCTTAGGAGTGGGTAGTGAATTTGTGATGCTTCTTCTATTTTGCAAATTTCTATTACTCCTTATTAATAATCAAAAAGGAGGTCCCTAAATCAATGATAAAGTCCTACATTTGGCAGAGCTTTGTATAAAAAAGTGCCTTCCTGGATTTACTTGCAGGTAAAATAATGTCTTCTATAATGATTATTGTGTTTAGCCATGTTAGAGTTATTTGTGTTTTGATTTATTCCTTCTGCCCAATTCTTGATGTTTCAAGGCAAGACATGCCTGCAATTGTTCTCTTTCTGACCTCACAGTGCCTATCATGAAGCTTAGCTTATGAATTTACAGAAAGCTTTCTTCTGAATTCACTTTATAGATGCTTAATCAAAATTACTTTGATAAAAGAGTTCATCTCAGAACCATAATACACACAAGGCTCAGAGAAAATATGAGGAAAATTTATATAGCAGGAAGATAGACAAAGATAAACATCCTGATTTAGGATGCAAATGAAAGCTGAATTATGCATGCCATATTCTTGTTACAGCATTGTTCATTTAAATTTTGTTTACTAGGAGGACTGGGTGAATATTCAGTACTTTGATGAAGTAAACATTAGGATTAGGTCATTCTAAATCATACCAAGTAGGGGACAAAGTAAAAGGAAATAGCTTACTCTATGTTAGAAAAGCCGTAAAAATATCCTAGGTCGCTGGACACTGGTGGCACATGCCTTTAATCCCAGCACTCGGGAGGCAGAGGAAGGCGGATTTCTGAGTTCCAGGCCAGCCTGGTCTACAAAGTGAGTTCCAGGACAGCCAGGGCTACACAGAGAAGCTCTGTCTCGAAACGCCCCTCCCCCAAATATCCTAGATCTAGTAGAATATTCAGAGATGGGAAAGTCTCTTGAGAAGTATTTTGAGAAGAGTCGCAATGCAAAATAATAAATGGCCCAATGTGACTACATGAAGAAACTATAGTTTAATAAACCCGGAGGTTCAATGGAAACCAATAATATCAGCTCCTATTAAATGACAAGAGAGACACAGAATAAAAAACTATTGGAAAGAGAAGGAGTCTAACCTCCTCATTCAAATAAGAGACCTAATCTCAAAGCAAATGAAGTATTTAGGCAAATTTTTATGCTATTGATGGGCTAATAATTTTTGTCTTTCTCATTCTAATGATAAAATAGTATTCCTGAAGATGATAGCCCTTGAACAATATAAGCATGATTCTAACACTCAGCTGGGTTTGTTGTTGTTGTTTGCTTGTTTGTTTTGTTTTATAATTTCATTTTTTATCCTAAAGAAAATAATCAACATTGATTCATTTCATATCACTGTCTTAACTATTCTGTATAATGAAAGTATATGATCTGTGCTAATACTGTCTCTAATTATTTTCGAGATGAGGAAACTGAAGCACATAAGAATTGTACAACACTGAAACAGGTGTGAAGTCAATTATCTGTAATTCTAGCACTTCAAATACTGAAACTAGAGGACCAAGAGTTCAAGGTCATCTTGGACTATACAGGGAGATCGTATTACAAATAAAGTAACTGATAGAACACGTTCTATCAGAGCCAGGCTTTGCACACATAAAATATGAGACAAGAACCTCTGAATCTCCATTTTTATAACCCAAAGTATTTCAAAAGAAACTTAAAATTGATTATGTAATTGTCCTATTCTCTGTAGTCATAGAAGGAATCATAAAGGCCAGCCACTGCTGACTATAATACACAGCATCATTGCATTGCAGAAATAGCAGAAAGAAATACTCTGCAGAAAATAGCTATGAGGACTCTCTCAGGCATCTATTGCCCCATGCCTTAGAAACAAATCTAGCTTTAAGTCTAGAAATTCTTTTAAATGATTTTGGATCCCTTTGTCTTTAAAAGAGAATTCTGAAAGAAGTAGAAGAAATGTTGAATGGTAAGTAGTTATCATGTATAGTGGAGGAAAACAGAAATGTAAAATGTCAGTATTATAAAAGTGTAGTATTTTTGTAATTAATAAAGGGGAAAAAAGTTTTAGAGAAAGGAGAATCTTTAAGCATGAAGGATCCTAATGTATTTTGAGAAAGATAATATACACCAGAACTTTACTTTGAAATTCAGAATAACTATGAGACAAGGTAGAGCGAGTAAGCCATGTGACCTTCTGAAGTTCACTGAAAATACTGCAGTTCTCCTGGTGGAGGTCATTCCCCTATCTTCTACACCTTTGACAAAAATCCATAGTGACAGAGCATAGAAGCAGCACTTTTTTTCCTTCTCCATAATCCCCACAGACAGCACCATTTGGTTAATTTAATTTGACCTTCATCACAGAGTTTAATGCTAGTAGTCAGGATAACATTGAGAAGAAAGAGAAATGCATGCCTTACACAAGAATATGCCCTTAGCTGAAGATAAGGCACTGGGTAAACAGCAGAGAAGACCTCTGTGTAAACTATCCTGACCTGAACAGAAGGTGAGAAACAGATGTTTAAATCAGATGCAGGAAGACACAGCAGGGCAAGACAATGACATCAGGGGAAGTTAGAACAGATTGTCAGAATCTGGGTTCATTATTTTATTCTCAGGAGAATTTCAAAGACCTCTGAGAAAATAGGACACTGTCACTGAATCGGGGATCATTGGGTCTCTCTGTTTCAAAGTTTGGAAATGTAATTCATTTGGGGGTTTTCTGGACCTTAAAGGTAACTATTCTGGTTTATAAGAAATTTTTTTAACAGACCTCAATTTTCAACCTATATTTCATCTCTCTCTCTTCTTCCTACCATCCCTCTATCCTCTGTCTCTGTCTCTTTCTGTGTCTCTGTCTCTCTGTGTCTCTGTCTCTTTCCCAATTTATCTATCTATCATCTATCTGCCTTCTATCATTCAACTATCTATCTATCTATCTATCTATCTATCTATCTATCTATCTATCAACACCTATATCTATCTATGTGTATGTGTGTGCACCTGTGTGTGTGCATCTCTCTCTCTCTCTCTCTCTCTCTCTCTCTCTCTCTCTCTCTGCGTGTATGTGTGTGTGTGTGTACATGTGTGAGTGTGTAAGGGGTAAGGGTGCCTTTTCATGTCAGTCATCACTTTTCACCTTGTTTGAGAAAGAATCTCTTTCACCATCACTTCATGTGTCCAACTAACTGGCCCTTAACATTGCAGATACTCTCTACCTTTTCCTTCTGCTTCATAGTAAGGGCACTAGGATAAGAAATGTTCAAGCTGTCACATCCAGCTTCGCACAGATTCTAGGATTCTAAATTCAGGTGCTCACAGCCGGTGTTTTCTTCACTTAGCCATTTTCCTGGCCCCCGACCTGTAGTTTAATGTAAGAATTGTATAGCAGGTCCTCCTTAAAGAGAACAATATTACATAGCATCATCTTAAGAAAGATGTGATAGATTACTATAAGGGGAATGATTTGGTTGGAGTGGAAGGAACTGAAGTACATGGAGACAGTGGAAGTAAGAGAAAATGTTTGACCACCTGTTAGGTATCACTGACTAAGGTGATGTTATAATATTTAATTTATAGCTCATAAAATTGAGGCTTCTAAATGTTTTTTTATCAGGTAGCATTCCAGTGATACATTAATTCCAAATTTGAGAACAGAGTCAATAGATGTTTGCATTAAACGTCCTGTAGTGGATAAGTCTGGGGCCTCCTCAATGTCATTAACTCTTGTGCCTTTCTTCTTCATTCTATCCACAAATGCTTATCTTATTTATTTATTTTAGTCTGTAGTAAAAAAAAAAAAAAAGTCACTTGCTGAATGCTGGAGACATAGTTCACCAATAAAGCCCAGGGTATTTATGGAAATGAAGTTGAAAACAGAAGATAACTCTTGAGAGAGAAACAGAAAACATTCCAACCAGACAACTGAGGTGCCACCATGTATTAGATAGAATGCAGCATTTTTATTGTAAAAGTCCATATGTTAGGCAATTCTCTTGTGAAAAGGTTTGCAAATACATAGACAGGGAGCGGCTGATGATTAAGAGTGGGATGGTGTACAATATATATCCATATTGCCAGTGTTGTACACATGTTAGAAAGCTAGCTTTAATTTTTATTTCCATGTCCCGACTGCAAAATACATTTCAAGTTGACAATAATACCTTGTTTCTCACAAGTTAAATTTGCCAGCAACTCTCCCAGAGAGTCAACGTTGACTATTTTGACATTTTAAAATGAGAAATTAATCATTTATTTACATCTGTTTGAGGTTATATACTAAAGCACTGGTACGTTAAAGGTTTGTAAAATCAGCAGCTGAATGTTTTCAAGATTCATCCAGATGAATTATAATGACTTCATGTGGTTTTCTATTAACAGAGACACTTTCCTTAATTGCCTTCTTATTATCTATAAAGTTACACTATGATTTAACTTTGATTTGCATCAATATTTTCCTTAAAGAAGAACTGACCACAGGGTCATATTTTAGAAAAATAAGGATTCAGAATAATTGTATTAAAGTCCAACTCATCATGTCTGAATAACTCCATTTAATTTCTATGACGCAAAATGAGCCCAGTCAGAGGCTTTATCTCCTCCATGCAAGTTACTCAGTGTTGTTTCTGATTTTAATTTAACCTTCAGTACATTGTTTCCAAGCATACTGTATACCAGTCATGTATGAATATTGCTCATACTTTCATAGGTTCACAAGCCAAAATTTTAGCAGATATAACTATTTTTTTTAAAAAAAAATGGGATAATCAAGAACTCTATGCTTAATTCATCAATTGCATACATAGGTTTAGGAAAAAGATATTATTTTAAAATAAATACACTTTGCCTAAAACAAAATGTTGAAAATGAACATATAAACTACAGTTCTTTAGATTCTCTGGTTGTTTCTACAGATAAAGAAGCATCACATGTCAACAGTAATGTGAATAGATGAATCACCTGTTTGAAAAAGTTATTCACCAGACTATAAGAGGATGTGTTGCTCCCAGCCATATTTATTGAACACTGACTATATGCCAGGCACAGTGCAAGATGATGAGAACTAAAAGAAGAAATGACAAGGACTCTGCCCACAAGGCATTCACAATCACTAGAAGCAGATACTGAGATAGAGAGCAAGTTCTGTTAAGAACGCACATCTTCAAAGTAAGGTAAAACATTAGCAAGCACATACATTTACTTTATATGCTAGTGATGAAGTTGGGCATATTTAGAGCTGTCAAATGTCAATCAGCCAAAACTGTACTCAAGGTGTTTTAATGTCATACAAGACAAACATAATTTTAAAACCTGAATTTTCATGCATAAGTGAGAAGGTAGGAAACCCCCTCCAATTTCAAGCCCAAATCCTTGCAATTATAGTGATATATTATTTTATAGCCCAAAAGAAAAAATAAAAGACAATACTATATGATGATAACATGAGTTCATTTATTTTGGCTCTAAAGAGATGCATGCATTAAACCTGAAGCATTCTACATTACTGAAATATTTACATCACTGTACATATGAAATGAAGGAAATTTGCTTCCTACCTTGGAATAAAGGTATAATAGAGTTCTAATCTAGGATTTTCTATTGTGATTCTTCACAAATATGGGAGGTATTCTAATTTGTTCCAATTTACCATGACTTGACCCCAAGTGAACAAAGCACACAGCTGTATACCTTTTGTACTAAACTATACGTGAATCAAGGACTGATAATACCACTTTAAATGCTCACGGTTTTGACTATTTCCATTGCTGTTGCTCAAAGGTATCTTGCTCAGTGTAACAGCTCTTGTTCTAACTTTACCTTGCCTTGCAGGTTTGAAAGACAGTGCACATTGAAACTCAAATTACTTTAACCAAAGGAGAGTTGGGCACGGATAGTATGACATTATATGTATTACTAGGTTGAGACCGAGAAACACATTCAGTGACCACATAGGGAATTACATCGTTGGACTTAGAAAGGACATATTCTCTCCATGAGATTCAGCGAATAAGACCCCTATCAATAAAACCCATACCTCCTTACAGATAAAGATAGGAGACCCAGTAAACAAGATTGAACAAGCAAAAGGCGGTAGGGAAGAAGATCCGCGCATAGGAGTCCATTTTGGCAATGCGAATATGTATCCTCCCATGTCTCCAGGCTCCTGTTCGGCAATCTTCAAAACAGCAGAAGAAACTGGCACAGTCCTTGCCATCCAAACACTCATAGCCATATTCTTCATCCCTCTCTTGAAGGTGTGTGGCATTGTTCATTTGGATGGTTGCTGATCTGGGACGGATATCAATGGTAGGGGCCTGAGACAGGGTAGGTAAGGAGAGAGAGCAGAGTTAGCTACACTAGAACTACATAACACCATTTCTCCACAATGTCATCAATGAGATGATGAATCTGAAAATGAGTATTCAGAGAATTGCTTATGACATCGTGATCTACGATGGTAAGATTGAACTCAGAAAGATAGCACGGTTGCAGATTTCAGATTTTGAGCTTAAGCAGTGCAGCTGGAAATAATGTCATCAAGCTAATAGCTACAGCAAGACTACTGAACACCAAAAGAAATCAAAGTATAAATATTTAAATCAAACTATATGGAATCTCATTCTATTCATTATTAGATGTGAAGCCGGTTACATGAAGCTAGTTAATGGTACTGCAAGTGAGTAAAAGAGAAATAAAAATGCATTGATTTTCAAATCAAATTGCATGTCATGCTAACTTATAGGCAAATAGGATCCATTGTACTGAACAACTATATAGAACAATTTTAGTAGTAAATGCTAATATGCATGGAGAAATAAAGAAGTTCATTGATTTTATGCAATGAAGATTTAATTTATGTATTTAAAGTATGTAGTTTGTCTAACATTCACCAACTTGAAACTTAAAACTATCAGTGTTATATACATTGAATGAAATTGAGAATTCCAAAAAACAGTCATTATTTTTAGTTTTTCATAGCAAAATGAACTGCAATTAATGGCAAGCTAATCTAAGATTCAGTGCATGATCAATAATAAAATTAAAGTAAAACTCAAGGCTTCTTTATAGCTCTTAAAGTATATGAGTATAAACTGTAGTCCCAAAATCAGTTATTAGAACAAAAATCTCGTTTCTATTTTCACAGAGCCAACAGGTCCAGCAAACACTGTGGCAGGAAATAAAAGGGAGTTTAACCTACAATCTGGTAAAGACAGTTTTATTAATATAAAGTTCTCAAGTATACAGAGATTAAGTTCATAAAACCTATTTTATGAACTTATTCATATTAATTAGTCTTTACAGAGTTAAATTTTAACTATATATATATATATATATATATTATATTATATGTAACTTATAACAGGTGAAATGGATTTCATTTACTATGATGAGACATGGCCATTGGGTTTATAGAAGCCTTGTTACCTATGATAACTATTGGCCTTGTGGTTTTGAGCTGAATGTAGAATCAAAGCCTATGCAAATTATGTCTAGTTGTTGAATCAATTCTAGAGGTATGTGTAGTGTTTTCCACCTTTACTGTCCCATCGTCTAGTAGATTATTTAAATGTTCACTCATTAAAAACAATAAAGCACCATGGGAAGCATTAATAGTTAATTCAGCAGTTGCATGCAGTGAAATTTCCATTCCAAAAACAGTATACCTTGAAGGAAAACATCCGAAGAAGCTTTGGATTTGTAGACAGAAAAGAGAATTGCATATATTTTTTTTTTAATAAAAAGAAGGAAAAAGAAAAAAAGAGAAAGAGAAACAAAATAAGACAAATTAAAAATACATTTTGAAAACGCAGTAAGTAAAATGAACCAAAAGCATAAACACAGAAGGTAGGCTCTGCATCTATCATAATTTACATTTCTGAAGTTAGAAAGTAAAATGGTGTTGATTGGTAATCTTATCTTTTACAAATTACCCCACAAGTACAGGACTATGAAAGCCAATGTTGTCAGTTGCAAGGATGCTTCCTATTGAATATTTAGCTGTAGAAAAGTAGTATGAATTGTGTAATTGTCTTTTAAGAGGACCCCATATGTGAGTCCTGACAGTGAGGAGTGAGGATCCTCAAACAGGAAAGTAAGTTTTCAACCTCTTAGACTTCCACCATCTAAACTAGTTCTGGTGAATAAACTAAGTGGCTTAAAAGGAGAAAGTGCATAAAATTCTCCAAGAATTACATTTTCCTGTTTCCTCTGGTCTCTTTTCCTCTCTGCTTTCATTTTTTTCTTCTGCTATTGTTATGTACCTAGGTTAAGGAATCCGACTATTTCTATCTCTGCAGCAATTTCCACACTGAAGTGACACAGTTGATCATGAAAGCCAGGAGGCTTTTGCTAAAGGACTTGAGTCTCCACTTAAAAGCCTACCTCCCATCCTCATCCCAAATGAGTATCAGCACAGCCATCTTATTTGAGGAGAATAACTTTAGGAAAAGAAGGAGAGAGATGAACTAGAGAAACAAAATTTAATGCAAGAAAAATCAAACAGGAACATGAAAAGTTGGAGAAGTAGAGACCAAAGAACATACAGGGAAAGGAAGGACCACATATAGTACAATCAATATTTGGGACATTAAAATCAAGCATTTCCTCTGTTAATTAACCAGTAAGAATAGTGATGTTATTTTATTTACCTTCCACCAAGTCTTACTTCCAAACAAATGTGTCATTTGTCAAATTCCTTCAGTCTTTCTGAGGTGCATGAGATAAGTATCAGATGCAAATAGAGTTTTCTGTAAGCTACAGAAAACCATAGTTTATGGTCAGATAGGTAGCCTCTGTGATGTTGGTCATGCCTCTCAGAGCAGAAAACCAGGGAAGGATATAAATCAAGAAGGTAAGGCCACTACTCCTGTCACCCTCTCAAAAGGAGATAAAAGTTACAGTCACGGGGACTCCTGTGACAGAGACATTAGACCCGGATGGGTACATGCTGTCCTCAACACTCCCAGTAAAAGACAAAGGCCCTACTTATTCATCCTTATTCCTCATCCTCTTGGTTTAAGGTTTAGTACATTCAGAAGTCATCTTACCTGTCTTCAAATCAAGCAGTTACCAAAAAAAAATTAGGTTATCAACTTCCATTGCCATCCATCAACTTTAAGAACCCTCATGTGACTTCTTCTATTGTTTTCATATTTCATTGGTTTGTTGATCTTCACCATAAATTTTTATAGAAGCTTATTTGACATTTGCTTTTAATATATTCATCTCATTTTATATGAGAAAGCAGAGACAAGAAGGCCCACACAATCTCAACTCATTTGTTTCGAAAACAAAATAATACATGCAGGGATACAATGAGTAGAAGTATTTTAGTAGTAAAATGCATACGTCTGCAAAAGTAAGCACACACAGGTACACAGCCATGCATACACGCACGCACACACACACACACACACACACAGACACACACACATACACTCCTACACATGTGTATGCACAGATAAGTTATTTATAAATTGGTATGACTTAATAAACTAATACAAGAACCTAAAGTTTGTAATATCTTTGAGGTGGATTTTAATTTAAAAATAGTTATGTAAAAATACTATAGCAAATTGATCAGAAAGGTCAAAGTCCTTGATGTATAGAATAATAATTCAAATACATATGCATACCTGAATATTCTTTAACCCCACACATACACATTGAAGACAATGGATAATTACATTTGCATAAAGAGTCTGACTTAGAGTATCTTGGAACACTGATCTAACTAGTGATCATAACTAAACCTTTATGTACTGATTGAAAGCTAACTTATTTTCATTTCATCATAGAGCTCAAAGTACTAAGTGTCAGTGTGCAGTTGAGCTAACCACATGAAACCCAGTGAACTATCCTCATGAGGAGTTCAGTTTTCCTGGTAAAAATGATACATACAGGGTTTTTCTTCTTTTTGTCTTTATCCTTGCTTGGTTTCCGGTTGCTGACAAAATAATGCAGGGTTCCATACTCCACCAAGGCAGAAAACACAAAGATGAAGCAAACAGATACAAAGAGATCCATTGCTGTGACATAGGAAACCTTGGGCAGAGATTTTCGGGCTATGGTGCTGAGAGTTGTCATGGTCAGGACAGTAGTGATTCCTATGGAGAGCACAATAAAATAAATCACATGGTGGCCATCAGTGATATCCTAAGCACAAGAGGAACAGTGATCTGTCCAAGCTCCTATAGGGTAGAGATGCAATAAAAATGTGAACAGCCTGACATCAATTGCTTTACACTGGACTACATTTTTAATTTTCATATGTATTTATAAATACAGGAAAATATGTAGAAAGAAATCCCAGGAATTTGGAAGGTATTGCATCGTCTGGATTTGGAAAGAAATATGGTTCTGGGAGTCTTCACCACCAGCTATTAGTAGGGAGATTTTCCTAGGAATTCTATCGGCTTTTACAGTGTGAGATTTAGGTTTAAGGATGGGAAAATAGTATCTACTTTTATAAGGTTTTGTGAGAATTAGGTAATGTATTAATGTATGTGTACTGTGTTGTTTTGAGAATCTGGACTGTTGTTCAAGGGTTCATGCGATAAGAGTCTTCATCTTGATACTTTTGGGAAATGGAGGAAGATTTAGTGGCATGGGAGGAAGTTAGGGCATTAGAGGTGTACAGTTGAAAAGATATTAAGATGCCAGTCCCATCACCTCGCTCTGTATCTCATCTATCTGCATGACATAAGCAGGTCCCTCCTTGGTGATCTTCAACCATAATGTCTCATGGCTCAGAACAACAAGGCCAAATGACCATGTTCTTAAACCATTGAAACTTTGAACCAAAATAAATCTTCCTTCCATTCATATTGATTTATTTTATATACTTGTTACTCTAATAGAAAACTGACTACCCAGAGCACTGACATCTAGTAAAGTCTCAAGTATGGTTACATATTTGTGTTGTTTATTTTGGAGATGATCTACTTCCTATGCTAAAAGAAACTAATTAGGTTGGGTACACATTAATTCAAATTGAACTCCTTGATTGTACCTAATTGCCTCTTTTATTTTTGTAGAGACCTTTAAAGCTAATGTAGAAACTGGGCTTTCATTTCCACAATCAGGCCTGACTCTATATTTGAATGTTGAAAATGTGAAAATGTAACTATTTTTTGGTGGAAACTACAGATGAGTTCATTTTAGAAGACCCTGCTTGTGACACTTAATTCAAATCAAATTCTGACATAATAATGTAAGTACTGATCTCACAAAGCAGAGAGATGCTATTTAAGGACTCAAGAAAGCTCATCATGACTACAATGAATAGCTTGAGGAGCTATTTCATCATATGTCCAGGGTTCTTCCTGGTGCCACAGAAAAATGAAAAGCTATGACAATAGAAAGGAGGGAAGTCATGGTTTTACCTGACTCACCAGCCACCAATAAGATAATGATGTGATTTTGAAGCCCAGTTTTACTGACTGGACAAATTACATTTCTATTACCTTGGCAAGAGAATTGAGATGCAGAGCGTGTGCTAATTACTCCAGTTTTGGCATGGAGTGAGCTTCTCGAGGATGCCATCTTACCTTAGAATACTTATGTGAAAAATACCAACATGTGTTTTGATCTCACTCTGCACCCACTCTCACTACAGCATGAGTAACTTTTACCAGGTACCAGCCGTGCACCAAACCACATTCATGTGTTACAAGATCCAAAAATATGTCATTATAAATTGGCTCATATCTCCGAGTGTTATAATGGCCTCTGCCACTGTACAAGTCAATTCTATCTGTTCTGCGATGGTAAATTCAAAACCTGCAGATGTTCAAGATAATCTCATTTAAATTTTGACAATAAATACCTGATAAGATCATGGAGCTTCACAAATATACAGTCATGTTTTAAAAATTAATGGAGGACTTGACTCTTTTAGAACACGAAAACACAAAAGCCTAAGACCTGGGCTAGGCTTGAGGTAAATTAAATTAAATACATCATGGGTGGGAATAAGTTACCTGTACTTCCCAAACATTCTTAGTGGTAGAGATATATAGCTACACTGAAAAAGCACTAATCTAAAGAACTGAGAAAAATTTAAAAGAGATGAATGCTCAGCTTGGCTTCTTTTCTTTGGTGACAGAATTCAGCAAGTTCTCACACCCAGGACTAACCATGACCAATTTTTCAAGTTGCATGTCTGTTGCAAACTTATTGTGTGACTTTGTGGATATTACTTAACATTTAGCATGTTTGCTCATTTATATCAGGTCTAAAATATGATCATTTATATTATTACAACTTCTGGATGTGATGATTGCAAAGCATAGAAACTGTGCTAGAAACATTGAGCATCCCTAATTAATAAACCATCAAAGGAAATCTGCTTTCTGTCTTAGGAAGGGCCTTCCATCAACATACCTTGATATTTTCTTTTCAAATCGTTTGTTGCTAGGGAACACATATTACTGAAATCAATTGGTCATGTGGTTGTTAAAAAATATATTAATCAAAAAAATTGGACCTTCAAAAGGAAAGACTGACTGAAATATTAAAAAATATAATTTGGGGAAGATGGTTTATTGGAATATATCAATATATTTGTTATATCTAATCATACATGTAAATTTTTCACTACATAATTACTGATGCAGTAGCATGTTGGAAGTTCTATGCCAGGGATGAGCAACACATCACATATTTCTTCTGAGAGATGGTAATACACTAAGAAGAAACATTCTTTGGGTGTTTTGCTTAACATACTTGGAGTTTGTTTCAGTATGTCATTAGACAGGATATTTGAATTGTTGAATAGGATTTGTAACACAAAGTACTGCATATATCAGAAAGATCAAAATAACTTCATTTTGAAACAGATGGGAAACTAAATTTGGTTTGGAAAAGGACAGATATGCAAATGTTGTCTTTTTCTCAGTAATCACTTCTGCCCTCAGTTTAATAACCTGGTACAGATCATTTTGTCAGAAATGATAAGAGTCACTACCATTTTTAAAGCATTTCTCTGCTCAATGTGCTTTGCATAAAATGTTACTTTAGTCTAATAAATACCTTCAAGTTATAAATCAGGAATTATATCTGTTTTATATGTGAGGAAAACATGGATTAGAGAGAATGTACTTTATTGTACAACCCTATTTTAAATATGGCTGGGAATTTAAATGACTGGACCTTATACTCCTTGTTCTTCTACTACTTTCTCCAACAGGGAGTTAGCAAGGCCAGTGTTTCTAGGTTAGACATAGTTAATGGAAAGAATTGAGGTTTTATATTCAGACTGTGGATAGAGACTGTAATGTCCATGTGAATCAGTTATGCTTTTGTCTGTAGAAGTCTTCTTCCACCAATAAGCAAAAGAAGAACATTCAAAATAAGGATTACCATATCTAAAATATTGACTAAATTACAAATAATTATAAAATAATTCCATTGCCTAGATTTGTCAATAAGTGTTTCTCTTTTATTAATCATTTAGATGGCTCTTCTGGAAAGAGTCAATTTGTCTAAATGTCATCACACTAATTATTTGTGTTGAAATTAATCAAGAACGCTGTGGTAGGAAAAGGGGGAACAGTTGACACTAAAAAACAACTGTGCCCAATTCACTGTGCTTCTCTTCCCAAGATACTAATACTTCTACCTTGTCAGATCTCAAACTTCTGTGTCATCACTAAGCAGATAATTGAGAAAGGATATAAGTATTCAGCTCTCATGAGTAGGTATGGAGAGGCTAGAGAGCAATGTCGGGGAGACAACAAAGTTCTCGTGAAATTAAGTTTTTGTTTGGTTTTATTTTTATTTTATTTTAAATTTGTTATTAATTTTACTAAAGAAAACCTATGGTAACTAAAAATGATAGAACTATAGAAGTAGTAAACTTTAAATAGAATAGATAGATTGATGATAGATAGATAATCATATGACAGTAAAATAACAAAACATGGATTTTCATTTTGCCTTTGAATTCAGAGCAAGCCCACTTAAAGGGAAGTATAAAGATCCCTTTTCTCGGGTAGTTATCTTGGGTGACCACAGCACCTAGAAATACCTCTCACCTAAAGATGTTCTGGCAGGAACAGCATCCTTATTGATCCAGAAGGACACCCAGGACAGGACCACGATGAGTGTGCAGGGAATGTAGGTCTGGATAGTAAAGTACCCCATTCTTCTGCTCAGGTCAAAGTACACAGACATAACCACATAGTCACCTGGAAGAGCAAGACTGAGCTATGAGAATGCTCATCGAACAATCTGCATATGTTCAACTCTTACACACTTAATTTCTGACTTTACATGAGAGCTAACTTGAAAGTTTTTTTCTAACTACTTGGGCAAAAAGGCAGTAACAAAATTATAAAATACAATCTAGCCTGAGATGAAGCCTAGCGCTTCTAGAAGAAATGATACTATCAGGGAGAAAAGAAAGGATTTTTGAATCTTAAAATTATTTCTTCTTCCAGATGATTCTGGATCTAGACTTTATATGTAGCAACAACGTACAAAAGTTTTCTCTGGGTGTGAGTGGGAAGATAACCTCTATGCACTAAGCCTTGCTTGTGGATCGTGTATTGCACATTAAGTAAAAATCTCCCCATATTACTTCTATATATACACATCACTAGAGAGTGTCTTGATAATTGAGACTTATTAAATAATATTTTACTCAAAATTTATAGTCCCTTTCCCACAAGAGATAATCCCTCATGATTTCACTGAATCATATGGTTGTTTCACAGAAGTTGCATTCATCTATGACTATGCTTCCATGTGAGTGCTGTTGATGTTATAAGTGCTGTCATCTGATTTAATGTGTGTGCACAAATCCTTGGATGGTGCCCATTCTCTCCAAGATCACACAGTCAGTACGTAGCACAGTGCTTGAGAGAAAATGGGCAGTCCTAATATTTGATAATACATCCATAAAATTATAATCAATATTTTAAAGTTCAAGAAGCATATTATGAAACATTTGGGTTTTAAAAGTGATTGTAGATATAGTATGACATTTAGACTAACAAAGGGTGATATAAGGAATTGAGAAAGAATGGAATTCAGTGAAAAGGTCACATGAAACATGAAAGGGTGCATACAACTATTGTTTTTTTTTCCTAGTTTCAACTATTATAGTACTTATTTTCTTCATTTTTGAGGTAATTCAATGAATACATGTAATTGATAATGAAACTGTAAAACTGAAATAAAGATCCATTGCTTCTGAATGATGATTCTAATGAAAAAGAGGTCCACTGAGACATATAGACTCTGAGATGGTACAATTGTGTATTTAAGTGGCTACCTTAACTCTTAGCGTGCCACATTTATATTTGTGAGTTCTTTGCAATAAGTTGATTTTGTGTGTTTAAAATAATTTATTATTTTTATATATTATGGAAGTTTTCTATAATCCCAGCAGGATGATTGCCTAATCAGTCTGTATAGCAGTGTGGGCTGCACAATGAGTTCCTGGACATCCAGTGTCATATAGTAAAACCCTATCTCCAACCAACAAACAAGCAAGCAAACAAACAAACAAAACTAAATCAAACCAAACAAACAAAAAGCCTCCCATCTAAAAACTTATGTTAAAAAATCAAGAAATGTATTTTAAAAACTCTGAGGAATTAAAGAATAGCCATACAGCTATTCATGAAAATAACATACATAAGAAAACTAAAGTCCATGGATTTGGAAAGTGAATATGAATAAGTTGCTTGTGAAACCATTGTCACCATTCCTATAAAACAAACTGTTGTAGCTTTCAAAATTACATGATGCAACATGGCTCATCTATCAACTAATCTACATTTATACCTTCAAAATAAAGAATTTCAGCCCCTTCAACTTTAATAACTATTTTTGTACTGTGTGAGCAAGTGAGAGCCTACATTTTTCCATTAATGGTCTGACTCCTCAAAAGTGAACTTTAATTTTGCTCATCATTAACAAGATTCTAATCTTCATTTGGTTTGATTCTCCATTTCTCTATAGGGTCTAGCTTCTCACAGTTTGCTTATCTACCAGCCTCTATTACACATTGATGGCTTCTGAACATCTTCATTCCTTGCTTGCAAACCCTATACCTTTACAAGCAGTCAAGCAGTAGATTATGGATGCAAACCTCAGGCCAAGCCACTTAAAAGCAAAGCTGCTTCAGAGAGACAGCATGATGCCTATCTTATCGCTGAGGCCACATCACATTTTATATGCTCAAAAACTCTTATGCTGAGGAGCCCAGAAAACCTAATCCTCTTAAAGTGCTGCATCAGTGATTTCCCCAAGCCCCAAAGGTTAAATGATAAGCAAGTCAATGATAGGGACACTTAAATCTACCTGTTCTGTTGATAAGTCCTGACACTTTTAATACTTAAAGGTATAATGCGTGATAAATTAACCCCATCTTTCTACACAAAGTTCTAGGCCTATGAGTGAATTCTCACAGTTACCAGCTTTTGTGGTACAAACCTTGTTCCTTAATTTAAAACTATTGATTAAGTAAAAATGGCTCTATTCAATTATTGGAGGGATTATAGGTAGGTGGGTTTTTGAGAAAACTAATTGCAATGAGTAAGATGAAAGAACATGGAGGTGAGGAGAGGGTACAATGAGAGGTGATGGACCAGGAGAAACAGCAAGTATTCTGGGAACACCACTGAGGAGATATCCAGGCCAGCAGTTAGAAAAGTAGATTAGTCTGAGTCTCATTTATTTGTAAGCTAGTTAGGGATAAGCCTCAATTGGTTCTACTACATTTGACCTTGTCTCTACACATGAAACTGTTTACTCTGAAAATCCTAATGGTTCATGCAGAGAATTTGCCTCTTCAGGAGCTCTGTGGTAATTAAAAAGTATCTTGAAGTTACCAGTACCGAGGGCTTGTTTCATGCAAGCACTGGGTTGAAGAGTTGGCATGTGTTTTATGAAAATGTCCTACATACTTTATCATAATAATGAAAAAATAAAATAAAGAAAAAACCTTCAAATACACTTCCATTTTCTTCATCTCTCATGATGTTTAATCTGCTTATGTATAGTAGAACTGAGCATGTCTACTAGGTAAATGGTGAAAGCAAATAATGGTTTACTCTACCTCCTTTTCACATATGCATTTCTTACCAACAAACCCTTTTCACTACTGCTGTCTGCAAAGAGCACACAAGTAGCTATACCAAAAATAAAGTTGCATGATGTTACCGCTGGTCCTACTTTAAATTGGTTAGATGAAAAGAAAGTATCTAGAAGCCAGCAATAAATGGGATGAGACAAAGCATTCAGCCTGCCTTTATCATCTCCTTCCACATTGAGATCGAGGACACCTTCCATGGCAGGAGAGTTGATTGACTAGCTTTCATTAGATATAGTTGTTTCCCAAAATGAAATCTGTCCTTCACCCTAACACACGAACTCCATACACTCTTCATATATAAACTCAGCATTAAATCTAAATGCAACACATAAAGAATAGACTACCTTCACAATGCACAAACAAAATAGGTAGACTACCTTTATAACTTAACGTAGAAAATACTTCACATGCTTCATGAAATATAGGAGACATAAAAAATATAAACAAATGCATTACTTAAAATGAGAACTTCTAATTATAATAAATTCCATAATTTTTGTGAAAGGCAAAATGACAACCTTGAATAGATTATTTCCTAAATAAAGAAGATATCAAGACTAATGTCTTTAATATATAGTTTAGAATCCCCAATAGTCATTGAGGAGAGAAACTTTTCATTGATTTATATTTCTCAAATTTATAACTTGATTTCAAGCCAAGTATTTCTTGATAATTCCTTTTGTGTTTTCCAAACCCCAGTTAAATGAAGTTCAATATTTCTATTAGATGCATCTATGTTTTCTCTACCTTTGCTCTCCTTTGCATCATCTCCTTCTTAGATAAATAGTTTCTTATCCTTTTACACAATTCAACCTTCTGACCATGTATGAACAATCAGCTTCAAACACACACACACGCACACAGAGAGAGAGAGAGAGAGAGAGAGAGAGAGAGAGAGAGAGAGAGAAACTCCACAGCATCTTGACGAGATCGGTGCTGTTGTGGGTTGTCTTCATGTTGTTTGTATTCTGATGTTAATGGTAATGTCTCTGTACATAGAGACAACTATGGGACCAGCTGATACATAAATGTCTATATATACACTCAATAACTCTCAGTAGATACAAAGTTCTCATGACCTTCTATTACATACCATCCTTTAAGATGACATGAATGGAAATTTATATTATAGTTTGATTATGTAATCAAACTAACCTCTAAAGAAAGTTGTCTTTATTTATTTATCTTCCTTAACTGATCTATACACCCCACACTTTCCATAAGAATGTTTTTGCAGAGTTATGTATTGCTTGTAAGGTTTGTAAATTGCAGAATGAAAGAAGAGAAAGATAGCCCTGACAAAATTCACACTCTGGGATATTAAGATTCTGGGACCTTCCATTCCAGTTCCCTGCTTGAGTCTACCTAAACTACATCAAAGCTGTTTCCTCTAAAGACTTGCTTCCAGGACATTTCCAGAAAAGCTAGCTTGCCCATCCAGTCTTTCAGACTGTTACAATCAGGACTTGAGCTAATCCATTAACTTTCTCAGCTCATAGAGAATGGATGACAAATTATATCAACTAGCCTTCCTTTGACAAAACCAATTTTCCTATTTCACTTTGAGCTCCGAGAAAGAAATTCTTCACTCCAATTCAACAAGACAAAAACAAACGAAAATTGTGATCTCAGTTCTGATCTCAGATCATTGGGATGGATGGTTCTGATTATTTTATAAATTATAGATGTATTATCACTTTAAGGGATAATTTATAAATAGTATAGCTTTAGACATGGAGTTAAACTAGAGAGCTTAGACTCAGAGATTTCTACCTTTCTTTTCCTCTTCTTTATCCTTCTTTCTTAGGTAGAGGAAGGGGGTAGTAAAGAAATGGGGAGATATAGTAATATTATAGAAATTAAACAAAAGGACAAATAGGCACAGGATATTAAATTTACTCTTAAACAAAACATTATATAGCAATAACATACATTGGTAGAAATCTTTATATGTGACACAAAATTTGAAATTATAATATCTTACATTGACACAGAATTTATATATTGACACAAGTTTAAGGCTTTCATCAGTATAAGTCTTTATATACTGATACACAATTTAAAATTAATATTGTCTTCCTAGATAGGTATTATGCCTATACAACCCTTTTAAGAGTACAAGGCTTAGACCAAATCCTTTTAATAAATGCTAGTACAAACTGTTTAGAATGATTAAGTAATGCAAGTTAATACCCAAAGAGTAGAACTCATAGTCATATTAGATTATAATTTAGTTAACTACAAGTGTTTCAAGCTTATTCAGATAATAAACAGTTAAGAATAATCAATGTTCGACAATTAAGTTATGCTATATAGAGAGAAACAGATGATCTTTAAAAAACCAGAGATTCACAAAATACGACATTTACTGTTATTTCTTTATTAGAAGATCTTTTGACTATAAGACATGTCAGTTCCCGACAGTACCCCATTCCACTTTATAAAAGATATTGAGCACATTACCTTCATATGGAGTTGCTCCGATTGTGGCAAGCTAGCCACTGGGCATAATTTACCTTGATTCTATCTACAGACAAAATGCTGCCCCAAAAAGCACAAATTGTATACAGGATAGTGGATTGAAATTGAACTAAATAAAAGGAAGCAGTGCCCCAGCAATCTAAAGTACACTTTAATAGCTCAATGATACAAATGGCTAACAACTAGGGAATGCTTTGCACTGTGAAGCTTGTGGAACAGTTTCTTAACTCCACTAAGTTCTGGTTCCTATTGACCTAGATCAACCTTGACTCTTCCTACTTTATGACCAGCTATCTAGATCAACTTTACACTTTCCCAGGGTACGCTTTTCTAGCCATTGTTCCTGTTGGTCATATATTTTCCCTATCTTCTAGAGGGATTCTTTGTCCTCTGATCACATCATACAAATACCTTGGAATTGATCAGTAGTCATCTACGGATATCAGTATACACTGCAAGTCTTTATACTCAAAGGCTTCATATTATCTTTTACCTGACTTCAACTTCATTTGAATATTGTTTTGTCTCTAGAAGGAGATTTATTTAGTACCTTAAATACCTCCCCTATCTTTGGGACTTCTCATCTTAAACATTGGCCTTAAGAATATTTTGATACATCTCTAATATGTCCATCCTTATAAAAATAAATCCTTTTATTTATTAAATGACATTTTATCCCTGTCAGCTACAACAAAAGTCTTTAACTTTTCAAATGTCCTCAGAACTGTCTCATAATATTATATCAATAATATTGTAATGATGGGAATCTGAATAATATAAGTTCTATGTTACTCTATGGATCACAATTAAATTTTGTTTATAAACTCAGAAGGAGGTACAATTTTTAATCTGTTTTGTCCTGTAGTTTATTTTTCTGCAAAATCAATGTGCATTATACAGAAGGAAATCAACAATTATTTGTTAATGAATATATGCTTTAGTTTAGAAGATGTTGCAATACTTGTAGCGTTTAAAATACTAAATTTTAATTTACAAAGCAATGCACTGTAAACACACATTTTACATTAGTTGCTAGATTTAATCACCTATAATGTAGATACAAGGGCACAGTAAGCTTAAATAATGTTATCTGTTTGTCAAGAAGGAAAGAGAACAGGATATCAACTTGACCACTTATTCTATACAAAGACTGCAAGAGTAACTCAGCTTGTTGGCTGGATCTATTTAGTGAATAAGGTAATAATCAAATGTGGTTGCTGAAACTATCAATCTACCAAGTTAAGTATCATAGGTGTGTCTTAGTTTGCTTGTTTGGTTAGTGCGGTTTGGTTTGAGTGTGTGTATGTGTGTGTATCTGTATGTGTCCATGTGTAGACTGATTTTATTTGTCTGCTATTTAGCTTCTAATGTTGAAGCAAAAGAACAAAAAGGAACTATAGAAGATAAAATTGAATATTGAAAGTGTAATTGGTGTACGTTTTCAGAGTTCAGTCTGCCTTTTGGAGACTCCATATGATTCTCTACTGAGGAAAATAGGGTGTGGAACAATATTGTAAGCAAGGCATGATTAAACTCGGGTTTTCCAGAATAGCTGAGACCATGACTCTTGTGAGTGATTTGTTGGTGTTTGATTCTCAGAATAGAAGAATGTGGAAATCAAGAAGCACCAGAGAGAAAAGGCAAGTGTATACTTGCCTTGGCTCACAGAGAGACCCTGGAGATTCAACAACAAAATTTACCACAGCCTTGGTCTCACATGGAGGCAAGGCTGTTCCTGATAAAATCCAGATGTGACAGTTGTTTTGACCAGAAAAAGAGACAATCCTGTCCTGTTACCAGTAAACCATTAAGCATCCAGGAGATTGACACCTGAGCCCAAGGAAACGGAAAAGCTGGGAGTTGTATCAGTGGTACAAGGTGGTACAGGGGTGCCATTAGGTCAGCTAGGCTGAAACTGTGAGGCATTGAGAGACAGAACAGGGAACATTCCAGAAAGTCGAAAGGGCCAAAGATAACCATTATGAAATGAGACAGCAGGGCTAGGTGCAGATATGCCTCAGACCCCACACAATAGGCGGAATTCTCTCTTGCTAATGACAGGCTGGAGCTACAGGTGGGTGGTAACAAGCTGACATCATCACTGTGGACCTCCAATCATGTTTAACCACCAATGCAGGGGCCCACCCTTCCATACTGTTGCCAAGCTCTGCCCCCAAAAATGTGTATAAAAAGTGTGTAGCTTGCTAACCCGGGGTCGCCATTGCCCTGTTGGTAGGGCGGCCCCAGTACACTGGATTTAATAGAACTCATGTTTATTGCATCATTCTCTGTCTCTGTGTGTTTGTGGTGGGATGCCTAGGCGTTTGGACTTTCAAATTCAACAAAACAGTCACTTCATTAGCTGGTATGTGACTTCAGACAACTTCTTTAATTCCCCGAAACTCACATTCCTTATCTTTAAATAGGAATGATAATTGGGTTCCTGAGAACATGAAAAGAGCTCATACGCATATGATGTTTGACCCACTTTCAAGCAAATAAGGAAAGGTTCATTAATGCTAGGTATTATGAAGTAGAGTAACCTTTATAACATTATTAAACTCCATCCTGAGCCATAAGAGAAATGTTGTTAGACATGCAGTACAAAATTGACATTTGAAAGGACCTCAAGAGGAGTCTCCACCATGCTGGAAGATTAAACCTGTTAAGGTCCATGCATGAAGAAGACAAATTAATCTAAACCAGAATATAACACTGGCAAAGCCAAGACTCTTGTTTCTTAAACCCTAATGCTTGCTGCTGAAATAAAAAAAAGGGTCTCCATTTTCCACCAGTGGTTAGTACTATAGGGAGACACAGAGAAGGGAAAGAGCCAAAAGCTGAGCAACAGTTGAATGCAGCTCCCTTACAAAGCAGATTTCTGTCCCTGGAGCTCCTGACTACTGACAAAAGTCTTGTTGATTTACTATTGAGCCTTCTATGATGCACATTCTACCTTAAGAAGGCAGTCTGAGTAAATGATTTTAGAGTTTTCCCTTTAGAAAAATAGCTTTAAATGAAAGGAACTCAATGTCCACAAGCTCTTCAAAGTGCAGTGCTTTGTCTGTAGGGTCACACCATGAGAGACTTGCTAACATCAGTTTTCTGGATGTCTTTAACCAAACCTTCTCTCATTAACACAATAGCTTCTTTCTCGTTTTCTAGAACCCCACCTCAGATGCCTAGCCCAATGTAGACCTTTGTAGCGCAATTCATTATTCCGAGGCTGTCATGCAATTCCAGAACTGCAGCCAAGGAATTCATCTAGGGATCTATTTAAATAAAATAACTCTGGCTCTTATGTCTGAAACTGTAATTTCAAATGAATATGTTT
>JADRCH010000008.1:4253071-4386785 GCA_019843965.1 Rhynchomys soricoides | reverse complement strand
TCCCTCTCCCTCTCCCTCTCCCTCTCCCTCTCCCTCTCCCTCTCCCTCTCCCTCTCCCTCTCCTTCTCCCTCTCTCTCCCCCCCCCCTCCCTTTCCCTGTCTCTCCCCCTCCTCTTTCCCCTCCCCCTCCCCCCTCTTTACCTTTCTTTGTCTCTAGTACTCCTGCAACTTCCCTCCCCATACCCTAAATAAACCTTTTTCTATACTATACCTGTCCTGTTGCTGGTACCTCAAGGGAAGGGATACCTCAACATGGGCCTGAAGAGGCATTCCCTTTCCCTCACACCATACCACGCCTCTGACAAACATATTCCTAGCTCCCTTCTCTTTCTATTTTACAAAATGCCACAGTCAGGATGTGCCTTTGTAATCTCAGAATTGAGAAGGTGGAGACAGAGGCTACCCTAAGACACATAGGTCACTGTAGCATTTACATTAAGTTCTAGGCCAGACAAATCCCTGTGTCAAAAATTACAAGGAGGATAATTACTGACGAATAGTACCAAAAATAGTACCAAAGATTGTTCTTTGATCTCCACATACTGGTGTATGTGTGAGTCTGCTGAATGTATGCATTCACACTCACATGCCGGCATGGACATGAAGCATACACACACATACACACTCAGAGAGAGAGAGAGAGAGAGAGAGAGGAGAGACACAGAGACAGAGACAGAGAGACAGAGAGACAGGGAGACAGAGACAGAGAGACAGATGAACATACACAACAAATAAAATTATTTCCAAGCTTTTATGAAAGGCAAAATGTTGTGAATTTCATAGTAGTCTTCTTTTACTGAAATAAAGAGAAAGAAATATTGTTTTCTCCAGGTATTTGCTCTTCTTGGTTTGTTACATACCTAAGATTTTAGGTCTGCCATATTGAGCAGAACATTCTATAAGGGCAAATGTAACACAAAGGAATCACTCATTCACAGGAAATAAACATAGTAATTTGCAGTTAAAATACTAATCTTGTACATTCTGTCACATTTTCTTACTAACAGTTTAATTTTCATAAATAATGTTATGTTTTATATTTATTTCAAAGCATCACATTTAATGGGAGACATTCATTAGTTTTATATACTTACACTGATGTGTCTTTAAGAATTCTACTGATTTAGAAAACATGTATAAATTGTTATGCCTCAACCTCACAGGTTTTCACTTACTGTCAAACAAAGAGTCTTACTTATATATATTTAAAATAGATATCATAAAAATGTTACATTGCATTTATTTAAATAATATTTTTTAAGGAACAAATTTATATAACCATAGTGAATTCTATGATTTCTTATGACACATAAAGACTTATGATGCAGCGTTCTCTTCAGCTAGTATATAATGGTATTGCACTAGCAGTAAACATGTTTCTAGAACTGATAGAATACCATTTAATTAAATGTATGACAACACTTACTGTTTATAAACACTTTGCATGTTACTAGTGACCATAACTCATTGTGATAAGAAGCATTTTATGTCACTAATGCATGTGACTGTAATGTTAGCCATTTTATGAAGATATGCTTTATTAAATATTAGTCAACATAGTACAAAAAGTGAAAACTACAACAATATATTGTGTGACTACATGTTAAAGTAATGTCTAAAATATTAGCAAATTCAAGCCACAAACATAAAAAAGGTTAATATTATAAGACCAAGAGGGTATATGGGAGGAATGTAATGCTCATAATTGGTATGGTATAAATCACCATAATAAAATTAAACAATTTCATGATAATATCAGTTGAGGGTGAAAAAGAACATTTGACATTAAACATTTTATTTTTGAGAAAAATGTCTCAGAAAATGAGAAAGATGGAAGTTTGCAAGGTGAAGGACATTTAAATTACAAAACAAAATAGTATTAAACTTTATTGTGAGAGACTGAATGCCTTCTACCAAAGACTAAGACGTAGGATGCCCACTCCCCACATTCTAGCTTCTTTGTTCCAAAATTTCATATTTCAGATTTGTGTCAGGTTGTTAAAACATTATTGTATGTTTTAAAATCATATTTATCTCATTTATCATTTAGTTATACTATCTATTTGAATGGATTACGTGGCTTAGGAAATGGCTTAATTTAAGTATTATGTGTGGTTTTCTTACACCTTCTAGATAACTTGTTGAAATGTCAAATAATCACACTACACATATGTTACTCCCTTGTGAAGACTCCATAAACTGTGTTTGTGTAGATGTATTATTGGACAGTTTATTTAGTGTCCTACTTCTTTTTATTTTTATTAATTGATTATTTTATTTATTTACATTTAAAATATTTTCCTCCTTCCTGGTCTCTCCTCTTCAACACCCCCATCCCATCCTCATTCCCTTTTGCCTCTAAGAGGGTACTCTCCTACCCACCCACCCACCCACTCCTGCTTCACCCCTCTAGCATTCCCCAAAGCTGGGGCAACAAGCCTCTACGGGACCAAGGGCCTCCCCTCCCATTGATGGCAGAGATGGCAATCATCAGCTACATATGTAGTAGTAGCAATGGACCCACCCATCTATACTCTTTGGTTGGCGGTTTAGTCCCTGGGAGCACTGAGGGGTCTGGTTAGTTAATATTGCTGTTACTCCTATGAGGTTGCAGTCTCCTTCAGCTTCTTCAGTCCTTCCCCTAACTCTGCCCTGGAGTCCCCAGGCTCAGTCTGATGGTCGACTATATCTGTATGTGTCTTAGTCAGGTGATGGCAGAGCCTCTCAGAGGATAGCCATACTAGGCTCCTCTCTGCAAGCACTTCTTGACATCAGCAATAGTGTCAGGGTTTGGTGTCTGTGGATGGGATGCCTCTCAATGTAGGACAGTTTTTGGTAGGCCTTTCCTTCAAAGAATCAACAAAACTAAGAGCTGGTTCTTTGAGAAAATCAGCTAGATAGATAAGCCCTTAGCCAAACTAACTAAAGAGCAAAGAGATAGTTATCCAAATTAACAGAATCAGAAATGAAAAGGGAGACATAACAGAAACTGAGAAAATTCAATGAAATGATCAGATCCTACTACAAAAGCTTATGCTCAACAAAATTGGAAAACAATAGCCATTGTTAAATTCAGGAATCAGCTTCTATTTTAAACCAATCTGCCTTTTCATGTAATATGATAATGAATAGTGTGGGTACATAGTTATGGGTCTGGTAAAAGACTCCATTTAATATCTTTGAGCAAAATACTTAAGACTGTAAATTCTCATGTCTACATTTATCAAATGGAAAATAGTGATTTCATCCTCAGAGACGTGTGGAAATAAACTGTATTGTGCATAATTCCCAAAGGCTAGATAATAATAGGACGTTTTTCTCCCTGCCTCGCACACAGTGACAGTTTCTACTCATGTTTTGTCTTCCTGGCAGCATGCAACTACTTTTTGCCAAGTAACAGAAACTAATCATTTTTGGAATCCATAAGTAGCTTCTCTTTGCCCCTGCGAACCCATTTCCAGAAAGGTTCAAAATAATATCAGAACAATATTGGAATTTAAAAATCAAACGTACAATGTGTAAAGTAACAGAATAGTCCAGTATTATTGCTGATAGAAAAATGAGTTATTATTTTTGGATACCAACTTATAAAATATATTTGTTACTATCACGCAAAACAAAATAGATGAAGAAGATTACAATTTCCCTTAAACTTATCACCTACATATCAATAAATTTGCTCGCATGCAATTTCTTTCCAAAAATCACATTGAAAACTCAGAGAAGAATAAAAATCCTAAGAAATCATCCGCCTACAAAGAAAGTAGCTGCTGCATTTACACATCTGCGAGCTAACCTTAGTTACAGCATGAGCTGTGGAGTGCTCAGGACAAGGACTTTAGAGAGACATCTATTTAAGTGCACTCCTTTTATAGATAAGAAATTTTTATTCCAAAGCTGGAGGAGCTTCTCCTGAATGCCCCAGGCCAAAGTTAGTTATATTATTTAATATTTTCCTCAAGTGAAATGAAATTTAACTTTTTAAATTGAATCATAAAAATGAAAGTGTATGGTTGTACAGCCATTCACGCGTCTATTTTAAGATAACGTGTTACTATTTCAAGTACTTTAGAAATTAAGTATCGGTTAAAATAGATTCATGACTCACATAATCTCTAAACTACAAAGACTACAGACTAATGCTACTGTAGCTGAGTTTCCATTCAGTTTTCTCTCTTTTAATTTAATAAATACAAGAAAACCCTACTAACTTTTATTTTTTCATTTTATTTCCTGCCTCTCCCCTTATTATAGTTCACTTGAATAATATTCCTTTGATCTCTTTAGTTTCTTTAGCAATCTAAATTAACCTTAAGTTGGGAAATTTGATTGGTTTTGAGAGAATTATTTCACTATTAATCTCTGTACATATAAAAGGGTTGTACTTGAACTTGATATCAAGTAGTGAAGTAGAAATAATAGAGATGGTAGAGTAGGTCAACATATGTGTGAGCTCATACAGAGCAGTCTGTGGGGGATGATGTACAAGGCATGAAGATGAATAATTAGCAGGTAGTTCTAGACATCCATCAATAAGCATAAACTTTGTCCATGGACTATTATTCTAAATTGGGGTCTGTGTATCACAAATGATTAAAATGAACACACATTTAATGTTCTAGGCTTTTGGAGTATTTGTATTTATGTATTTATTGCAATAAAATTAAGAAACAAATGTATCAATTTATTAGTAGTTTTCTGCTTACTGTGACAAAATAGCCAGACAAAGCAATTTAACTAGGGAAGAGTTTATTTTGGCTCAGCTTTAGAAGGTTTGATACATTATTTTGGGTGATTTCTGGTTGCAGGAGCTTTAGGTAGCTGATCATCCACTGTCAGAAGGCAGAGCATGATAAGACCTGATGCTCAGCTCGATCATTATTATTATTATTTTTCTTTTCTGACCTTCCCACTTCAGGTTATTGCGAGCCTGAGCTCAAAAAGTAGGTGAGGTAAGCAGAGGAAGTAAATACTAATGTGAGATTTTTGATAAAATCTGTATGAAGGTGCTTTATGACAACAGGAGTTTCAAATACATTGTAAAGAACAATGTGGAAAGCTCAGTGGATAGGAGGGATATAATAATTTTCTTTTTGGTTCATTATGAAGACATTTAGTTTGTAATAATTTAAGTTCCTCTATGAGAACATTTGCTTGTCTTTTTCATCTCAGAGTGATAACATGGGAGAACAAAGTTTTCTTACACACACACACACACACACACTCACACACACACACACTCACACACACACACACACACACAAATTGTGGAGAGAATCTCATGACCAAATTCTATGAGTATTAGTAATATGAATAGAAAGAATGGATTTGGATTCCTGGTAAAGTGAAAAAATGACTTCTGCATTATTTATATTAATTGATGAAACAGATATAGTTTTATCAAAGTAAATTGTCACATTGGATAGCCTGAAGGGTTAGGGATTGAGAATAAAAGTCCCTATGTAAAGTTAGGCACTATGTTCTCACAGGGTAATGGGACTCAAGGTAGGAAGTTGATGGGATTTCAGTAATAATTATGGTGGTCATAGTAACTGTAATGAAATTTCTTTCCTTTTACCAAGCGCTTCCCACGATCCAGAACACTTAAAACACTTTTCACTTGGCTTTTTTTTCATGTTGGTGCGGGGATACAAAATCATATCCCTGAGATTATGCGGCAAACATTCTTACCCACTGAATCATCTCCTCGATTTTTTTTTTTTTAAGTTAAATAGAACACTCAAATTCATTCTAAGAGCAATCCTACGACAGTGGTGATGTTGAGCTCAGATATACTGAATAATTTCTGAGAAAATCATATGAATACCAAGAGCAGAAGCCATTTTGGAAACTTGAGTGACCAGGTTCTAAGGGTTCCTGCACACTGTCAAAGAAGGTTCCGTATAGTTTTAGAGCAAGCAACAGTAAAAACACTAAAGGGGAGGAGGCACTTGTTTAAGATTTAGAGCGACAGAAATAAGATACTCCAGATGGGACCTAGGAGAAGATGTTCAGTGTTGTGAGAGTTTGATTCTCAAGACCTACGTAGTGAAAGGAGAGAGGCAACTCCCATGGGTTTGAATTAATCACCATACATACTCTGCAGTACATGTGCGCACACGCACGCGTGCGCGCGCGCACGCACACACACACACACACACACACAATTAATAAATAACATGTGCTTTTCAAAATACTGTAGGTAGGTTTTAAAAGGACTTAGAAAGAAAACTGAAATTAAATATGAGTACGGGCTAGGCAAGATCATTTCAGGCTTGTATTAACAGGTAAATTGTGTGACAAGCTGAGAAAATACAGAAAATAATGCTGAAGGTGGCATAACACTGGAACCTCAAGCAGTAGAGGGAGCAGGGTGAGTCTGAATGAATTTGCTTCATTCTTGACATATGCTGGGCATTGTATACCAGTGGCTCACAACATCAGCAGGAGATCGAAATAGTGTAATAAGTAAGAAAAACCAAGTGCCTGGGAGCAGGTCCATTAAATTTATACTCTGCACATGCCTTCAATCTTCACAAAGAATTAAAACCCGCAAATCACTGACCATGCGATCAGCAGAGTTGATAATTGTATTAGCATTGCAATGTGGGGAACTGATATAAGCCATATCCACAGAGTGAATTCTGGAGCACGTTGAAATGTTCAAGGAGTTCTGCTGCCTTTTGTTTAATGTACAAGGCACAAACCTTAGCGGAGAGAGGCTGACAGCAGGGACATGCCTTAATAAGCTGCCGACATAGTCCAGATAAGAACAGACACATTTGTGAACTAGGACAGTGGCAGTGGCAACAGAAAGGAGGACAGTTACACAAGAGATTTCAGAGGCATAAGTGCCTTCATGAATCATTAGGTGTGGGAGGCAGAGACATGACTCTGAGTGTTCACGCCTGTCTCACAGGGGCCACGGTGGTGCTGCCACCAGATAATGAACCATCAAGAGGAGATGAAGTTTGGAAGGAGGATTCTTAGATCAGGACTTGTGATGATGTAGTAACTGAATTGAAGGTATTCTCTAAGTGCTATACTAATCTACCACTTGGAAAATCTCTTTCTCCAGGGATCTCACAGAGATACTGAGAGTAAATGAAATTATTTGAGAACTACGAAGAAGCAAGCTATGACTTAACTGGTGAGGAATTCTTTCCTGTACAAACATCCCCATCTTTTTTGTACACACACACACACACACACACACGTGGTGTAAGCTTTGGTACTAGTTTTAGTACATTTTACTTTTTCTTCCTTTCTTTCAACATACTTAGTTTTGGAAGTGCAAATATATATATATATATATATATATTATAATATTATATATATATATATATATATATATAATATATATATAATATATAATATTATAATATATATACACATAAGTACATACATATAATATTTATGTTTATTATACTTCACAGTTACTACTATTCATAGTAACTGATTCTGACTTACTACTTTTGTTAATTTAAAAAAAAGCATCAATCTAGCTAAAAATACAGTAATCTAATTAAAAAAAAAATAACACTGAGCATACGGCTTCAAATTCAGCCATGACGAGCCAGGGACCACTTTCCTCAGTCTTCCTACACAGTTTTTCAACATTCCATAAGCGAACATCGTTAAAGTAGTACACAGAATGCTCCTTTAAAACCAGGGTGTCATCAGTTCTGGGAATGCACTGGGCATTTTTGACATTAGATTGATACAGACCAAGAACATACTGGCTTTTATACATCACTATTCTCCTAATCATTCAATTACCCTCGTCTTCCTCTAACCAAAATTTTAGATAACCTCCAGTCTTACTGCTGCCTTTGACCATGCTATCCATGCGGTTCTACATCTGTCCATCACTCTCTTCAGCCTCATAGCACCTTCCATCATTTCTTTTACACTACATTTTCTAGAATCAAATTGTTGGAAGAATCAAGCTGTGCTATCAGTATTAATGTTAATTTTCAATGCCTTGTTCTCAATGAGGCTGTTGAATAGAAATGCACAAAAAGGAAGAACATGGAGTAGAAAGAAATGGTAAGTGTTAAATCTAGCCACCAACCATTAAATGAAGTCATTGTATCAACCCTGGCATTTTCCTTTCCTACTGCTTCACTGTGGTTTCCCTCGAAAGATTAATATTCCTATGGGAACTTGGTAACTCATACCATGTATGAAGTAATTAGGTAATTCTCTTCTGCACATATATCTTAATAAGTGCCTTCAGGCAGCATCCCAGTGACATTGAGGGTGGGAGATTTTACTTGGGATTTAGGATACAGCATCAGACTTCCTCGGCTGCCATTTGTGCTGAACATCTTGCTGGAACAGAATGACTAAACAGAAGTGTGCGAGTCATGAGATTGTGATGCTGTTTTAGGGTGCAGGCACAAATATAGAAATGTGGATATACAGCAGAACTTAATCCGAGTTTCTCTTTCTGCAAGAGATGACAACTGGAGATTATTTTTATATTATTTTTATAAATGGGAGGAGTTAGTTAAAAGGTAGTCTGAGTTTTTAATTTTTCTGCCTGAAGCAAATGAAAAATAAAACTGGTCTAGTTCACAATGATCAGTATCTCTGGGAATCAAGGAACAGAAGGTCACCTTTCTGAGCACCGATTTGACCTTTGTGCTTGCTCTTCTAAAACAAAGGCATCTTTAGAAGAACCTTGTGGGTGGTGAAAGCAGTGTGGGGATCAGATCCTTCTCTAGTTTGGAGAGTGATGTGTTGAAGGCCAGTTTTTGTTTTGTTTAGTTCCTGAGTCTATTCATCGCTGAGCAACAGATAAGGTACCTTCCATGTTACTCAATACAAAAATTATGTCCTAAAAATGTATGCAAAGAAACCACTGGAAATCTGGTAGAAACTTAAGTATATAAGTCAGGCTTGCCTTAGTGTTAATAGTAAGGTGAGAACATAATGTTTATGTCTGAAATGGGGACATATTTAACTTGGTATAATAACAATGAGTTGTTGGAACACTGCACAGAGCTTGCATTCAGCTTTTCTGAGTTCAACTTATATATATATATATATTATATATATAATATATGTATATATTATATATATAATATATATATGTGTGTGTATATATGTGTGTATAAATACATATATATATGTATATGTGTGTATATATATATATATATATATATATATATATATACACACACATGTCGGGGAGAAAGAGAGAGAGAGAGAGAGATGATTTTTGTTACTTTGTGGATTCTTCTTTTTCCCATCATCAATACCCTGGTTTTACCATCTATCACTTGATAGGAAAGAAAAAAGAATAGAGGGGAGAGAGATAGAGAGAACTCCCCTGAATCTAACTTCTTTCTTCCTATTTCTTCTTTGACCACGACTACTAACAAACTACCTGAATCAATCCCATTGAATGGCCAACAACCACCCCAATACTTCTCAGGGCCCTAGCATTTACATACACTCTGAAAAGTTCCAAGAATTCCAAATGTCACACAATTTCAGAAACTATCTGCAGCTGTCAAAAACATGCCTCTGCTAGAGCACAAGGCAAATCATAGTTAGCTGCTGAGGACAGTCCGAAGAAACTCCACATGCCTACACTTGGGATTAAATTGAAAATATATTCTTAAAATATTTCTGGGTTTTTTAAAGTAACAAAAATTCCAGAATTGTCACTACACATATGAAACATTCCTCACCTAAAAATATGTCTAATTTGTTCCCATGGAGTGTTTTTAATCTATAAAGCATACCATCTATATTAGTTACTTTCATATCACTGTGCTAAGACTCTATGACAAAGGCATCTTACAGAAGAGTTTACTGGAGGCTTACAATTTTAGTGGATAGTCAATGACCATCATGATTAGGAGTGAGCAGGCAGGCAGAGTGCTGGAACAGTAACTGAGAGCATGAATATTGAAACAGGACTCTGACGCACAGCTGTGGATGCTGTAGGCTTTTGAAACCTGAAAGTCCATCCACAATGAGACACTTTGCATTAGTTTGGGTTACTACTGTTCTGATGAAACACCATGAGGAAAACCAAGTTGAGGAGAAAAAGGTTCATTTGACTTGTATATCCTGAATCACAGATCACTGAGAGAAGCCAGGGCAAGAAATCAAACCAGGCTGGATACTGGAAGCAGGAGTGGATAGGCGATAAAGAGTGTTGCTTATCTCCCACTGCCCGACTTCCCCTGTGGCATGCTCAGTTTGTTTTTGTATAGCACCAGCGACCACCATCCCAGGGATGGTACCAGCCATATTGGACTGGATCTGCCCATATCTATCATTATTAAGAAAATGCCCTATAGTTTTGCTTACGACTTAATCTTATTCAAGCATTTTATCAATTAAAACCCCCTCCTCTTGTGTCACATTAACATAAAACATTCCAGTATATGTTTTTTCCAACAAGTCCATACCTGCTGATCCTGCTTAAAGAGTTCACTGAACTGGGGACCAAATATTTAAACATGAGTCTACAGCAAGCAGTCTCATTCAGACCACCTCACCATTAAAAGTCATGAAATTTTATTTTCAAATATTGACTTTCAGTTTATCTTAATAATTTAATGTAGTATGTGCACTTAACAATTGCAATTTTAGAAGCATTTAATGATTTACAACTTTATAAATGCCAGTATCATTTTATTATATATATATGTGAATTTTCAATGATGTCACAGTATCTATAGCTTATGATTAATGCAGTTGGGACACGAGACAGGTCTATCCAGTATGTAAAGCTTGTTCTAATCCAGTTTTGAAGCCAGTATAAAATTATTAAACTGAACAGTGATTTCCAATTGCCCATTTGAACTCACAGCAATGTGACAGTGACAAAATGCACAAGGACTGTGCAAGCTCCAGCCAGAAGAAATCGTGGCATAGAGGATAAGTTATCCTCTAGATGAAGAGCTATTGTCATTCCATAGGCTGCAGGCAAGGAGAGTTCAGGATTTTGGTTTTATTTGTTTGTCTGTTTTATTATGAGACTTCTGATAGGCTAATTTTTATATATCAGAACAGACAATAAAGCCAATACTAGCTGGGTTACAGAAACTGGTTGGAAAGGGAAGGAAAAAAAAGTAAACACAAAGTTGGTGGGAAGAAGTGAAAGAATGGTTAGGGTTGGGTTGGAGATGGGGCAATATGTTAAAAATACATCGCATCAAGTTCTTAAAGGCTTAACAAACATATTTTGAATACATTAAATTACTCAGAGGTCAACAAGTCCTCACCAACTTCAGTTACTTGTATAATTACTAAAAGTGTTACAATTTCAATATATTAAAAAACATATTCCCTAACAGGAATGAATCAATTTATACCTAAAAAACATGTTATTTTCACAAATAATTGAAATCCATTTTAAGAAATTAGTACATAAATTATTAAACCATTTTAAATCCAATTTTCCTTATATTGATAGAATACATATGTATTTATCTATGCTACTAAACACCAGCTATCATTTTGTCTAAAATATTAACCTGCTTCATTATCTTTTTTAATGCCATCTATAAGATGTGCAGCAAAAAGCTTTATAGACTGTGCATATAAGTTAAAATTCTTTTCCAGAAGGTCTTACCAGAAGTTGTTTTCACTACTTCAGTGGTATTCCTCAGTCCAACAAAGGAAAACTGATACAGCCTCCACGATCTTGTGTCACCCACTTCAACAGAACTGCGCTTCCACTGATAAACAATTTCTTCACGAGGATAACCATCTACCATGAGATGAGAAAGCTCACATTAAATATGACAGTGAATGACCAGCCATAGGTAGTGGTCACCTTCTTTGAACAAGTTGAAATTACCAAGCGAGAACAAAACTGAAAGTCATATGAGCACCCTAGAGTGGCCTTGCAGAATGTGCCTCGCAGAAAATTAACGTAATTCATATCACATTCTGCTAGAAAAGACAGACAGTAACAAAGTCAAAACTGCCTTAGGAAAAAAAACACTTTTAATTGCATGTAATGTAAACAATGAAGAATATTTTAAATGTAGTATTTAAACTTTATATCATTTGAGATAAAATACAAAAGTGTCCAGTACAAAATGAAAAAATTAGATATGTAAGAGAGTGAAGTTCATAGTGAAGAACAGCCAATATTTCAAGACTTTGACAGTCATGTAGACATGACTGTCAGGAAATACTTAAAAAGGTACTATAAAGAGGCTTCTCCAATAATTATTCTAATATCATGAACATTTACATGATCAGATATCAAGTAGTTCAGTCTCTTGATATTTTGGTTTGGAGAGTAATATTAATTAACTGTGGAATGTCCTTTTCCCAGCAAAATATAAATGTAACTAAAAGCAAAGGTTGGCAATGTGGCTCGGTGGTAGGATGTGTATCTGGCATGAGACAAGGTACTAGTTTCATTCTCTAATGTGGCCTCAAATGAATGGATGCATGAATGAATAAGTGAAGAAATAAACATTACTTCAACCAGATATATTAATAATGTGAATTAAAGATAACTATTGACTATAAAATATTAAATTCAGTTTAAAGAAAATATTCTTTCCTTTATTTTATTTTTTCTTTCTTTATTTTTTTTGGGGGGGGGGTTAAATATTTGTTTGTTCTTATAAAATAGAGCAGAAAAATGACATATCCTGAATTGCTAGAGACATGTGACAGGACTCACTAAAAATGGAAAAAGTATGTTGCTACATGGGAACACTCTGAGGAGTGTAGTGGTGACCGATTTTTTTTTTTTTTTGATTGATGAAGTAATGAACAGATGATCAATTTTCTTGTCACTGTCTTTTAAAATTGACGATGATTATGACTTTCTAGATCTTAGGACTCTCCGTGACTCTATAGAAGAAAAATTATGTTGATGAAAACACATGTGTAAAATCCATCATTAACATTTCATGCATTCAAATATGTCTAACTGGTAAACCAGAAATATGGCAGAGATGGATAATCTAACATAAATGTTGAACAAATAAGAGAACATTTAGAAAACTGAGGACTGTTTGCTTTCGAATATCTGTGGAAGTTTTAATATTTAATTGGTAGTAGAGTTGTCAAGATCCTCTTGATATGTTACATGGTCTGATGAAAATAATAAGTCGAGCTTTTATAGTGCTGGCATGCCATGCATTTTTACAAATATTATACCAACAGAACAGTGTTAATGTGGGGTAGACTTTGCCTAAAAATGTGTTATAATACTCTTCTGAATCCATTGAAAAAGGGTATTGGAGGTAGACTATCAACCATTTATACACTTTCTATTGAGTCTTGGACTCATCTTACCAGTCCACCTCTACAATCTGGGCATGCATTGTCTATTTTTTAAGAGATCCATTCCATCAGTTCTTTGGCAAAGATTGTTTTAATTGGGACAGTTTTGGATTACAATAAGAAATGATTTCAAAATCAATAGCAGAGCTCAGTGCCACTATGCAATTTCTCAGATTCACTGCATTAATTGACAACGCAGTTAAAGTGACTACAGGTGGCAGGGCGCAAGTTGGAGAGAATATTACTTACAACTGGAGAACTCCAGGGGGCAGGAGTGTTCATCCATTGGGAAGTTGTGTAATTGCAACTGGCACTCAGCATCAATTGTTAGCCTAAGAAGAACAACAATAAACATACAGAGAAAAATGCTAACACCATTTCTACAATGCACACTGACATCCTTCCTAGAACAATCTTACATTGTGATTGATAATAAAAAAGTGATCCACTAGGAAAAAAATCAAGTTCTAGGTAAAAAAACTATGTCTGATCAAATTTCATTTGTATAGCAGACAGAACCACCTAATTCACCTCAACTCCATTTATTCAAAATATGTGGTTACTTGTTTTGTATTTTATTTTATTTATTTTTGCAAATTAACTGCACATTGGAGATTTCTCAGTGAATATATTTAACTTATTTAAGAGAACAAACTGAGGAACTTAAGCTCCTTTAATGTTTGCATCAAATGAATGCTGACAGTTCTCTGATCTTATCAGCTAATTAACACAAAGCCTTCTGATGGCAAGAACTTGCTGTTTTCAAATTGCTGTAGTTGGGTTTTAAAACCCAACACACTGCACAAGGGAAAGGTTGTGTGAACCTTTACTATATATATATATATATATATATATATATATATATATATATATCACCTATATAGGATGTCTTATATAGATTATCTAAATGTAAACAAGAGATGCTAAACGCACATACACTAGAACAATGAAAATGACATCACCAGTGAGTTTCAGTTTATGCAAGATTAAAGCCTAAAGATTTGCAATTTTTTAAACTTTTTATTTTTTCTACTTTATTTACATTTCAAATGTTTTCCCCTTTCCAGATCTCCCCTTTGGAGCCTCCCTATTCCCTCCCCCCTCCCCTGCCTCTATGGGGGTATTCCCCCACCCACCCACCCACCCACTCTCATCTTCATCTTCAGTTTTAAACCCTGGGCTGTGAAATGAGAAGAGAAGGGAGTTTAAGTCTAAAGGAGTCTAGGTGTCCTGACCACCTTTGGAGAGGCATGGGAAAAGAATCGCACTGTAATGATGAGGGGTGGTGGTTTTGAAAATGTTCATGTTCGTGAGCTACATTTCTTACAACCCACAATACCACTGCTTTAGTGACAGAAATGCGATTTTACAAATATTTCTTTTAAAGGATTTTCTAATTACCATAACTTTTCATTGAGGACATTTTAGATGATCTCTGATATAACTGAGCAATCAATAATCTTTCTGTGTATCCTCAATGACCTATGAAGCCTGAATGAACTGAACTACTTCTTTATTAAGTGCTGTGATGGCTCTATTGTACTTAAACTTATTCAAGGTCACAGGGACCAGGGACACAGTTATGATTTGTACTTAGACACTTCACTCATCACAGCAGGAGACTTTAATCATTGTCTCTATGATCATTCTTCAAAGAAAAATTTGGTTTTACTCACAAATGAGATTTTAATTAAATCTGGCTTTTCTTAGAATTATCTCTCAAAATAAAGTGATATTATAATTAAAGATAATACAGATAGATGCAGATATAAATATAGGTTCAGAAGTACAAATAGCTCTGTAAACATGTGCACATACATATTCAGACACTTATAGCTCAGATAAACAAATAAATAAACAGATAAAGATGATAAATTAAAATCATCTTTCTTTATACATACATTGTTTCAAGCCTTAAGCAGATCATAATTGCCATTTTAAGGCGGCTTTTATAATTAAACACTGTTACCCAAATTAATAGAACTCAAAATTGACTACACATTATAATAAGATAACAAGACTTGAGGTAGAGTGAATTATTGCAGATTTCATAAGCCAAAATGAACTCTGATTTATCACATAGACTTTGATTTCCATATTTCTAATTCTAGCCATTACCTTATCAGAAATTCAATAAATTCTCAATGAATCTAAAATAGACACAATGACTTTCTTTTACAATTGGAGCCATTTTTCCTCAGGAACCGATCTAACTATGGTAGAGATTTCAAATCATTTGAAAATTATGGTTTATATGTTCAGTATTAAGCATTACAAGTAATAAATATATTTTATTGTTACCTATTACAAGTTAATGTAGAAGTATATTGTTTAGATTTTGTTAATGTATACATAAATCTTACATACATCATGTCCCAGGGTCAGTAATTTGCCTAATTTCGCCTGTTACAAAACTGTGGGGCAAGAGTCTTACCTGTCAGGTAAAGAATCACTAGCTATAGCTCATAGATATTAAAGAATGGGAGGTAAGTTAGTGGAAAGTAGGGAAATATTTGTATTGCACAGTGAGAGTTCCAGGTTCACCAACTAGCAGATGCCAAAGTTCCAAGTACTCAAGTGCTATTTAAATGGAGATTTGTATGTTCAGTTTCCTTATAATAAAAGAAGAATTCTAAAGATGCCAAAATGTCCTGAAAATACAGTAGCTCCATCTTTCTTAATATTTAACATCAGATTTCACTTAATAATCTAAATAGAAAATGTAACAAGGGAAACATAGTGCTTGCTATGTAAAAGAGACTATTGATGCATATTCTAGAGCCAAGTTCATTCTCATACATCTTGTAGCAAGTTCTATACATAGAAAATTTATAGTTAACCTAGTTCATGTGACAGCAAGATAGAAAGTAAAGAATCACATGGATCCTTTTCTTTCCATCTTTCTTTCCTTCCTGAAAGCATAGGGTTGATTTTGCTCTTTGATTTCCAACCAGTATCTCCCCCCCCCTCCACACACACACACAAAGTACCTTAAGGTGTAGAGAACTCGACCATCATTCCAAATTCTCAGCATCCTGTTTGGAGTGGTGATCCAGTGAGCATCAGCTTTTTTGGAGTTCCTGAAGAAAGTGTCTGGAATCCAGATTTTCCCCACCATATTGCTATTCAACCGGAGAACTTTAATGGTACTATTAAATTTCAAACGTCTGTCATACCAGGTTTGGGCAAAAAAAATATCAATTGTATATTCCTGTTTTAAAAAGAACAGAAGATTTAAAATGCTTGTTTTTTTCAGTCTTGTGCTTATCACCAGTATGACACAGCATGGAATAGTCCAAAAGAAAACCGTAGCTTTGATGGTGAGGTCTCTACCTCACCTGTCTTTCACACCAGTTTCATACATTTATGATTTCTGGACAAATATCCAATCCCTGGTGAATACCTTCCTTCACCCACATACAAAGCAAGAAGGCAGGCCATTATTTGGTAGGGAAAAATGGAGGTGGGTGCTCCCATGTCCTCTGTAAGATGCTAAGCATGGTCTCTGCCTGTATGTCCCAGGTACCAGTAGCAAATCTTCCACTTTACCCTAACCATCAACAGACATTACTAAATGTCACCTAAAAGAATCATTGTTACAGATTCACTATTGTAGAGTAAACTGAAGCCCCATGCATCCAAGATACTTGAATGGAGATTTGTAGGTTTGGCAGACTTAACAATAAAAGAGAAGCTCTAAAGATGACAAATCTGTCATCTTTATACTTCTGTGAAAATACAAAGTATGTAAAATGCTTTGCCCCTGACAAATAGCAAATGTGAAATACAACTTACTAGAACTTATTATTGTTTATTCCATTCCTCTAAATAAGATTAAAATAATTAAATTGCTTATTTTACTTAGCTTTGCAAAGCTTTTATTTGCAAGTTGATTAGAATAAGGTTGTTTTATTAAGATATAGTAGTGATTCATATGCTGAATTAATCTCTCCTTGAAGCATATTCTTAAATGTAATAATGGCAGGTGAACATAACAATTCACTTTAAGAGCCTATCAAATATAGGGTGGGTGACTTCAGAAAAAGACAAGCAAGTACTGTGTAACATTCAGACCTGCAGGACTGGAATTAGAATACATTAGATCTGGTGTGGCTGGCACATTCATAGGCAATCCTGAAGGGGAAAATCCTTCTTTAATAGTTGGGCTTTGTTACCTTCATTTTACAAAAGAAAACCTAACCCTAATACATGGGTCCACCTTCAAAGTCCTGGATACTTGCAGTGTTTGCGTTTTGACTTTGTCATCAATATGAGAATTTTTAATAAAAAACAAAATCCTGCTACCATTTTGTGTGTCTTTGTTTTTGCTTTCGTTTTGTTTATTCGTTGGTTTTATTTTTTGTGATTCTTCAGCACTTCAGCAATTCTTCCGTTGGATCAGTTTCTGACTATGTGCTTTTCACTTGTCAACTCAATTAATGAACCATTTTACATCTATAATCCAAAGAATCAACTCCTATAGCAAGGAACAGCATTGTCAATTCCATAGTATCAGCATGGTTCCAAATAACCATTCCTGTACCTTTCACTGCTTTATATACTGATTTCAGTGAGATTGATCTTAAATAGGAAAAGCAGAACAAATGAAAACAACTTAGAATTTTTAAAATATGGAAAACTCAGAGGGGCCTCCTTACTTATCCAGTATCCTGCATTCCATTTTATGTTGAAAAGCATGAGGCATCTGAGGCATCAGGGGCACTCGTGGTTTATCATGGCTACATGCAACATCAGGATGCATGTATGTTGCTGCATTCACACTGTTCTGTAGTCATTTCCTTGCACCACCTGCTCCTGTGTCACACAATGACTACAGTCCACTGTGCACACACTGCACCTTGCACACAGGCTGCTTCTCAGTTTGAAATTCTATTTTTAATTAATTAATTATTTTATTTATATACCAAATCTTCCCCCCACCCCAAGGTCCCCTTACAGAGTTCTTTCCTCCATTTCCCCTCCCCCTCACCTCTGAGAAGATAATCAGGAGAGAGGCCAGAGAGCCAGGAGAATGAATGGAAATACACAGCTTCTAGAAGTGGGGTTGGGGGAAACTCTAGAAAGTCCCAGAGATCTGGGATGTGGTTGGCTTTCAGGACTCAATGTGGGTGACCTTAGCCAAAATACCAAGAGTGGGGATAGGGAACCCGAGAGAGACCACCTCCAGTGGTCAGACAGAAACCCACTGGAGGAATGAGGACACCAACTTACCTACAAAATTTTTAACTCAAAATTGTTGCTGTCTGATAATTTTAAGTGTTGGGAAAACAACAAATTTTATTTTTCAACTAATTAATTCTGAGTTGAAAAATACAATGATGCAATAAATGTGGACATAGTTTAACTCCAAACAAAATGACAATAAAATCAGCATTTCACAGAACTAAGAGATTCCCAGAGACCCTCATTTTGACCCAAACCTAAGCTCTACCTTTGAATATACTGCCAGCATGAAACACTAAATTATTATTGACAGACTGTCTTTGAGTATTCATAGTTTGTGTCTGAATACTCAGGTTGCAATGTCTGTGATAACTTTCATGGTTATGCAAGTAATGATAGTAACAGAAAGTTTATGTCATCCTATATGCATTTTTATACATAAAAATACAGCATAAAATAAATTTATTCTTCCATGGTAAGTACCAAGTTTAATTCATAACACCACAATAATTTATTGCATTGTTATATATAAGTTAATATATTGTGCTCGGCATTGAAATAATATTTTTCTACTTTGTCATTTTAACTGAATTTATGTTTCTTTACTGTGCTTTACCATATTACTTACATTAAAATATACTATATATTTATTTCTTTTTTATTGGTTATTTTATTCATTTACATTATAAATGTTATGCCCCTTCCCAGGTTTCCCTTCTGCAAACCTCCTATCCCATCCCCTATCCCCCCTGTTTCTAGGAGGGTGTTCACACACACACCCACTCACCCACTCCCACCTCACTGCCATAGCATTCCCCTACTCTGGGGCAACAAGCCTCCACAGGACCAAGAGCATCCCCTCCCAATGATACCCGACAAAGCCATCCTCTGCTACATATGCAGCTGGGCCATGGGTCCTTCCATGTGTACTCTGTGGCTGGCCATCCTCTGCTACACATGCAGCTTGACCATAAGTCCTTCCATGTGTACTCCGTGGTTGGTGGTTTAGTCCCTGAGAGCTTTGGAGGATCTGGTTGGTTGTTATTGTTGTTCTTCCTATGCGGTTGCAAGCCCCTTCAGCTCCTTCAGTCCTTCCCCTAACTCCTCCATTGTGGTCCCTGTGCTCATTCTAATGGTTGGCTATGAGCATCTGCATCTGATTGGTCGGGCTCTGGCAGAACCTCTTAGGGGACAGCTATACCAGGCTCCTGTCAGCAAGTGCTTCTTGGCTTCAGCAATAGTGTCTAGATTTGGTGTGTGCAGATGGGATGGATCCTTTAAATTAGGTATTCAATCAAGTTTTTCACTTCCGATTTGGGTTAAAAATATAAATATACAATATGTGCTCTGAGAGGCATTTCTAATTTGAACCTATCTAATATTTCTATACAATCAATCTTCTAAAAAGAAGACAGGTTTCACACATATTTTTGTATCAACATTATATTACAATTACATACATTAATTTCATATGTATCCACAATCGATTTTAATGACAGCAATCTTTAAAGTTTGCACAGCATTACATGAAAAAGCAATAGGTCTATAATACTGTATTTTCTTTTCAAAATCTTGATTCCCTTTAAAATATATAGTTCTTATTTCCAAGCTAAATATAGACAATTAAGTTCTGTAACTTACCATATTGATAGCATTCACTGGACCAATGCTGTTCACGTACATATCTGTATGAATTAATGTTGGTTTCACTGCAAGGAAAATTACAGGAATATGTGTTTGTTTGTTTCTGCCAAGAACAAAATTGTATTCATTTAGTCTGCTTTTTAGCCCAACTCACTATAATTGATTTATTCATAACTAATTTAACTAGTCAATACCTCACATTTTCATAATAATTTTGCTTTCAAAGAAATATCTCTTTATGCAAGTTGTTTCAAAAAAGACAGTGTAATAGAAATAAAAAGATGTTTCTTTCTGTTTGCTTTTCCACAGTGTTCTCTCAGATCTCCTGCTTTTTCTCACTTTTTTCCCTCCAAGCTCCAGAAGCTGTTTGTGACTTCTGACCATTCTTGATTGACACATATCGGAAAGTGATTATGAGTGATAGTGGATCTCAGTATTAAGAATTCAAAGTATGCAAAGCAACGTAACATTACTCTTGCTGGTGTGTTTATGATCACTTTGCCCTCACACATCTCTAGCCAATAGCAAATGAAAATCTTCCCCAATGATCTACTCTATGCTGTAACTGTAGATAGTACAAGAAAACTGTAAGGGAGCCTATTACACACTGATGTGCTATACAGAACTAATATTTTAAAATGTTATACATGGTATAATGCTCATGATCGAATGAGCATAATCTATGTTAATTTAACATTTTGTGAACAGAAGATACATGAGATGGTTCTGGGCTTCAGCTCAAGCCCACTTGTCTCATGTTTATTCATTTTCCTTGAAAGTACCATGCCTAAACTCCCTGTGGCAGACGGAGTTCTTCATCAACACTGATATCCACAGCCTTTCCCTCCTGTGAGTGAGGTTACGTCCTTGTCTCTTGACTGTGGGGTTGACAAATCTTACTTAGACAATATCTAGACAAAAGTAAATGTGTCAATTCAAAGCCCAAGCATTAAGCCTTTTCATAAGGTGTTGCCATTTTTTTTTAATAAAGTCTTTGAAATGTTTAAGTAAATATCTAGCAGGTATTAAGCTTCGCCATTGCAATTCCAGGCTGCTTTTTACATACCTTTTCTTCTCTTTTAAAATGTGTGCGCCACCACTGCCCATCGTGCCTTTTTTTAATATTTAAAATTATAGAATTATAATTTAAGTATTTTGGCCCTAGAAAAATACTGATATGTTACTCTGATTGATTAACTAGTGCTGGTTCATCCCTTTCTATAGCATAATGTCTAAAGCCTTTTCATACCTCCTATGTCAGGGCGAAGTTTGTTGTCATACCCTTCCAGCAGGTTGTTTAAGATGACAGTGACATCACCCTCGGGAACTTTTGGAGTCAACACCCATGTTTTATTAGAAGCATAGTCTTCATAGTCATCATCTGACTTTTGGCTAGTGAAGCTAAGAAAACAAAAATAATGGTCATCAAACACATAGATTACTCCTGAGTTGATTTCTACCATAAACAAGCCAGAATAAAGGAGACATGAGTCAGGATCTCACAAACGCAGAAAAACAGCAGAAGGTTTGCCTGGTGGCTAATCTAACCAATTAAACTGTGCAGAAGGAGATTAAAATATTTCCTCTAGAAATATTTTCCAGAGTGTTCTGCCCTCCCCTCTATAAATACACTCTCATCTATAAATAAACAATGTGTTATCTTTAATTTTTGCCTTTCCATATTTGGTGATCCTCTCACCCAATCTACCCACCCTCATAAAGGACATTTAAAAAATTGTAAACATAATTATTGTAATGCAGCCTATTAATCCATCCATCACATTGTAACATCTCCCTCTTGCTCCTTTGAGAAGTTAACTCATTCAAACCTATTAATGAATGTAAGAGAGTGGTAATTAGATTCACTCCCAACTCCCACAGTCTTCAGAGCAGCCCCTCCTCCCCCAACTGAGCCACTGAGGAAAGTTCAGGCTTACTACCTTTTCTGTTCTCAGGCTACACAATGTGTATTCTCTCCACTTTGTTGCACTGAAGGCTAGAGCCATCCATTTATCTTTAGTCGTTAAGAAACTGGTACTATGAAGAAAAATGTAGTAGCAGACTTTAATTCATCCTTTGTCACAGCAATGTTATTGCTCTCACAGTGGACTCTCACAGTGATGCTGGGTATACTCTAGTCATATGAATAAAATTCATTATTTTGACAGTCACAGGGTTACATGCTCTCAGCATTTTATGCTGAAACCTGTTGAGAAATTCCTCATAATTAGTATAGAAGTGAGGAATGGATTTGAAAGATGAATTGAATCTTGTGATTTTTATCTTCCTTATCACATGTTCTAGTCCCTCCTCTCCCACAGGCAAAATTATTGTAATTTTCATGGTTGAGGAAAATGTAGATTCTTGCCAAACCTTACCCTTTCACTCCTATCAGTGCTCCAGAAATCTGTACTCTAGGATGAATTTTCAGGATTGAAGAAAGTTAACATGTAAAGACTCACACCCCAGCCTTAGCTTGAGTTTTAATCTCCTAACTATGATATAGAATGGGTAATATGAGACAGCAGATTGCCACTTTGAACAGAATCGATATATTTTAAAAGTTTTTATCACATTTATTTATTTGGAGTTATTTAATTGGGGGTAGGAAAGTGTGTCATGGCACACCTGTGGAGGTCAGTACTTGAGGAAAGGTTAGCAAACAATTTGGGACAGTCTGTTCTCTCCTACCATGTGGTTACTGGGGAATCAAGCTAGTGTCATGAGGCTATGTGGCAGACACTTTTACCTGCTGAGATGTGTTTTTCCCCATGCCAAATTTCACTTTTCTTAAATCTTATCAATTATTGAAATATTTATAAATACAACATGGAGAAATTAAATATTTATATGTAGGTTAAATCTATGTGTAGGTGTATTTGTACATAGGTGTGTATCATATTTGTGTATATACACATAGATAGAAAATAGATAACTATATAATAATGTTGGTAATAAAGAAGAAAGAAGGTGATGTTTTCAGAGTAAACACTAACTAGTTAAATGAGCTTGGAAAGCAATGACAGTAATATTTTATAACTTTGGGAAATAGTATCTAAAATCAATTATGTATTAAAATCCTTATAGGACTTCACTATTTAGTAAGCTTGTGTGTGTGTGTGTGTGTGTGTGTGTGCATATGTGTGTGTGTGTGTGTGTGTGTGTGTGTGTGTGTGTAGTTCAAGGTACTTAATATTAAATGGAAATCATAATACAAGGGATGGGACAAGTTACTCATCAGCGATATTGCAAAGTATCAGAAACAGCAAAGCATATCTTAATTACCCACCATAACCACATGATAAGACTTTTATGGCTGAAGATACCACACATTTTGTTTATAAAGTCTAGAGAAATCAATCTCAAACCAACTGGGAATATTCCTTCCGGCTGGCTAGCTTTTATAGTGCCAGAATGGGTTATATAGCCTGTTAAAGGAGAAAAAACATCAAGAGTCTTATCTATCACTGAGTGTTGCATAGAACAATATTGATCTGCCAGGCAAGAAAGGCCTAAAGTTAAAATTAATGCACTTGTGGTTTTGGTTATTTATTCTTACAGGGTAACTACAGGCCTTCTGATTGATTTGCAGTCTTTTCCTCCAGAAGGGAATTCATGGCTGTTACCATAATTCTGTCCCACTCCCGGGGAAGTCACAGACCCTTGAAGAGAACCTGATGTTATTGTCTTAAATTGTCAAACTGTTTCCTAAAGATTACATTTACACCTACTTACCTAGGTTGCTCACAACTTTAGTTGGAGAAGACTTTTTTCCCAGTATTCATAGTTAGTGCAGAGACTCACAACTAGTCAACAAACTATGAATGTTGAGCTGTAAGTACAACATGCTTGTTAACAACCTTCCCCACCCCAATGCACCTGAGCCTGTTAAGGCTCACGGCACATCACAGAAGAGAAGATCAAAAGAATGTCAAAGCTGGACAGTGAGAAGTTGTGCTGTGGAATGTCTTTTTCTGGAAATGGCATGGTTATGACAATCATGATTTCACCAAGGCTCTGGGTACCAGGTAGCCAAAAAGCTAGCATAGATGGGGGAGCATCTCAGGAAGCTCTGTATCTCTGAAGTGCTACTGTCCATTGATAATTGCTGGTGAAGGAAGAATCATTGCTGTTTGGAGATATGGCCACTGGTAGGTTGTCTATGCTCCAATGGACAGTTTCATATCCATTGGCATAAGAGAAAAACTAAATAGACATAGTAGGCAATTTCTTTCTTTCTTTTTTTTTTTCTTAAAAATGAAGAAAGTGTGAAGTTGGGTAGGAGAAAGGATATGTTGTTGGGGTTCCAGCATGAGTCAAAAGTGAAAGGATGGGTAGATATAATCATATATTATTGCATACATATATTAAATGCTCAAGCAATAATGTTTTTAGAAGAAGGGAAGTGATATAAATATAACATATCCTTGTATGAAATTATAAAACAGAACTTATAAACATAATAAAGTACATGGACAAAGCTGACTAAAGTTTATTATATATAAAGGTTGTGGGTATCTTTTGTCTGGGAACTTAATAGTCACAGAGGGGAAGAAACCCTGATTGAAATTAAATAACATACCAAAAATACTATTTTACATTTTGTATTTTAATGCAGATAAGAGCTTCAGGCAAGCCTTCATTTTTGAGTATCTATACTGAATCTGATAGGCTGGCAGTGTTTCAACCTGCTATCCAAAGACAGGCTTCACTGCAACCTTGACCAGCTCTCTGATAGGAAATTGCCTCTGGGTCTCAAAGCCTCATTTCACCAAAGCACTGCTAAGTACTGCCTAATGGAGTTCTAATCCTATGACCCAGATCTTACTAGTGTGAGAGAGGAAGTCTTTGTAGCAGGAAAAAAATGAAGTTATTTAGTTTATGAAAAAAGAGAATTGATTGTTCCCTCAAATGTAACCATTATAGTACTTTATTAACATAACTATCATGCAAATGTGTGCCTTGTAAATCTCCACCGTCTCCTTCCATTTCGGACATATGGATGGATCCTCTTTTCTGTAATATAAGAAGATGAAGCTGATGCTGTGTTTTCATGTTTATTTACAGAAACTCTTCATATTAACAAATGAGTGTTCCAACAACAGTGGTGCCATATTGATACTACTTTTACTGTCTAGTAACTAAAATAAATAACTCGGTTAATTTAAGCATAAATATACTTACTCAGAAGCAGGGATGTTATACAGAATGCAACTACTAATTTTCCCAATATTATCACTTTCCTATCAATTGTTGAAACAAAACCTAATTGGTTATTTAAAATAAATACATCAGTGGAGGTTTTATTTCCACACTTCAAAGTGGCCAAATAGACACCGAAAGTTAAAATACAACAGAAAGATTAAGATCATACATTTAAGAGTCAGGAAAATCTGATTTACCTTCTATATTAATTTTCAATTTTGTTCACCTGAGATAGTTTACTCAAACTTAGTAAATCAAACCATTTATTCTGCATGAGAGATTAACTGTGCTCATATTACAATTTATAGGAATGAGATGATTATTTAGTGTTCAGACCCATCGTAATTGTTATGGTAAGATGAACAATGCTGGTTAGCATCACGTCTCAAAACCTGTAACTAAAGCTCGAGCCCATAGATGCTGCTTCAAGGCATTTACCTAAGACTCCTTCAGAAGACCTAAACACAGATGTTTTCCAGGAAGAAAAATAACGAGCCCCTATATTATAAATAAATGAGACTTAGCTTCTCTACAGCTCTCCCAGCTGAGAGCTAAATTAAAGGAGATGATGCATGATCTGGGATCATTTCCAGATTTGTCTGAAAAAAAAAAAAATAAGGGCGACAATTTACCTCGTTTATGGTCATGGTAGGCTGTTTCTTCTTGACTTTGGAGGTGGGGCTTCTGTATTCACAGATGGGCTATGATAATGCCTGACCAATAAATGAGGCATCTTGTGAAACTGCAAGCATGCCTGGGCACCAAGCGACTGATAATGATTTAAGAAAATCCATTTAACTGTTGTGTGGTTTGAAAGGAAGCATACACTTGAAAATGTAAGTTCAGGATCCAATTAGAATCCCCAGGGAACTGCTTAGGTTTTGCACTCTTCATGGCTCTTTTTAATTTAAAAAATACTATCTTGCAGAGGAAAGGAAATGCAATCAAAATTATTCTCAAATTAATTATCATGAATTTTAAAAATAATCTATCTGAATGATGTGTCTGTGGAAAATGTGTCCACAAACCTTCAGTCTTCTCATTTGTGAAAGCTACAGATATTGCTATAAGGTTCTTTAACCAAAAATTGTGGACTAGTAGAGGCAGTAGATTTTCTAGAACTGCTGAACTGAACACTAAGATCCAACTACAGACGTAAGTGAGGCTCTTTTAAAAATTCCATAATCACTGGAATTTCTTTAATAAATTTCTGTTCCCGATTTGCCTTGGTCATTCAAATCTGTTTCTCCATGTTGGAAATCAGAGGATTCATTTTTATTTCTGTTTTTACAAATTTATACATGGTTTGAATGAAGCCATAACTATAAACATTAACTCATTTTAAAACCGCTAATGTGTTATTTACGAAAAGGCGGGACTTGTAAAAAAATAAAATGTACAATCACAATTACATAAAAGATTCTGAATGTTTGATTTTGGTATATATTTGAGCTTTTACTGTAAAAAATTAAATAGTTATTATAAGGAGTTTTATATATTTATCCAGGTCATATTCTAATAGATTTACTACAGATCGAGGTTAAATAGGAGGGTCTCTATTACAGTCACCTAGCATAAGAGAGCAGACAGTTAGACAAGAATTAAACTGCATTTTTTTCTTAAATGAGCTGTTATTTAAATCCATTCATATTTACTGCCTCATAAATGTACTTTATATTTTTCTTTCTTTAATATAGGTAATGTACTAAAAAATAATAAAGAGAATCTCATTTATTTTTATGCCTAAAATACTTTTGAACCCTACATGCAAGTGTGGTTTAAAAATCAATGCACTAATACTGGTTGCAGATTTATTTTATAGACATAATGATTTGTATGCACAATATTTTGCATGTCGTTATATATCTCCCAGGTCATAGATATCAGAAAATTGACAACTTTGAGTAATTTATACTAAAAATTTTTGCACATTGGAGGCTTGCTCTGTTAATTTTATCTTTAGAGATGGAGAATTACATCAGCCATACACTACCACACCTGGCTTTGCAAAGCCTATGGTAGTCTGAACGGAGATATTTAACTGATCCACTGAGCAATATTTTTTGCTTAGGAATAAGCAGTGTGTGTTGGTGGTTGCATACTTGGTTTATATTATATAAATAACAATAACAAATATAGATACTATTAAATATTTATACTCTTATAGAAATAACTTTGAAAACCTCAATGTGTCTCTCATTCATGTTGGAAACGTGGATGCTCCTCTAACTGCCATCTTCAGAAATCATTATACACATTCATAGTTATCAGTAGGCACTTTGGTTTGCCAAAACATAATGCATAATCTATATGTTGCAAGGCTTTGAAAAAGAATTCTGATAAAAGAATCCTTTATTGCAGTGCTTCTCCACCTTGCTAATGCTATGACCCTTTAATACAGTTCCTCACAGTGTGGTGACTCCCAAACATAAAATTATTTTTGGTACTTTATAACTGCAATTTTGCTACATTATGAATTGTAAAGTAAATACCTGTGTTTCCCACATGTCTTACATGACCTTATAAAAGGGTCATTCAACCTACCCAAAGGTTGTGGTCCATCCATGAGAACTGCTGTTCTATGTGTAGTCATCAAATAGACAATAAAAAGATAAATAATAGTTCCAACTCATTTTCGCTTAGGAGGATTAATTAATTTAAAACTGAGCCCAGTGAACAATATGGAGCCTTCTGCACAAAGTTAATATAGTTCAAATTTTGTAAACTTGACATTGTAGACAACAATGATTTGATATGCTCTTGCTGGGGAAAAACAGCAAAGCTTGTGATTTAAGTTAATGGATATGATCAGCTGCCTCGTTTTAACTTGTGTTGTGTTTGGAAAGTAACACTATCATATAAGCAAAACAGTTGAATGAGCTAGAGGATAAGTCTTAAAAGAGATGATTTAGTAGAAGATTCACGACCACTTGGACTAGAGGCATTGAGATCATATGAGAGTGCAGGAAATTCAGTATATAACGCTGGGATCTTGGACTCTGTTCTATTTTCTAGGCTAACTGGAACTCTTGGAAGATATGTTGGCTTTCATGAATGCAGGGATGAAGACAGCAACAGTTCCATTTGTAGAGCCTTCAATAGTCTGTGCATTTGTCTGTTTTCTCGATGAATGTGTAGCTGACCTTCATAGTCATTGCTAAAAAGTGTTCAATGAATGGATTAAAAACCATACATGCATGTAGATCATTCTGAGAGCAGATTACTCAGCTTGGAATAATTTTCTTAGCTCAGCTATAGCTCAGTTCTTGGAATTAGGTTGATATCTGTTAATAAGTATGTTTATTTGGCTCAATCAATTGTCATTCATACAGTCCAGCACATAGAATGAAAAATATTTATTAACAACTAATCACAAATAAGTTTCATTAGCTGAAATGAATGTTGATTCATATCAAGTGTCAGAACCTCCAGATTTATTTGGAAACAGGAATACAAATAATTATAATGGCAGAGGCAGAATGGACTTCAATGTGCACCGAAGTTTTAAACTGTGAATTAGAAAACACAGGTTCAGGCTGAACAAGGTTGTTTATGACTGTATTCTCAGCACTTGAGAATCCATGCAGGAAGACTGACATGAAGAGGAAGCAGTATCAGAATATGTAAGAATTCTAGGCTCCATGGGTTTCATGATGAAAACTTGTCTCAAAAATTATAAATGAAACACCACCACAAACTGGACTCTTTATGTTTGTCTCTTCCAGTTTTCCTACATACTATCAAACAAAAACTTGCTTGGGTCATGTGGTCACAAGCTGTGGGTAACTCTTCCTTTTTCTGCTCCCCTGTTTTAATTCTTCAGAGATATAAACATTTACAAAAGTTTGCTTTAAAAGAGACTATGCTTACTTTCCAAACACTCACAGAAAGTCACACTGTGTGTTTCACAGAGGATGGCATACAGGAAGCCAGTATCACCAGCTAGATGGTGAACTATGCCTAGGGTTTTACCTTAATTTTTTACCCTCCATTAAATTCCAAGTTAGAATTGTCTTCCCACAATGTATCTACTTCACATAAAGCAAATGAATATTGGAATATAGGAGAGGGTGATAATCAAGCATGAAGGCAACCTTATACTCACAAAGAACAGAGTTTCCACAGGCAATGAACAGTCATTCGCTGTTTTAGGATTACTACCATGATCCATTTCCTCTGAAGCAGCCCTCTACTCATGGTTTGTTTTTATTTTGCTTTAACTTTTTTTCCCCTAAATTGTGTGATGACATGGAGTGCTTGTGTTTTATATACCAGTAGGAGGAGAATAGTTTGCCATTATCTGTCATGGGCACCTGTACATCCTATAATATAGCTATTGCGTCTGTAGTTTTACTCCAGAAAGATATCTTCTTAAATTCATGCATAAAGACATCCATAGACTCATTCCTGTGTTGACCCATAGACAGAAATGAAGATGACAAAAATTGGCAGTAGACTTGTTTTATAAAGTGTGACAAGTTCATGTAATAAATTGCTGTCAATGTCATGTAATGAAGTGCTGGATGTCAATGAAGTTAGCAAGGTGTGGGTACATGAAACAAAATAAACTAAAAAATATAGAAATCTAAACAAAATATGATACACATACAAACATATACATACAAATGTGAGGTAAAGTTTAGTGGCAGGATAAAGTAACTGTGATGTTAACATGAAGAAAGCAGTTCATTAGAGGAAAGGGAAAGAAGAAAGATTAGCAAATAGATGAAGGTGTTTCCTGGACTTTGGACAATAGTTAATTTCTAGAGTTGGTTGGTAAAGACATAAATTTTTCCTTCTTTGTGCAATACACAATTTCTATTTTCACATTGTATGCTTATTTACATTCCATTTCAGACACACACACACACACACACACACACACAAAACCAGGTTAAAATAGCCTAATTAACCACAAAAGTTAGACAGAGGAAAATTAGACTCCCATTAGCTATTTCTGACTTCAATAGCATTTTTGCAAAATCATCCAAGTGCCTGGCATTTGCTAAGATGTCCATTTAACATCATTTTAAAATATTGAGTGGATCAATAATAGCATGTGCTATTTGTAAAATTAGTTAAAATCTATAAGCTAATTTTCTCTTAATAGTTTGATAAAATATAATTAAAGATAATATGCAGATGAACTTCCTGTTACACTCTATTTCCTATCAGCCACTGTTCTTCTCATGAAATGCCAACCACCCTCTGTGTGAACATGCAAATGATTGACATACACTAGAAGTAGGTTTTAGGTCCCAACAGCACAAGCTCAAGACCACAACATGCAACAAATTCTAAAGTCATCTCAACTATGATGGTTCTCTCATTAGATGGAAACAAAAGGGTTGGTATTAAACAGGGTTAGGAAGAAATATAAATGGATAATTACTGAATAGGCATAATTTAACTTATCAATTTATTTATTAAAATAATCTATGTCTGTGTTTAGAAAACTGAGAAAATACTTTTTTTTTTTTTTTTACAATTGTAGGGGGATAAAACCCAGTGTTTTCTGTAAGCTAAGCAAGCAAGCATCCTACAAGTCACATATTCCCCATTCTCAGACTCCAGATTCCTTGTTCAGTAGGGGAAATGAAAAATAAATTTTAACCATAATGATATACAAAGCATAAATTTAATGTCATCATGGTGTGTGACCAAGAACTTGGTGTGTACCACCAAGAACTTGTTCAAAGAAGAAATAATTTATATTTATATATATGCTAACTATTATACTTCAGACTGCATAATTCTACTTTCTCCACAAGTATTCAAACAGGGTCTAGACAATTCATTTTTAATCCTGCATATTAAAATTATATAAAGGTCTTTATGAAAACACAAATGTTAATGGAATTTCTTTTTTTTATTTGATGACTTCTCTGATCAAAGATGAAGTCAAAACAACAGTATTCAAGTCATTGTGAAGTGTGGGAAAAAATGAAAGCCATTGAAAGAGAATAAAACAATTTCGTGGTTACCTCTTCATACATTTTTAAACGTCATTATGTTCACTTTTGACATAAATAATCAGTTAGGTATTTTTGTTATGCAACTCAAAATACACTGTCAATCAAAAATTGCTCTCTTTAATATTTGTGTTCTACTAAGACAATCCCTATTTGACTGAAATATTTCAAATCATTCTGAGAAAACAAACAACTTGAAATGTCATGTAGACATAGTATCAAAAGACATTAAACAGATATATAGAAAGTTTAGCTGGGCAGTGGTGTCGCATGCCTTTAATCCCAGCACTTGGGAGGCAGAGGCAGGCGGATTTCTGAGTTCAAGGCCAGCCTGGTCTACAGAGGGAGTTCCAGGACAGCGAGGGCTACACAGAGAAACTCTGTCTCAAAACAACAAAACAAAACAAAACAACAACAAACCACAAAAACAAAAAATAAATTTCATTGCTTTTTATGTTCTTTCAGCAAATATAATCATATGTGGTAAACTCCCAGTTGTTTGTAATTGGCATTCAACTATTGTTTTCAATTTGCTAATCTACTTTGTAAAGAGAGCAATAACAAAATTAACTTTCTGATAGATAAAAATCATGTAATAAAAACATAGTAGCATTGTTCTGGTTTATTGCAATTACTTTGTAGCTAGCTGTCTTCTATTATGAAAAGTGATACTAATGTTTAATTTTAAATATTTTTAAATGAATATACTGAGATTATAAAATTACACTGAACTACTAACAGTTGGGATTTAAAAAGATCCAGTAAATAATGGGGTGGAGATATGGTTCAGTGATTATGAAGAAACAGTGCTCTCCCAGAAGGCCTGATTCAGATCCCATGACCCAAATTGGTTAGCTTGCAGTAGCCTGTACTCCCAGCTTTAGGGGATCCTATACCTCTGGCATCTATGTCACCTGCACTGACATGAAAATACACACACATATACATACACTCATGCATGCACACACACACACACACACACACACACACGTGTGTACACATGCACTGCATGTGGTGTAATTAAAATGAGATAAATCTGACATATAAAAATCCATATTCAATATGTAAATTGCCACATGTCACTTAGTTGCTGGGAAATCATGAGAGTGGTTGAATTTCAAAAGTGAAGATTTACAGGTTTAGATTTTCTTATCCTTCAGTTAATCATCTTGGATTTGAGACTCATAAGCAAGACACAGCTGCAGGTAGACAAAGAAGGTGATAGATGTGGTGCTGGTATCAAACACCTCTATTTTTATTTGTGGAGACAAACACTTGAACATGGAGAGAAAGGCAACACTTAACATGAAAGACAATCCTCCGGCATTCTCTTAGAGCATGACTAATCTGTCTCCTTGAGCAACTAACTTGACACTAAGGTTAAATCTACTGAAGTGCCTTCTCCATTTTAAATCTCAATGTTTTGTTGAAATGATGAGTATTTTCTTCCAGAAAAAAACACTATGTTAAGCAATGGATAATACTTTTGTTTTCTTTTCTATCAAATATAAAAAGAAGGAACTGGAGAGATGGCTCAGAAGTTAAGAGCATTGACTGCTCTTCAGAAGTCCTGTGTTCAATTCTCAGCAACCACAAGGTGACTCACAACCATCTGTAACAGGATCTGATGCTCTCTTCTAGTGTCCAAGGACAGCTACAGTGTAGTCACATACATAAAATAAATAACGTAATCCAAAAAAGAAAGAAAAATGAAATAGAAATAAATTTTTACATATACACTAGCACAAATTTTATGTGTTTCTAACAGAACCATAGATTCACAGGAGGAAATCTGTGCATCTTCCCCAATTGTCTGTGTGTCAAGGAAAACACTATCCGAGGCGTAGTGAAATCAGAAGGTCACTGAAAGCAGATGTAAGAAAAAGGAGGTTGGCATATTTTTTCATATAATATCTGCACATCTAGATATGTAGTTAAATCTACCAAGTTCAAAGGCATTCAAACAAGGTTTAATTGATGGCCCCATCTAAAATCTCTTTAGTATTATCCTACTGGGCTTCAGCTGTACATTTACCTAATAAATACTAGGTCAAAGTGCTGAATTTATGTGCTTTATATTTCACAAGTTTAGATGAAATTCAAAAAATCACATTTGCCTTTATATTTTATCTTGGTTTCTGAGGTTACAACAATGTATGTATTTATTTTTGGTGTTTAGATCGGGCATTACATTTCTTCTTACTTCTGTATGCAGATTAATTGCGGCAATGTAAACACAGACCTCTACTCTCAGCAAAAACAAGAGAGAATTTGTATCAGCAAAATATGAGTGATAGTGGCCTAAGAACACATATTCCCCAATTAGCCTGTTCTAATGTGAAAATGGCTATGAAGGTTAAATTTGAACATGTTTTAAGCCACCATGCTGATTTCATTAGAAATATACATATATATATATATAATGAAAAGGTGGTTTTTATAATTCACATATAAAGGAATTCATAACTTTCATGGGGCATTTGAACATACTTTGGTGAGAATATCAGATGAGGAAGTGGTAGCAAGACAGGAGAATCGTTTTCAGCTTCAGGTTGTATTGGATGATATCCTTAGCTTTGGGGTTCATAGAAGCTAGGGGCCTGCTGACTCACAACACTCCAAACCTTTTTAACATTCCAGTCAAAGGGCATTGGGCAACTGATGGCAACTAAGAGAACTGAAGGAGTCTACGAAAAATTTGAGTCTGGATTTTAAAAAATTACATTTTGCCAAAATCACAGTTTTAATAAATCAATCTTCAGCATAGAAGAATCTTATTTCCACTAAATTTAGTCCACTCTAATTAATGTCATAGGTAATAAATTAAAACATATCTACTAATCCTATCCGTGACAATTCCTTAGAATGTTTAAATCAATCAACTCATACAAAATTTAATTATTGTATGAGAAATTCCTCACCATGTTTTATGTGCTATAATTTTAGCACCATAAAACTAAATTTGTATGAACAGATCAGTAAATATACAGAGAGATAATTTTATAACTACTAGAAAAAATTGTGTTTGGAATAACTGGACTACTAAAACAATTAACTTGATTCTTGACCTTGAGATTTCTAAGACATAATTAATCCAAGAGTTAATAAGTTAATTGTAAAGTGATTTAAAATGGGTGTGTGAACTACCAAATTCATCATCCTCCAAAGAATATGCACATATCTCCCTTAAGAATGAGACTGATATCTAGAAATATTCTTAGCAACCCAAAGCCTTTACATGACCTACAGTTTAAATTTATACTATAGCTGTAAGTCTGGGTACTAAGAAGCAGTTTCTGGCTTCCTAAATTCTTTTGAGATTTTTGTTTGTTTCTTTGTTTTGTTGGTTGGTTGGTTTTTATGTTTGTTTGTTTTCTTGACTTTTTTATCTTTAGTTATGGGTGATTGGTCGTCTGTATTTAGTTTAGTGCTCAGATTATGTCAAAATCCTATTTCTTTAAGGTCCTTGTAGTTGCTCTTACCTCAAACCATTCTAATTATAAGTATGATGTTTACTCAATCCCATAATAATTTCAACTTCTTTTAATTAAAATAATCAATATAACTTATTCATTGTCCAGAAAGATTTTTCCTGATCATCCTATGAAAAGTAATTTCTTTTCATCCTATGAAAAGTAATGTTATTTTTAACCACATCACAAACCTTATTTGATTTTTAAATACCTATTATAATATTAAAATGTCCTCATTGTGTGTGAGTGTTCTCTTTTACTGTTGTTTTATTGTTTATCTCTTTCCTGTTTGTCTTCTTACTGCAAGGCTTGTGTGTGTGTGTGTGTGTATGCATTTGTCTGTGTCTGCATATCTGCGTGTATTTCTGTGTTATTTTGAGGATAAAATAGTACCAAGGAAATGCTCAGAGTGCAGTGAATATTTACAAAAGCAGAGAAACCAGGACATGGAATGATGGAATGGATTTATCTACTTTAATTTCCACTTTCATTCCACAATCAGCTGAATACTTAGGCGCTCAGGAGAGACACATATTTGGCCATGTCAGCCAGGGTAATTTTGTAGATGTAGTTTAATAAAAAAGACTGAGGAAAAAATAGATCTTAGTTATACAACTTCCTCGAGTCAAACAGGGCAGTGCATAGGTAAACCATTGGTTGTGAGTAAAGTTATAAAGGTAAGTTTATAATATCATCATATGTAATGTAACACTATATTTTAAAGGCATGATTTTATTCTACAATATTAGTACCTTAAGAACAGTGCTTACCTTATTTAGCACTTTTTTTTGCACTAGTACTGGCAGTGCAGCCTATACAACACCTTGAAAGTTAATAGAAAAGCAAGATGTCATATTTTGATTCCTTTAAATAGGCTTGAATCCTTTATTTTCACCAGCCTTCTGCCTAAAATGCACTTGAAACTTTTTGATGTACTTCATCGAGACTTAAATATCTGCTAAAAGTTGGGGAAATCACTCAAAATCAGAAGTCAAAGAGAATTAATTGAATGAGGCCCTCTCTCATTCCTTGTACATCTCCACAGATGGCTTTGATGCTTCTTCATCAGAAAAATTGTGGTGCAGGTGGGAACAACAAAGAGTTTTCCGAAGAACTTCTTTCTTGAATCTGTGAAACTGTAAATGACCTACTTGCCAGAGAATCACCTATAAAACCTCCAAAAGCTGCTATGAATACTTTCAGGAATATTTGAATGCTTGCATATCTGTGGCTTTATGGCTTTGTTAATATTATTCGCTATACAATTAGTAGTATAAATTCTGTCTCTCTCTCTCTCTCTCTCTCTCTCTCTCTCTCTCTCTGTGTTGACTTGCAGTGTGACTGGGAAGCTGTACTCCTTTCTTCAATATTGGCACTTTATTAATTTTTGTTTTCAAAAATAAAAATTAATTTTGTGAATATTATTTGACCTAATACCTTCATCTTAAAGCATGAAATATAAAAGAAGTGTATAAACAACTCTAAAATTCTGAACTAATGTTAAAATTTCACATGAAAGACAGCATGACTCAAAGAAAATGAGAAGTAGATAATAAACTCATATACAGCAAATGTAGAGATAGACAGAAAATGAACCTGGTGTGTAAAGACATCTAATTACATTCTGTGTGGCATACAGAAAGCTGCCACACAGCGAACTCTCTCACTGGAAGCACACCATGCTAATCTCAGATTTTCAGTTCTACGGGACATTGAGAAACAAATTTCCACTCATGTATTCTAGGCACAGCCTATGATACTTTTATATAGCAGTCTCAGTAGACTGTGACAACGCCTTTCTTTTAACCATTGTTACATGTCAGAGTTTGTCTGAGTAACCTCCAGCATAAGTCATGCGTGATTGAAAGTAGAAGACTTAGTGCATTTGAATATCTGTAGAACATTGCACAACTTAGAGACTCTGAGCTATAAATGCTCACCTAAGGTGCTCATATATGTATTTCTAAAGAAATCTGAGAAAGACATATCCATTAATGCTGCTAACTTTTGGATAATTGATTATATGGATGCAGTTTTGCAAACCTTCCAGTCTAACATTGTGAAATTTGCAGTGACTTCACTGTTGTACACTGGAAAACCCTTCTACCAAAGTGTTGAACTATTACAACACAGCTATTTTCACATCTAAAAACTTTCAAGAGAAATTAAAACAGTCTTAAAAATACTTATATAATAATATAGATGGCAATTATCCCATAAACTTCAATACAAACACACAGCAAAGATGGCTAAATATATTAAAACTGAACATTAAACAGATTTTATGATACATGCAACATCATTGTACCTCAAATCATTGGGTAGAAGAATATAATGAGCATAAAAATACATAAACGCTTAATTTATTAATAATAATTAGAAAAGTAGAAATCTATAGCCAATTATATTAGAAAAATGCTGTCAGTAAACACTCATCTAACTATACATTAAATCCTGAAAAACTTACTGATTTGATTAGGTTTTTATTGAATATGCAAACTTGGGGAGTTTTTCCTGCCCTGTCACAAATGAATTGGTAGGAAGCACGCATGGTGACAGAAAGGTATTTCTGGTGCTGGTGCAGTAACCTAGGTAACAGATGAGTTCTCTCCTGCTATGATGACATCAATGAGGCACAAAAAAGCTGGAGAGTTATTTATGACCATGATTAGCAAAATATAAGCTTATATTTTTATCTTTCCTAGTACCCTCTAACCATTAAACACATATATTCTAACAAAAATGGACTTGACTGCCAAGAGAGGTAAACCAAGCGAGTCCTCAATCATGACTTTAGTAATTTGGCTTATGAACCAATGTCAGCAGTTTGATGCCATTAACTAGAAAATAAATATCTCTTTAGTTTTTGGGGGGGATGTTGTATTGATGGAGTCCCATGATATGACAAAAATTTGTATTAGATCTTTGTCCACATCACTAGCTATAGATTCTGGTTCACGTAAATAATTTACTTAACATGAAGAGTGCAGATATTCTAGAAATTACAGACTTTTTCCAGATTGCTTATCTCACTCCAGTTAAAAGAAGTGAATTTATAAAATTTAGAAATCAATGTAATTAGAAAAAATTAATAATATATTTTGCATGCCCACAAAATTTACAGTTAAGAAGGGGAGATAGGATTACTGTTGTAGAGAGAAACATTTTTAAAAAGAACATAAACACAGGAAATGATCCTGTAGTAGTAACAACAGAAATAGACACAAGTACAGTCTTCAATCACTGCTCAAAGTAAACATCTGAGGAATGATCACTTATTTTTCATAAGTGACTGGGGCTCATTGTGTAAGTAAACCCCTAGCTACAAATGATTGTCTGGCCAAATAACAGTTCAGTGGCTGGTCCTCTTAAAGACTTCATCATAACTTAGAATGTCCTGGAAACATGTTGTTTTGTTACAGTATGTTTTCTCTTGGTTGGTAGCAAAACTTGATGGATTTAAAGTTTAAATGGAAGAGCCTTTTGAAGAAAAACCAAAATACTTTTTCTTTCTTCCTTTTCAAAATGAAGAAATCTTACAGAGAAAATTAAATGATTCCCATTATCTAATTAAATAAATTATTATTTAGCATATACTGGAGGGGCAAACAAATTCACTAAAATTATGTTTTCTGAGACAGATAGGAAGTAAAAGAAAATATTTTTTTAATTTTTTTCATATGGTTTGTCAGATAAAAAGATAGTATCTTAAATGAGCATTGCAGTAAATAAGCCTGTCCACTGATCACTGATTCCACCATTGTAATTTAGCAATTATTTATTTAAATTTTGTTTATTCTTAAAGAATGAAAATAGAAAGAAATGTGTTAAGAAGGCAGTTAATTTATTAACATGAATACTAGCATTTACTTTTACCAAAATATTCTGTATTGGAAATGCTAAACTTAAATAAAATTAAAATAAAAACTGCTGAGGCACTAAAAATTCCTTGTGTGTACTTTTATACAACACACATTTGATTTTGCACTGAAAATATGAATGCCTCCATCCCTGTAATTTTGGTTTTGTTATATTCAAATGATCTTACTTTAATTTTTCTGGAGTTATCTATATAGTTGATGTACATACTTAAGATAGTCATGGTATCTTCAAAGACTGTATTTGACCATTTATATTGAACTAACAAAGGCTAAGAGAAGATATGTCAGTTGGAGATAATAAGTAATGTATATACATATATCTATATTTCTTATAATAAGTGTATATATATTTCCAAGAATATAACCGAATTGCCTTGTTTTATATTAATATAATATACTATATATTAATATACTATATTTACATATTATTTTGATATATTTTTAAATTATATAAACATATATACCACACACATTGAAGTTTTGTGAATTTATTCCATGGCATGTCAGTACCATAGAGCACAGTGTGGCTTTAGTCACTGACCTTTGTTTTTGTTGCTTTGTTTGGGGTTTGTCTTTTAACTAGTTATTTTCTAAATACTAAGAGGACATTTCAGAAAATTTATACGTCTCTTCTTCAAAAATAAACCCCATTAATATATAATTTTGTTCTATGGGTGAAAGATTGCTGCAGAAGTACACTTAGAACTGTGAAGAATGATAAACGAGAAGAATGTCATCATATTAAAACTGTGAAGCTAGATGCTCACAGGTGAATTCACATGCTGGTAAGTCTCAGGTTCTCTTTTCCCATCGTTGGAACTCCACCCTGCTCACTTATAGCAGCATACAGCATACAAGCATCTCTTGTATACTATTAATCCAGGTAAACCTTAATAATTATTTCTATACCTTCCTGGTCATATCTGTATCTTCCAGCCTATGCTGTTCCATAATTCATACTTAAATAATACAGTAAGTCTAACTCAAATACTGTTCCTTTAGTAAATTAAGAAAATTACTCTATACGTCTTTGCTTTGGGGTTTGAGATAAGGTCTTTCTATGTTGCTCATGTTGTCCTCAAATTCACCATGTAATTCTCCAGGCTAGTCTTGAGCTCAGAGACTTCCCGGTGCCTCGGCCTCTGAGTGCTGGAATTAAAGAAATGAACCCCCATGCTAGACTAATTTATTCCAAATTTTGTGTATAGAGTGTTTAACAACTAGGTATTTTAAGTATATTTTCAAAAGCAATTTACAAAAATGACATATTTACCAAACAACAAAAAGACAAAAAAACAAAAAAAAAAAGAAACAATAAATATCATTTATTTTTCCCTAACACAAGTATATATTGAATATCAACAAGGTATATTTAGTGATATTTTTGAGACACTTTACCTAAATTTGCCTCAATAAATTATAGAATTTACTTTCTATTTGGCTTACTACATAGACTTTTTTCTGTAACTGAACTTGTATTCATGGCAGGGTTACAATTACTACCAAGGATCCTTGCTTTTAAAAACATCCCTTGTTTTGCCCACTGCTATGTTATTTTCTGTTCTTATGGTTTTCTTTATGAATGGGTGGAGAGTGTAATGTCAGTGTTACTTATTTCCCATTTGCATGGTACTTTATCTATGCACAGCTGTACAATGATCTTATAATAATATAGAATTATTACCATGTTTATGTTCACTTATATAATACTACAAGAATTAATATGAATTGGAGTTAAATTTTATTTTTACCATAAGCCAATAATATCAAACTCAAAGGGGGCTTTTTAGATTTTCTTTTAAATGATATTTGACTTCCAGTATGAGGAACTGAGAAAGGAAAAAGTCTCCCAGGAATGTGACGTGAAGTGGCCTCTTCCGTTTCCAAACAATCAGTGTGATTTCTTACACTAAGAGTTGCTTTTAGGTTGCTGTACTAGAACAGACCACGGTGTACATAATAGTAATGTAACAAAGGAATCTTGGTCCTCACTAACGCTGACATTTAAGAACTCCTAGGAAAGCTCTTTAATCTGGTTTCTTCGTGGTTACGACAGCTCTTAGAAGGAGAAAGTAGTATCTTCCTATTCTAACTAACAAGTCTGCTGAGAGTCTAAAGACACTGATATAAACATTCTAGAAAACTGAAATCTATTATCAATTCCTAAAGCTTCTTTTTCATCTAGAAGTAAAACTGTTTGTGTCTTGATATTGGGATATCCCATAGCAATATAATTAAGTAAACTCTAGCATAATGGGGGTAATTAGAAGTCAAAATAACATCCTTTAATATGCACAGATTTGGAATTTGTGTTTCCAGATATTGATAAAGTGCTGCCATTACTCCTTTAATATTCTGTGTTATTAAGTCAGTGTCAACTTTTCAACTTTTACTTTTCTAAGACTTTTTGTAAGGAAATTGAAGAACAACAGTGAGAAAATTTTTCTGTGGGTTTCTCAATGAAAGAAAGTTTTAAAGGCTGATGACATATCCGTAGTAGTTCCTGCTTAGTCAAGGAATTGCAAATTAAGCTATTAACGTAAACTTACACACACATGCCTATAAAAGAAGTGTATTTTTCCAAATACAAATTCTAATTTGGGATATAAACTGTTGTATTTAGTATGTTCTTAAGTGCATAAAGCTAATGAATTGTAAGGTGTGTCTTAGTAGGTCTGTCTAGAGACGACAGTGTGATCTTAGCTACATGCTAAGATCTCAAGAAATTCTTCAAAAATTTTGGATTAAATATTTTAATTTATTCAAGGGCCATTTTGACCTAATATATGTTTTCTAAAATCTGTTAAAACTGATATAGTACAATTTGGGCACTATTTAAATGACACATACTTGTGATTTTTCAGAAACAACTTTACCATATTGATCACAGAACACTGCTTAAAAGTTCTAACTCAACTATCTGGAAGATCAAGCAGTACGGTTGTCAAAACAATCGGGATTTCAACTTAGACAATTACTCCATGATTTTTTTCCAGATCGAGGCCAAGAAAAATAAAACATCTCACTGGAGATGTGATTCAATTACAGTGAGTATTTAGTATTTCTATTTTCTAGAACCAGTTCCCAGCATGATGTATTCTGTGGGTAATTTGAGGAAGACATCTTAAAAATCAGCAATAAAGTAGACATGCTTTAAATTTACTTCTGCCATGTATGTAAATATATATATATATATATATATATATATATATATATATATATATATGCTAAATATATGTAATCTTCAATATGGTCTGGTGAAATAGTCATTGACACCAGGCTTGAGAAACTAGATAACAGAATTGTAGAACAGATGAAGTAGTTTGCTGAAGATACAAAATATCAGAAGTAACAATATGAAAATGCACATGGGTTCACATAGAAAGATAAGTATGCATAATGATAAGTAAACTCAACACATGTGCACAGTAAGTGCAAAAGCGTGTGTATGCTTATAACCCAACCTATAAGTGGTTGTATTTTACATCAGTCACTACTACCTGTGGTGTTATTGATTCCAATTACCTGCCCTCTGTTCTTTTAAGTATGGTAGCTTGACAAGATTGTTTGTGAGACATTTACATTGTGCTTAAATTTCTAACTCATCTATGTTCAAAAAACTAAGACACTGTCATATCCAACAATGAACCATGGGCCCGATAGCACAATACAAATAGCAGGAATGATGTCCCTACAACCAGTCTTGACTTATTTTTAATTTGAGTGGAAATTATAAAATACCTAAATAGGTTTTTACCATTACATTTCCTGTGAATTAATTACTTTAAGTTGAATACAAAATGAATGTAAGATAATTGAAAGACATTTGTGCAGTTAGTTATTTAAATGAAAACTTAATTTTTGAACTGTTTTGGAGGACAGACTAAAGATCAACCTAGAGTCCCAGTATGAGCTACACAGAGTGAGACATTAAAAACAAGACAAAACAACAAACCAAAAAATAATTTTGAAATCCCAGCCTGCTATCCAGGTTTTTTATCTGTGGTGTGGATAGAGAAAGAATTCTTGGAAAATCTGAGTCATACATACATCCACTTTTTTACCCTTTCATATGGATGCTTAAGGCAGACTAATTGGAATCCTGTGTTGACAACCAAAACAATTACATGTGTTTATGTAAAGCAAAAGTAGTTTTCAAGATAAAACGAGGTAAAGCATTTGTAAAGATGTAGAGTTACAAGCTTGCCAATGGAGATTAACTCTGAAAACAAGTTTGATTAAGATAAAAAAGCAGAGTATTTCTTTTATATTTACGGTTATGGCTTGCAAAAGTTAAAATTTGTATAAAGCATAATTATGGCATTAAAAACTTTCACAGTTTTCAATATTTCATATGAAACTTTTTATTCAGCAACAGCTAAGTATAGATAATAAATACAAACATTAAAAAGATAATCAATAGATATGTATGAATGTGAGAAATGTTAATTTAAAAAGAGGTCATAATTTGAGATAGAGCAAGGAAGGAGTATATGGAATGGTTTAGAAGGTATAATAGAGATGAGAAATAGTTAATTATGTTGCAACCCAAAATTAAATACAGTAAAAAACTTAAAACTATTATTAAAATATAAAATTGAAATTGATTATCAACAGTTAAATCTAACTTTTTTCTGACCAATCTAAGTCTTTGAATATAATTATCTATCACTCCAAATATAGTATAAGACAATTTTTGATAATCAAAATAAATTGTCTTCCTTCATGTCAAAATTTCCTACTATACTCATTCATTTGTTCTGTATTTTACACATTTCTACATTTTAAAACTGGGACAGAATGAAGTTACATAAAAATAATTTACCAAATTTTTAAAATTTGTCCTAAAACATACTTGCCAATATGTGTATTTGAGGTATATAGAATTTGGGACTACACATACGTTGACATTTATATAGGGACATATACTAGAATTTTTCAAGAACTTTTTACACATGACACAAATACAGTAAAACCTTTTATGGTTTCCATTTGTGATCAATTAGAATGCTTATGGATGTGGAACTGATTTACTGTATCAGATGGACAAAATTGTAGGAATGAAAACATTTACAAATGTTATCTATGATAATAAGTAGATTTTCTAAGTAGGCAGACTAAAGGCCTATTTCTTTAAAGGGAGCTCTGAGAACTCGTTAAAATTAACATTCTGAGACTTCACTCAGACCTCATGACTCAGAATCATCATCCAGTGTGTGGTTTAGGAATTTCCATTTCAATAAGTCCCCAAGAGATTCTCACAAGTTGTAAACAAGATACATGGAAGTTGAGCAAATTTAAGTTTGTGAAGTTCTCACTTTGAGGAAAGGTATAAGCTTCTAATATGCTCATTCTGGTGCTTTGTTTTAAGATTTATTTTGTTTTGATGTAGACACAATCTAGTGAGTTTAGTGAGTTAATAGAAAGAAAGCATATTTGGAGATTTATAAATAAAAATGTCCATTAAATGTTTCTTTTCTTCTCCTACAATGTTCAGTACCTTCTCCTGCTATTGTTTATGACATAGGCCCTCAGAAACCCATATTGTTCAATATTATTGTAACCACCCTCATGGACTTCTGGACCAACTTTAGAAATCAAAGCTTTGGTTCTCCATACTCAGACATTCAGATCATTTATGGGACTGCAGCAAGCTAAAGTCTGATCACATACACTGCACCAAACTACAGAGGTTACTTCCTCTCTCCTACTGTGAGGATACAAAACATATCTGTCTAGAATTCTCCTAACACATAAGTCTTATCATTTAAAACCTTGTTGAAGACTGTCTAGGCTACTCTTATCATTGCAATATGTAACGTCAAGTTTCACTTTTTGAATAATACTGGATTCAAAACGTGGAGCTGTTAGAGGGGAAAAAACCTATCTTAAATACTATCGCATCATATGTAATAATAAAGTAATATTTCGGGATTAAAATAGAATGTTTAGAGGCGAAATGCATAAAAATATATTCAGGCAGTTAGTTACAAATAGTTTACTAAAATGAATGGGAATAAGTAAAACAGATGCATTATTCTCCCCTATCTGGTCTAGATTTTATTCCACAGGTTTCATGGGTTGAAGAAATACAGGGAAGGTAGGCCCAATTTATTAATGCTCTGATTCCCAAAACAAGGTTTACTAACTTTCATAAAATGTGTAATAGGAAAATGTGTGATGATTCCGAATGAAAAATATTTTAATGGGTTTACTACAGTTTGTGACTTACAATGTTATTCCCAGTAACTGTTCCTCTCCTCTTCTGGAAAAACTTCTTCAGCTTGTAGTTCTTAATGAAGCTATCTACTATGCTCAATGTTTACTGTCAAGGGGTAAAAGAAAAAAAATGGGGAAGGGGTAAGAGCTAATTACACGCTGCCTGCCTGAATTGAGAAAGTGGAGTTTTTACTCTTTGTTTTGCTTGACTCTCTGCTGTGTCCAAAATCAGCATGTTCTATCCCCAATACTAGAGAATGAAGGTCAGAGAAATGTATAGATATCTGCAACAAAGCTGAAAAGTAGTTAAACCACAACCTCTTCAGTTATTATTATTATTATTATTATTATTATTATTATTACTATTATTATTATTATTATTACAACTACTACATCAACTTCCAAGAAAACTTTGGAGTAGTGCCTTGATATTTTCCATAGATTCCTTTATCAGACATTGGGGAGACCACAAACATAGGGGTAGTTTGTACAGTTGTTTGTTTCGAAATGCAAATACAGACGTGCATGCCATGGAATATGTGGGCTTCTAGACTGCGTGCCGTTAGTTCTGGTTGGAAACTGTAATGTGGTAAGGGCTACTTCCATGGATAGAAGTATGGTGCTCTGTGCTTGGAGGGATTCTACTCTCAAAGGCTTAGTTCAGGGAAGTACTTAATAATCTAGAGGAAAGACATTTCTGGAAGCACTCATGCTCAGAAATTTGACCAGTTCTCCTCCCCACTTTTGTTTGTGCAGCAAGACTGTAAATCACTCACGCATACTTCACAATTTGGGCATTGCATTCTCTTGGATAAGCATGTTTTCAAGACTGCAGCTAGGCCAACTCTGCTCCAGATACATTTCCTAAACATTCATTGAACTATATTCACTACCTCATGTGCAGTCGTCCCCCTCCCATCTGAAAGCAGGAGTAGCAATAACCAGTACCGGGTCCCCAGGCTTCTCTGCTGTGTCTTGGCCCACTGGCCTGACTACATGGTTGTCCTTTGTAGATTTAGGGATGCTGTATGGTTTAACAAGCTTCTTTCCACAGGGCCCTTAGCTGGACCGCTGTCCTTGGTGCTGAATCGTGTTTGCCCATCTGGGATTCAGCAGCTGGGTCAATGGGGCTGGATACAAAACCTGGCTGACTGAAAGCTCAGGTACAGGACCAAAGATGACTGTAGTGTAAAACAGAAACAGCTCTGTCCCCGCCCCCAATCCTGCCTCACACAGACCATGTTTGTGTTCACCAGGACCCCATTTGTAATTTTCTCTTCCAGACCCCCACCCAAATGCCTTCAATATGGCTTCAAATGCCGGCGTGTGCAAGCACAGCCCACTTCATATCAGATTGCAGCAAATTCAAAAGCTATTCCCGAACACGGAGTCTATGAAATGAGCTTTAGCGCTTTGAAACAAAACACAAACAAATAAAACCTAGTTCATTAACAAATGAACCAATATGCCCTTCTTCTCTCTTCCGTCTCTCTCCTACCCTGTATAATCATTCTTCCCTAAATTATAAAGCTTAAATCTCAAAAGAGTGTCTCAAATCTGGGTGGTCTTCCTGCTTCCACAACCCTGTCTCTCCCCCACATCTTTCAAGAGCCAAACGGCGCTGAAAACGGCCCATCTTACCCTGGGTAGAGCGATAGCAGGAGCAGAATCCACAGCGTCATTTTCTGTGAAAATACAGGAGAGTAGACTGTGCTTCCAATGCTCCATGTATTTGGCGAACTCATCGCTTTTTTTTTTCCTTCGCTTCTCGCCTCTGGGTTGCAGAAGAATCCCTCCCCTTTGTATTATTATTATGCTGATGATTTGATGCTGGCTCCCCCCCACCTGCCTCTAGTAAGTCCCGTCACTCAGGAGATGTATTGCTACCAGCTTCAAAATTAATATTCAGGGGGCAGAAATAAAGATCAGTACAAACGCTTGCAGATACCATCAGAGCGTCAGCTCAGGCAGCAGCTTCCAAGTCTGAGAGGATAATAGAATTGAGGCAGGGGGATGGTACACGCAGAGATGCACACAGGAAGGCAAATGAGAGAAACAGAAAGGCGCTCACATTCATGCCCTGTGTACTCACAGGAATTCCCAGGAGTCTGTCCCTTTAGGTTTGTTTATCTATTTGCTCTTTTTTCATTTCTTTCTTTTTTTTTTTTCTTTTTAGATGCGGCTGTGCTCTCTTTGTCTGGTTGTATTGTGTGCTTGTTTAAAAGGCATAGGAAAAAAAATCACTCACTAGAGGCTTTGCCTGATTAACTCACACAGATTAACTGTAAGGTCAAAGTGAAAGACAAGTGAGACTGTGAGAAGGATTAACACATCTGAGAATTCTTGCCAGCACTTTTTAACCCTTTCCTGTAGCAACATATTAGGATTTCCATTCATGGGACAAAAAGAGACACTTTATACTCCTAGGTACAGAGTCACTAGAGAGAGGGTTTATTTTGCCCTATTTGAGAACAATCCTGTAAACTTAAATCACAACTGCATTGTTTGGGGAGGGGCAACAGGCAGTGAGAAAGAAGTAGCTGTACTTAGTAAACCATTCAGCCCTCTGAGAGAAGTGTTTGGTGAATTCAAATAGAAAGAAAGCAGAAAACACTCATAGAATAAGGCGTGGGGAAAGTCAGTCTGTTGGAATGCTGACCAACACAGCTCCATGGAGGTTGGTGCTTAACCAAGATCACGAAATAGGACCCTGGTTAGCTTCTGCCTGTGTGTACCAGTGGGCAAAACAGTGGGAGATTTAGCAATGGGAGACATTCCTGTTTATTCTGTAAACTCTGAACTTTGTTTTCTTCATTTTAATTTTACATGCTTTGGAATCAGTCTTGGAAATTTCTGTATTAACATTCTTCTTTCTTGATCAAATGAGCCACAGGGATATAGGAACTCTTTTCTTATTCCAACCTACTTAATCGGCCATGGAGGAAGTCCATACTCTTATATCCTGGGACAGAGAATGACAAAGTGCTTCCCACTTCCTGTAGAATCAGCATCTCATATGCAAGATATTCATTGAAAAGTACAAGGGAGGTAATTGTCTCAACATTTTTATAAAAATGACCAGCATGCTATCTCTAAATCAAAGCCTTCTCTGAAAAAGAAATCATACTATATGAATGGCATTTGAGCAAGAAGTCCAAGAAATGGGAAATGAACATGAGATAAAAGGGTCCCAGTTCCATCCTGACCTTCAAAATTACACCTGAGATAATGAGAAGAAAACTTATTGATGGCTTATGCCAATGACATAGGCCTAGGAGAATGCTTCTGGTAGATATGTCAAGGAAACCTGCATGACTGTAGCCTTAAACACAATTATTTAATTGCACAGGACAAAATCCAATTAAAACAACAACAGCATACACATGAGGTTAATGGATTTCTTCCCACTGTGATTTCAACATAGACAGAGCAAATTTAAATATCTTTTCATTGAAATGCTCCTCACTCAGCTACAGCAGGAAGACCAGGGTTTCCCTTTACAGTCACAACTGTACTTTACTCAGATCCGAGGTCGTCTACAACTACATGTTGTTGGGGACTATATCTGATCTCAACATAGCATTGAGAATAAAATCTACAAGTTTATTTTAGATTCTTACAAAAATATGATCTAAAAGAAAGAAACAGGCTAGTTACAGATCACTAAGACATTAGATCCCATAATCACTGGAGTGGCTATCAAAATACAACTGTCAGTTAATTCCAGCAAGAGTTGCCAGAAGAAATTGACATAAGACAGTTTTGTGGAATATCCTAAGTGGCCAACCAAGCAGTTAGGCAGCCCACTAATTCACTAATTTTTTTCTAGATGACGCAAGTACTTGCGTGGGAAGAATCTGTCTTTTCCCCTATGGGACATTTCAGGAATTCCAAAGTACTTTCTTAGATAAATTCAATTAGTCACTCACATAGTGAACCCCATGGGAATGAATGTTATCATTCACAAATTTTCATATAATAGTAATCCTTCAGTACAATGATAATTTTCATAATAATCTCCACAAATTATCATCGACTTCAATAACAGAATGCCTTCTCACATGTTAAGACAATCCATTTTAATTGTTCTAGTTTTGATTAGTAGGCTTCAATGTGCCCCAGTGGATCTTCTTATCTGATGACTAGTCTTTGAACTAAGATATTTTGATGTTTCCTGATATTGCCATATTTTATTCTCTTATACTTATAAAATATATTATTTAATAATTTATTTCATAATCATCTTACCTATTTTATTAAGTTCATATTCATCATTAATAAAATGAGGCTAATTTTACTATAAATTATATTCATGCTTACATCCATTCATGTGGATTAAATTATATTAAAAATTGAAAAATATACTAGAAAGTAAAAATAAAGAAAATGGCCACTCACCTCCACTAGACTACAAAAGGAACTGCCATTATATGAGAGAATTTATATTTATTGTTTATACTGTTGTTAGTGTTATTTGTGTTAAATTTTAAATTTGACTCTTAATTTGAAGAAGTTTTAATAGTGTTAGGTTATGATCAAATCTACAGAAACAAATTATGAGATTAAGCATTGTGGGCCAGTAGGCTATATCTGTAGGAATAAGTGCTGGTGATACAAGCCCTGAGTTCAATCCCTGGATCTCCACTTCAAAAGACAGATGCAGTTGTTCCATAATCTAGGCATTTCTAACATAAAATACACAAGACAAAAGGCTTTCACAAAAGCTTGTGTGGACAGAGTGGAGCAAACTGTGTAGGGACAGGAATATGCACAAAGACTGACTCAATATGGTGGAAGAGAGGAACTGATTCTTGAGAGTGAGCCATCCTCTCTCCAAAGTTGTCCTCTGACCACTACAGGTGTTTTCTAAGTGCAGAGTGCACATGCGTGTGCATTCATGCACATGCGCGTGCATTCATGCACATGCGCGTGCGCATGCGCGAGCGCGCGCACACACACACACACACACACACACACACACACACACACCCTGGGAGAGGGAGAGAGAATAATTAAATAAGTAAATAAATTTCAAAAATATTAGAAGTTTGATTGTATAATCACTCATGAGAAACTAAAATACACACTTAGTGTTTAGTTCTGGCAATAACTTAGTAGATGACATTTCTTTGGAAAATATTTGTAACTCTTTGGGAAATATTAAATGAACACCTATATTAAGTATTAGAAAAGTGTGTGATGTAGCAAAAAAATTAAGGTATGTTGCAAACAGAATGAAATTAGCTCTAAGATTGCACCTTTTCCCTGGCAACTTAAATGGTTTAAACCTATTCTATATTTTCCTAGGAATTCCTTGTTTGTAGTCACACGTGGAAGAAAACTAATCAACACCAAAAGTTAGCTAGATAGAATAGAATCTGGTTGACAAGTCTCAGAAGGCTCCCTTGAAACCATAAATTTAGGAGAAAATCAGAAAGTGACAACAAAAAGATAATATTTTATGTGTCAAGGTAAACTCCCCTTAAATGCTTATTTTTTGTGGAAAAAGAGGCTAGGGAAGTTAACGAGCTCAGAAAATGCAAAACTGATAGATTGGCAAAGCTGTGTCAGTCATATCAGCTGCCATTCTCTGCCATGCAGTATGGAAACTGAATTCCATTAGTGAAGGTTCCCCATCAGCACCTCAGTGTTCACTCCAACTACCATGACCATGACCTTTCTCTATTTTAATAAAGTACTGATTAGTCATAAGAGTAATGACAAAACTAAGACCAACTCACTGGAGATGGTACAGTGTATTCTCCACTCGATTATGATGATTAGTAAATAATTTAACACTTATTACAGCAAAAATAATAATTATTCAGAGAAACAACATGCCAGAATCTTGTTTCTACATTATGTAAGACATCTAATACATGGCAAAATCATTAACTGTTCATAATATAGAACACAAAATCATAGCAAACATAGAAGCAGAAAAACCTGTGAAGTTCTAAATATTGCAATTAGCAGACCATAATAGTCAAACACAAAAAAGTAGCTCAAAGACATAATGAAAAAAATATGCTCATGATATTTATATGACCAAATGAATGAATAGCTTTGGCTATTCAGCAGAAAATGAAAGCTAGATTAAAAACACAAAACAGAAGTTCTAGAGCTACAATTTCCAGTGCCTGGAAAGAAAAATATACATAGTAGCAGACAGACAACTGGAAATAACAGAAGTGATTGAGATACATAAGAGAGAATGAAACAGGTCAGTGAAAAATGAGCTGCACATAAACACTGGAAAAATACTACAAATCCCTGGAATGGGGATCTACAAAGTGATGTTGATGGAGAGGAGGAGATTAAGCAGATACATATCAAAGGCAACAAGGCTGCAAATTCCCCAATTAGTGGGGAATAACATACGGATTCACAAAACACAATGGATTCCAAAATGTGTAAGCATGCTAAAAACTGGGCCAAAAGTCTTCATAGTCACCCACATAAAATACAGAGTGCTGTACTGTGACATTACTCGTCAGCAATCAGATGATGGATGACATATCAAAAATGACTGTAGCCCTCCACAGCTAGTGGTTAAAACCCACTACTACTACAAATACAAAAAGAATGGCCTTGGCTCCAGCAACTCCACAATGTCCATAGTACTTCAGTAAGGGATGTCAAGCATCAATGGTAGAACTAACTGAGCTACATCATCACCATAAAATAAAAGGACATATTTTGGGTAGCCTTTGAGGTGATATAAGAGCATTTGGAATGTAGAACTAGAAGTAGATATGATTACATACCATTATATATGTGTATTGCATTTTCAAATATAAAGAACTTTTTTAAATTGTAGCTAAGAGACAGAGATGACATCTTTAAACTACTAAGATTAGATATAAACATAAAATCCTGCAAGCACTTCGTAAATTAAAAAATAAAAATAAAAACATTTTTATACAAGCAAAGACTGGGAGAGCTTGTTAGCTAAACACTAATGCTAAAGATCTCGTATTGAGAGAAGCACCAGATAGAAACATAGACACATAAAGAGGAATTCTAGAAATACTTCCTATAAGTGAAAACATAGTTTATCTGTGTTTCCTTAAAGTCTATTTTACTATGATTTTATAATTAAAAAATTCTACCTTGTAATGCAAATAAAACATTAGAGTGTAGTTTGTCATTTGTAACAGACATGTATATAAAATATATCTAAGGAGCAGCATCACAAAAAAGTCCAAACATTGAATGAAATAAAATTATAGTGTGGCACATTTGTTGCAAATCCATTGAAGAGCTAATGGCTTGTCTATAAATAGACTTTGACAGGACAGAGATAAGAATTCTCATCCTTAAACTCTACAACAAAAGATAAACAAATAATATATTTAAGTGTTATTAAACTAAAATCTAATTCTAAAAATAAATAAGTAAAGACAAAACAACCAAAAAATACTGATTGCAAAGTTTAAAGGATGGCTCAGTAGCTAAGAGCATCTACTCTTTGTCCTTCCAATGATTCCAAGTAGATACACGGTGGCTCACAACTCTGTGTAACTCCATTGCAAGTGATTCCACACCCTTTTCTGGCCTCCACAGGCGCCAGACAGTCTTGTAGTGTAGATATTTGCAAGCAGGTAAATCACCCCTACATATAAAATAACAATATTTAAAAAGAAACTACTGAATAAGGGGACTACACTTCAACAAACACACAAAAGAGCTAAACGCTGCATGAAAGTACCTGTGACCAAGAAATGTCACCTGTGTAGTGGTTTGAGTGAGGATGGCTCCAATAGGCTCATATACTGGATGCCTAGTCACCAAGGAGAAACACTGTTTTTATGGATTAGAATGATTAAAAACTGTGGCCTTATTGAAATAGGTGTGACTTTGTGAGGGGAAGTGTGTCATAGGAGACAGTACAGTCTTTCTTTCTCCTTTCTTTGTCTTTCTCTCTGTCTCTGTCTGTCTCTATCTCTGTCTGTCTGTCTCTCTGTCTCTGTCTCTGTCTCTCTCTCTCTTCCTCCCTTCTTCCTTCTCTCTCTCCCTCCCTTATTTCTCTCTCCCTTCCACCCTCTCTCTCTCCTGTCTCTGGATCACAGTATAAAACTATAAAACTATCAGCTACTGCTCCACTGTCATGCCTGCCGGCTTCCTTGCTTCCTACAACAGAATGATCATGGACTAACTATTTATAATTATTTTCTATTATATAAGAGTTGTCTTAGTCATACTATTTCCTTGTAGAAATAGAACAGTAACTAAGACAATGAGAGACATAAATTCATCCTTATAATGTTAAAAATAAGTAACTATTAAGACATAGAAATCATAAATGTAAACAACTGAAAACAAGGCTTCAAAATGAATTGCAAAAACGCTAATGGAGAAGGAGGCATAAACACACACAGAGAGAGAGAGAGAGAGAGAGAGAGAGAGAGAGAGAGAGAGAGAAAGAGAGAGAGACTGACCACACTTCTAGACCACATTCCATAACTGCAGAATAGACTGCAACCCATGCTCCCCTTTAAAAATTCATAAAATAAGTAAATTTCAAATATGCACAAGATTACTATTTCCGAATTCACTGAGCAATCTAGCATAAATAGAAAAATCCTGATTATGTTCTTCTTTTCCCCATGATCAGGTATTGGGGAGAGCAGGAGTGGATCCCCAAGGGACAGCAGAATGAATGGAAATGTAAAACATCGGGAAGTGGGAGATGGGGTACCCTCTAGTATGTACCAGACACCTGGGAGGTAAGAGAACCTTATGACTCAAAGAGAGAGACCTTAGATGAAATGCCCAACAGTGGGGAGAGGAAACGTATAGAGTCCACCTCCAGTAGAAAGACAGGGCATCAAATGGAGGGATGGGGTTGCCATCCCACAGTCAAAAATTCTGACACAGAATTGTCTCTGTCTAAAAGGATAAATGTAGAGAACAGACTGAAGGAAAGGAGGTCCAGTGATTGGCCAAAATTTGGACCCATCGAGGCTCCAAGGCCTGATACTGTTCCTGATGCTGTGATATACTTACAAACAGGAGCTTAGCATGGCTGCCCTCTGAAAGGCTCAACAAGCAGGTGACTAAGACAAAAGCAGATACTTCCACCCTTTCAATGGTTTGAAGTTAGGCACCCCTGTATTTGAATTAGAGAAAGGCTAGAAGAACTTGAGGAGGAGGAAGATGAGTAGTCTCAACAAACTTGGCTCCTGGAGATCTCTCAGACACTGAACCACCAACTAGGTAGCATACACTAGCTGGTCTGAGGCCTCTGACACAGATACTGCAGAGGACTACCTGGTCTGGCCTCAGTGAGAGAACATGCACCTAACTCTTAAGAGACTAGAGGCCCCAGGGAATGCGAAGGCCTGGTGGAATGTGTGGGGTGTGGAGTTATCAGGACATCCTCTTGGAGACAGGGGAAGAGGAATGGGGTAAGGAACTGTCAGAGGGTGGACATGGAGCAGGATAATGACCGAACTGTAAAAAAAGATTTAAAAAATAAAATAGAAAAATCTAAAATTTTAAAGTACTAAGCAAGGTCCTTTTGAATAATGTGGTTAAAAGGTAAAGTTAGAGATTATTTTGCATACAATGAAACCAAAGCATATCAATATTCATGTTGTGGAGTTAAAACAGATTTTGGAGGAAATTGTGTAGCGATAAATGCTTAGAAGATGAAAAGCTTCAAAGTAATGATCGAAGCATACAAATTCTGGATCATATTTTTAAAGGAAATTAATTCAAAACATAAACTCTTAGCCTGTGTACATTCCCTTCGGTACATTAAAGGCAAAACAAAGGTTTGTTCAGGTGACATGTGATAACACTGCAAGATCTGGTGACATAAGCAAGCCAGGTGTGGTCTAGCCTTTGTATCTTCATCTCAGGCTACTTTCAAAATGGCTGTCTGCACTCACACCATACTGATGCTTCCCAGTATGTAGAATATGTTGTTATTTCCCAGCTCTTGAGTTCTCACACATGTGTTGTCTCTGCATAATACTGTTCTTTACTTCAATATTTATTTCCTACTTATTTGCAAATCCCCTCTTAAACCCATTTCCTTCCCTGACTAATGAATGTAGTTAATTCTCTACATTAAGAAACATGGTTTTACCATGTGATGGTGGCAACAGCTTTTAATCCAGCACTCAGATAGCAGAGGCAGGCAGTTCTCTGTGAGTTCAAGGCCAGCCTGGTGTACAAATTGAGTTCCAAGACAGTCATGGCTGTACACAAAGAAATCCTGTCCCGAAAAACCAAAAAAATAAATAAAAATAAATATAAAAAAATGGAGTTTCATATTCTCATGTGTATTTGCTAAGGAATTGTTCTACTTCTAAAGCCACATTTCTAGTTGCATCTTAAAATTTCTATTATTTAAAACACAAATTATATTCCCTACAAAATCATATAATTGCTTGTGTTTTGTTTGTTTGTTTGTACACTTTTGCCCAGTGTACTATCTGGTTTTGTGTGTCGACTTGACACAAGCTAGAGTCATCAGAAAGAAAGGAGACTCAGTTGAGGAAATGCCTCCATAAGATCTGACTATAGAGCATTTTCTCAGTTAGTGATTAGTGGGGGAGGTGGGTGGTGTCATCCCTGGGCTGGTGGTCCTGGGTTCTAAAGGAAAGCAGGCTTAGCAAGCCATGTTAAGCAAGTTAGTAAGCAGTGCTCTACCATGACGTCTACAATCAGCTCCTGTCTCCAGGAACCTGCCCTCATTAAGTTCCTGTCCTGGTTTCTTTCAATAATAAACAGCAATGTGGAAGTTTAAGCCATATAGACCTTTTTCTCCCCAAGTTGCTTTTTGGACATGCTGTTTTGACCCAGCAATACAAATCCTGAATAAGATACTCAGGTTGGCTATACAGTCCATGATGGTAGAAATTTTGCCTAGTATTATTTGTACTGCAGAAAAAAATTACCTGTATTTTGTATATAAATACTACTATTTATGCTATGCCACATTTCTTGATTTTCATATGATGTTTGCACATTGAAGAATATTCCCATGAGCTAGGTTAAAAAGATAATTTTAAAAACTGCATTATTTATGTGTTTTTATACAAGATGACAGTACTGGTTTAATTTTCTTCTCTTCAAAAAGAAATAACTGATAAAATGAAATTTAAGAGGGGATATGCTAGTTTTTGTTGTTTTGCTTTCCTTTTTATATTTTATGCATATGGGTGTGCACCTACATGAGTTTACATCCTCCATGTGTGTGCATGTGCTGGTGAGGACTAGAAGGAGACTCTTCAACTGGAACTATAGTTACAGATGATTGTTAGGGCCTCATGTAGGTACTGGGAAGGTCTTCAGCATGCACAGCATGTGCTCTTAACTGCTGAATAATTTATCTGGTACCAGGAAGCATTTATTTTAATTTACAGTTCAAAGGCATACCGTCCATTATAGCAGGGAAGGCAAGGTGATGGGTACATGAGATAGCTAGTCATATTGAATATACCATTACAATGAAAGCTGATGCTCTATTTTGCTTTTTACTTAGTCTTAGCTCTAATTCACACTGTATCACTTATATTCAAGTGGGTCTTCAATCCTTAGTAAGATCTCCCAAATCTCTCAAAGGCACACCTGAAACTCTGTCTTCTATGAGATCCCAAGTCCAGTCAAACTGATTAGCCATCACAAGAACACATGAAATCCAAATAACCTGTTATATGTCATATTTCACTTTTAATAAAGAAACTAAGGCAGAAACTAGGATATATCTTCTTTGAGCTTATTACTTAAATTTACATGATATTCCAACTTCATCAAGTGATAATGTTGATGCTTGATGATCAAATAAACTCAGAAATTAATTTTGAACTTTGTTCTCCAGACAGCTGAATGAAATGATATACAAAACTCATTCATTCATTGACACATCAAGTGACCAGTGTCATACTACTTACTAGATGCTGAAAAACACAGATAAGTGTGAACTAAATGTTTTCCCTTCATATCCTGTGCAGGTTTACTATTATGCTGCTTAATTATCAAATTTCTTTTTATATAGTTTATGCAAAATGACTTAAGGTGAAATATTTGTTTTAATGAAATGTTGACTAATTATGAGATTTTAATATTGCTTACAATGTCAGGCAACACTTTTTGAAATTACTTGAGCTTGCCCATGTAGTACCTGTGGAATTAAGTGATTTAAGAATTTTGATACCTTGCCCACATTCTAGTGAATCAATGTATAGTTGAGAAGTCATCAAAAATATTAATATGGATGTTGTGGGGACGCTACAGAATGCACGAGAGACCTCGGAGGTGAGAGACTCTCAGGACTCAAAGGGAAGAACATTAGAGAAACAGTAGGAAGAGGGAACTTATAGAGCTCACCTCCAGCAGGAAGACAGGGCATCAAATGAGGGAGGGGGTTGCCATCCCACAGTCAAAACTCTGACCCATAATTGTTCCTGTCTGAAAGAATAACAGGGATGGAAAAGGAGAGGAGCCAAGGAAAAGAAGGTCCTGTAACAGGCCCAAAGTGAGATCCAGCTCAAGAGGAGGTCGCAAGTCCTGACACTGTTACTGAGGCTGTGGAGCACTCATAAAAAAGGGACCTAGCATTGACCACACTCTGGAAGATTCAACAAGCAGCTGAAAGAGTCAGATATAGATATTTGCAGCCAACCAATGGACAGAAGCTGCTGACCCCTGTGGTTGAATTGGGGAAAAGCTGGAAGAGGCTGAGGAGGAGGGCGAGCGGTCCTGTAGGAGGACCAGCAGTCTCAATCTGGACCCCTAGGAGTTTAGAGGTCAGGATGGGTGGGGGATGGAGGGTGGGAAGAGGAGGGAATTAAATCTGGAGTGTAATAAATAAATAAAGATAATATAATTTCATATCTAAAATTCACTTTAGAAATTATCTGACCAAGTCTTTCTTCACTTTGGAAGAGACAGAGAGGTAGAGAAAAAAATATTTTAATGTATATCTTTTAACGTTCTTAAACTTTATTTCACCATCTATAAAATATAAATAGGAGAGGTAACTAGCTTGTAGCCCATCATAAGTAAAATAAAATCATATCAGCCAAGTACTAAAGACCATGTGGATTGATAATCAGCCCTTTGACTACAATAAGATATCCCTGTTGAATTATTTAATGACATATTTACATCTTGTGAAATCTGTTTAATATGTAAACATGTTTATATTACATATTTTAATCTTATTGTAAACATATAACATTTAATTTTTCTGACTTCAAAGTTGTCAAAGATATCAATTGTATTCAGAGTGCTGAAACTGCAAATATATATGACAAAAGAACTGTTATAACACATAATGGATTTCTTGCTCCTGTTTTGATGGAAATTCAGAATATATAATACAACCAATAGATAGGACAATACCCCAACATCTACTGTCTTCACTAATTGCCAATATTGTTGACTTAAGCCTAAATATATTTTATATTGGTGCTACTTTAATTTTACTGTCACAGAATCAAAATACATAGAAAAAGCTAACACAAATTTTGGCATTGTCAAGGACAGTCCAGTTTCCTTACATGCCAATTTCAGAATAGTTTTTCCACAATTTAATAATAGAATATACATATATATTCTTAAATGAACTAATACATGGTTTTCTTGCTAAGTAACCATTGAGTTAACTGACATTTCTGTTCCTTAAAATCTCGAAATACTAAATTGCTTGCTGGTGATTAACCAATAAACATGTTAATAGCCAAGAGTTTTTCTCAGGCTTCTCTAATTCTATGTTCTAAGTGTGGAATGAGCTCTAATTCCCTCATAATCCAAAACTCTTCCTTCAAACCTTAGACAAAATTAAGTTTCCATTATCTATCTATCTATCTATCTATCTATCTATCTATCTATCTATCTGTTTTTTGCCTCTGCCTCTGCTGCTTTCTCTGTCTCTCTGTCTGTCTGTCTGTCTGTCTCTCCTTCATCCAACTAAACATAGGAGAGAAGTAGCATTTACAGAACCCTGAGATAAATGAGTTTCCATCTGTACTAACAACATTCAGTCTGAAGCTTTTAAACAATAATATCAAAAATGCTTTAAAAAATCAGAAAAAAGTGTGACTATGTATATGCTTGTACATATGTGTTCATATACATATAGGTATAAGAAACCTAAATACGTTTAAAATTATGTGATACATATTTAATGTTTAAATGTATGTTTTCATCTTCCTTTCTTACCAGTAAAATTCTCAACTATAGAGATTGTGGTTTTGTTTTTTTGTTTTGATTTTTTGTTTTGTTTTGGTTTTTGGAAGTCATATTTTTTTAAGACTTGACTATTTCCAAAATGAATAGCTTTCTTACATTTCCTCAATTCTTTTAAATGTAATTACTGGCAGTTAATACATTGCTAACTGTAAAAATATATTTCAAAATCCTTCTCCCTGGCCTCAGGTATGAAAGTCTAAAATCTATAGAAACAGTGATTATCATGTAACTGGGAACATTGAATAAAAATAACCTGAAAATCATACCTAATTATTAATAAGTAATTAGTCACTTATAATAATCAAGTAGTATTGTGATTCTCTAGGACCCTGCTAAGTTTGGGCAAAAGTAGGCACTTTAAGGAAGTAGGCTCAATGTTACTACTATCACCATTAAAGTGGTGAGAGGGGATGAGCTCAGGGATTTGTATTCCCAGATCCTGTGCTACAAAAATAACATGAGCATTTCTCTGTGTGGCCTGAGGAGAAATTCTTCTCTTACATCCTCAGATGTTGGAGGTTTTTAGAAATCATATACACAATCTCATTTTGAGTCATGAATAATTACAGCCCTAAGGGTACATCAACCCAACAGCCTCATGTCATCTCCCTCTCCCCTCCTCAGTTTACTCTGCTGTTCATTACATGGGAAAGTGAACACTTACTGGATATAGTGACCAGAAAGTAGCAAGCACTATATTAATTTATTAGGTAACAGCATCCCAGAAAGTAGAAATAAATCAGAAAGAACTTCAGAGGTTTCTTGAAGTAGTGAAGTTTCAAGAAGTCTGGTGCAATGCTGAATGTGAAGATCTAGAAGATTGAGAAGCTGCTGTTCCTGGCCTCTCTTTCAATCAGAGTCTCTTTTGGTTTGAAAGGTAATGTCTTCCTTTTTGATGTGTGTTAATTCGTGCTGATAATTGAGGAACCCAAGCAAGACTCTTCTCTTCTTGAAGTGGGGTTCAGAAAAAGTACAACAGTAGGTTATAGTTCATACAAGAATCTAATTTCTTGGGGTGCTAGCAAGTTCAGGGATACTGTTTCCCCTGTTCACATTGTAGGTTTTAGAAATAGAAATAAATCAGAGCATGTGCCCTTAGGGTTTGGAAGCTCATAATTCACCTTTTTTCTCAAGTTTCTAGCTGGAGATGACTTTTGTGTCAGTATGAATCATACTTGTGCCACCAAGTGTCTGATTTAGGTCATCCCTAACAAGAGATTCAACCTTAGATTTTTGAGTTGATGCTGAATGAGGTAAGAGTTCTGAGATTATTAGGATGCAATTCATGTATATTTATATTAAACTTAAGAAAGGCATGACTCTTAGCAGACTAGGCATAAAATATAAAGCATAATTTCTTGTGACCCCTTGGGAAATAAAATATTAAATATGTTAAAGAAGCATATTAAAGCTGAGCATACAATGGGATAGTACTACAAGTGGGGGTCTCTTTCTTTTTCTTCTCAGCAAGCATGAGTTTATGAGCTTAACAGCTGTTATTTCCAGAAGCCAAATTTCATATCATCCCTTTCAATTCTTCTGCTATCTCACTCTTCCTCCTTCTTCTTCAGAGATTTTCCTTGGGTCTTGTTTGGAAGTCAGCAGAGATGTGTCTTAATGCCTTAATTCCTGAGTATGCACTCTGTTAGGGCCTGAGTACATACTCCCTTCTTAGTACCCGGAGTGATTGTGCATCTTTCAGTTTAGTCAAGCTGACGTTCCTAGAATAAACTACCAGCCATTGCTTCACACAACATATAGACATACACACTTGGACAACTAATAGAAGAAATGCAATGAACCATGTCTTTGTACAATCACATAATCAGGTCTATACCCTGCCTTTGATATGATTCTTCCAGATTTCTTTCAGTTTGTTTCTCTCTATCCTAAAAGTTGACTTATGAGAGTGCAGGTAATTGGCCCAGCATGTGTAAAAAATTTGGTTTCTTTTAGAGAATTGGTTTATAGGCACAGTAAGAGAGACATGCATCAACCCTACAGAGAACTACAGGATGCTTTGTTGTAAGGCCTAGGTCAGTTATGTCATACACATTATCTCATTCCTGAGGAGGATGATATACTTTGAAATATGCAGTAGTATCATTTATATTGTCAAGATGATGCATCTAATAAGTAGTATGGCTTAGTCTGGAAAACAGAAATTTGGATGACAAGGGCTGTGCCCTAAAGTACAGTCCCAAACTGTTAGAAAAATTACTCCATGAATTTTGCCACATAAGCCACATTCACGTCCTCTAGTTCTCCTCTACTTCCACACTGTGGCTTAAGCTACATCCTGAGAAACTCACAGTTAAAAATGCTTTTGTTTCTAATGTGACCTAAGCACAGCTTCTGTGTATTAAATAGTGGACCTTTTAAGATTATCAGAATCAAAACAAGATATTTATGTCCTAATTACATTTGGCGCTCTATATACTTGGCCAGAAATTATACAGATATATTTAAGAATGACACATATTTGTGAAGTATCTTGGTCAGGTATTGGCTACCATATTTAATGGGAGGCTATATTCTAACTTTTAGTCCACAATTAAAAAGCAAAAATGTATAGTGGAATTATGCATTTACCAAAGATTTTATTTTACCTCATTTTTAATATTTCATATATAATTATACTTTTAATGTGTTCAACAACAAGCATAAGGGGTTGTCTTAGTCAGGGTTTCTATTCCTGCACAAACATCACGACCAAGATGCAAGCTGGGGAGGAAAGAGTTTATTGAGCTTACACTTCCATGCTGCTGTTCATCACCCTTGGAAGTCAGGACTGAAACTCAAGCAGGTCAGGAAGCAGGAGCTGATGCAGAGGCCGTGGAAGGATGAAACTTACTGGCTTGCTTGCTTCTCCTGGCTCACTCAGCTGGCTTTCTTATAGAACCCAAAACTACCAGCCCACATATGGTACCACCAATATGGGGCCCTACACCCTTGATCACTAATTGAGAAAATGCCTTACAGCTGGATATCATGGAGGCATTTTCTCAACTGAAACTCCTTTCTCTGTGATAACTCCAGCTTGTGTCAAGTTGACACAAAACCAGCCAGTACAGGTGTCAATATTAAATACCTTCCTATACAGCTGTAATGCATTTATCTTCCTTGGTTCCCAGCACTGACACTGGTGGATCACAAAGGCCTGTAAATCCAACAAGAACAACAACAACAACCACACACACACACACACACAATTATTTTAAAAAATCAAAATCCAAAATCCATAAAGAGAGTGGTTAAGTATAGAAATCTTTAGTATGAAAGTAGGCTAGTAAAAATCTATACTTTTAACTCTAACATACAATGTTTAATGCATTTGATACAAATGTCTTTAAATCATTCTGTGAAGAGCTTCTCCTAATTGGCACATAGAACGAACAAAGAATACAAACAGATTTCTAACAGACAATGAATTGCAAATGGCCAATAAATATACAAAATAAAGACTCAACCACAATAATAATCAGGGACTTGCATATTAAAACAATATAATGTGATCTCATTATGCTCTTTAGATTAGCACCAAAATACCTCTGATAGAAAGGTTGGTTGCCGAGTCATGATCAATTTCCTAATTATTTCTACGAATCCCTGATTCTGTCTTCCTTTGAATTGTTCTTACAACATTCATTTAGTACAGAATATCCTGGGAGAAAAACTCACTCAGAGTTGGATTCTAGTGAGTTTTATTACCTGTTCCTGTGTATGGCTTAAACAAGATTTTGTATCACAATACAGGCAAATGAAAAAAGGTGGAATGTGCATTTCAAATTCTTAACAAAAAAAACCATTGAAATAATCCTGAAGGTCTAGTCCATAGTCCACTTTAAGTGCTGGATGGATTTTGGTCTCAAATGGACATCTGAAAAAGTTGTAGTGGTCAGTGGGGCATCCTTGAGAAGACTTGAGGGGAAAAATGTGGATAAAACAGTCCTCTTTACCCTGCAAACTTTCAGTCGCATGATATGACATAAAGTAGTTTCTGTTTGTTTCAAGCAATTGAAAGTGAAACTTTTGTAGCCTAAGAATAAATAGCCCTACACCATCTCTCAAATACTGCCCATAGTAGTATAAATCCTTGCAAAATCTGTGGATAATTATTAGTAGTAACTGCTTTTAAAATTTTCACTTTTTTAAATTCAAGTAACAATACTAGTAATCTGGGGAATATGATCAATATAAATAAAGCAAAATTATGCATATATATGAGATCTATTATGTACCATGTCATGTATACACATGTTATACATATATGTATATATTTATCCTTTTAGATCACTTTCTACTGGAAATAGTATACATTTTTAATACATATATGATTAAATAAAAGCAATGCAATACTGAATGCTGTAGTGATCATGAACATTACTCAACCTTTAATCTGATGATGTGGAGCTGCCACAGCCCCCTACTTATCCTTAAGAAAGCTGAACAGAAATATCATACTCCAAGTCAACCAGTGTTTGCTACCATAGTCTAACTAAAAATTAATGGTTGGTTAAAATTCAATTCAGAGAAGACTCAATTGTTAACAGTTTAGCCTTCTTGATGTCACTAGAAGAAAGGTGTGACTAGAGAAAATGGCCACAGAAAACCCAATAGTGTTCAATCAACAATCTGCTCATAATATCCATTGATTTCTACTTCCTCAACTTATAAGGCTTTTCCTGTGACATTACTTAGGTCACCTAAACATTATGCATGATGAACATTCCCTAGCATACAAAATGGAAATAGCAATTGTCTACATCCACATCTATATACACAATCTTGCTGAAAAATCATGAAGGGAGTTGCCTGTGAGAATTAACTGAAAATTCTAAAAACCCATAAGGCAATAATAACACTATCGGCTATTTTTCTACCATTTTCACACTTCAACTTAGTTTCATATGGAGTGTGAAATTAATTTTAATTCCATTACATTCAGGACATTCACCTGACTTTTCTCACATCTTAGTCTTGTCCTTTTATGGAGACAAAGAATCTAAATCAACAAAATAGGATGTGGGTCTCATGATGTTTGTAGAGAATCTTGAGCGAGACACATTTCTATATTTAAAAGAACCATTCTTTGTCCTGAATACAAGGAAACTGTAATCTAGCCAATTAACCCAAAGAATAGAAAATGAACTTTTAGGCTTCATGGATATATTGAATAGCATCTGAATTGCTCAATGAAGAAATACATACTTTGAAAGGCATTTTTATCATTTTTGTCAATAAAAAATGCTACTATTGCTTCGCATTTTCCTAGCATAGCATGTTTTGTATTGCTATGATAGTGTGCCAGAAAATGGGAACTTTAAACAGCATCCATTTGCTCTCATTTATTTTCCCTAGGTAACCATAATCATGACACAGGGTTATCTTACTGTGACATTGTGAGACATAAGACAAAATGACAAGAGTACAAGGCATGATTAAACTTGATCTTTGATTACTCCTTCGGTCCCTTGATGAAAGCAGAGAAGTCATGAAGAAAGTACCTTTTGACAGGTTATAACTCTCAACAGTTTTACCTTGGATTAAGTTTACAACACATGAAATCCTGGGATATGCATTTGAAACAACTGCTTATCTTCCCCGTCTGCCACCAAACAATACTTTCAAACACTGTATCACAAACATGTGCAAGTTGTCTAATCATTGTGCCTTCTTACAATACAGAATAGTCCATGATGAAATGTAGCTTTTCTCTGATGTCAATTATAGAAAACACTGTTGCAATAGCATAGCCTCTATAAAGAAATATATCATAACAAAATGGTTTGCGAAAGTGTTGATATGATCCCTATTTAGTGGAGAATTAAAAATCAGCAAATAATTTTGTACCCTTTAAATTATTTTTTCCATTTGTATTTTGTTTTGTTTTTGTTTTGTATTAATCATTCCATTCATTTACATCTCAAATGATATTCCACTTCCCAGTTACCCCCTCCACCAACTCCCCATCCCATGATATTCTACTTCCCATTATCCCTCCATCAATTACTTTGTTTCACTTCACTTTCAAATATATATATCATAGAAAACTTTGCAGAATTTGAAGACTGTGAAATCAACTTCCCAGTAGTAAATAATGAACTATACTTGGTCAAGCTCCATCCTTAGCTAAATATAGAATGTGGAATAACTCATGGTGTATAACCTGAGCAGTGGGCATATAGTACAAGAAAGAGGCAATGGCTTTGTGCATACAGCTTTCTATTTCACACATATATTATGGTCATTGATAGATTTATCTCCCCTTATGGTGGACAGTTCACAGCATGACAACAAGCAATCTCATTATAATTAATTTATTTTCACATCATTCTTGAAAAAATAATGCATTTTGCCATGGATGGAAGTAATCAACTAGTCTCAGTGTCTTTTCATTGTTCATGAACACAGCAAGAAAATGGCTAATATGAGGAAATAGAGTAAAATGTGGCTATAAATCTTGACAAGACTAACTTTATGTGAGTCAAAAATAGTGATTATATTATATTATTTTATAAGGTTATTCTATCACCTTACTCTATTGACAGAGTAGTTTAACAAATTTTTTTGTATTTTTCTATTTAACATATTTGCAAAAGTGTACAATTTCTAATTATTAAGAGTATAAACTTTATAATTTCTAATCAGTGATTAGAAATCATATCCTCATCTTCTGTCTTTTAGAAAACATTTACATCTATGATCTTGTATCTTAAAAATATTCAGACATTTTTGTGAGGGTAAGAAAGCTAACTTTCTTATGATTTGTGTATAGTCTTAGTTAATTTTTATATAACCATCAACTTATTATATATATAATAAAATTATTATATATTGTAATTTTAGCTATTGATTACTGAATATGCCCAGAAATGCAAAAGATACAAAATGACAATGGGAAGGTCATTCAGCATGCGTACTTAATGCAGAAAGATTAAAAGTCATAGATATTTCTTCATATTTGTTGTTAAAACATCTATATTTAAATGTGCTTAAAGTGATTATCCAAACAGTATGCTAATCCAATTCACCACGTGTGTCTTATAACAATATGTGTGTGTGTGCTTACTCTTAATGACTGAGCTATCACTCTGTTCTGATATCTCCCTTTCTTTCTCTCTGTCTCTCTCTGTCTGTCTCTGTCTGTCTCTGTCTCTCTCTACAAAGTTTCTCTATATATCACCAGCTGTCCTGGAACTAGCTCTGTAGATGGACTGGCCTTGAACTCAAAGAGATCCACCTGTCTTAGCCTCCTGAGTGCTAGAATTAGAGGTATGAACTACCACAGCCTGGGTGATCACTTTCTCTTAAGAGGATTTGAGGGCATAAGCTTGCCACTTCTGTCATGGAAGCACAAGGGTTTGTCCCATCAAAAAAATGCAGTAGTAAGATGGAGTCATAAAAGCAAATCATCACATACTAGATACGGAATGGGACAACACACTGATCTTAGAACTCAAACATCAAAATCCTGTAGTACCTATATTTATGTTGCTTATAAATTACTTAGTCCTAACTTTGTAATAACATCACAAATAGATTAAGATATCCATTAATTGAAAGGAACCTTGCAGCTTCCAAGTAAAAACAAAAACAAACACATCTAAATCTAGCCAAATGTCTAGATACCTGTATATGTATGCATGGTTTTATATATATATATATATATATATATATATATATATATATTCGTATTTTATATTGGAATGATGATTCCAGTGTTGATCAAATTTTAATTATTATGACTACTTGCATATATTATCTCAGACAATATAATAGAAATTTAAATTACTACTAATCATGTTTGATAGAAATTTTCATCTTCAAGTTACTAGAACATATTTATTTCAATGGGTATAAAAATTAAGAAAATTTATGATTTGAAATGAAACTGTAGTTGTTTCTAGCATGAGCAAAAATGCTTCAATTCAGTTGAACAATGCATCTACAGAATTAGAATGGACTATGTCTGATTTAATATTGCTTTTGACCATGTGTGTTGTAATATTCTTTTCTTACAAAGGCCTTAAGGTCTAAAATCAGAGTTATAACTTGAATATGCACTGTAAATTGTGGAGAGTCACGGTTAAAAAGGTGCCTAACTCCTGTTTTTGTTTTTGTTTTTTTATTCCTGCATGTGCATGTGCTGTGGTGAGAGATGTGGACTTGTTAGAAGGTAGCAAAAGATTCCTCAGAAATGGTCACAAATAAAAATAGATAGTAAGTTAACTGGAGTTATCCTTGTGGCCAGTGAAGTAATGCTTGATTCTTTGAACACTTTCTGGAGAAAAGCATCAATATTTCACACCATTTTAAAGAGACAATGAAATGGAAAAGGAAGAAATACCTATTTCCATGACAGCTTCCACAACGGTTTTATGAGAAAGATATAGAGCAGAAAGTGCTGAGACCAAGAGAAGAGAAATTCAGAATGGAGTGATGCTTGATCAGACAAAACAACAGAAGAAAGATTCTGGTCTCCAAACCTTGCCTTTAGCAAAGGGACCAACATTTCCTCAGGTGTTTCAGACCTTTCTCTTTTAGAGATGTTAAACTTTGCTTGAGAAGTTCTACCGCTTTCTTTTTTTCTTTTTCTACTTTATTTACATTTCAAATGTTTTCCCCTTTCCAGCTCTCCCCTTTGGAACCTTCCTATTCCCTCCCCCCTCCCCTGGCTCTATGGGGGTATTCCCCCACCCACTCACCCACCCACTCTCATCTTCCCTCCTTGGCATTCTCCTATACTGGGGGATCTAATACCCTCAGGCTCAAGAGCCTCTCCTCCCCCTGATGTCTAACAAGACCCTCCTCTGTTGCATATGTGGCCAGCACCATGGGTCACTCCATGTGTATTCTTTGGTTGGTGGATCAGTCTCCAGGAGTATGGGGGAGGGGGGATCAGGCCAGTTGCCTAGCACTTTCAACACCATAAACACAAGCCACTGGACTCAGCCATGTTTAGACACTCAGGCCTAAATTCTTATAAGGTGAAATTCTCTGTAATAAATCTCCAGTAACACCTTGTCAAATCCAATGTGAACTAATTAAAGGAAGAAAGGGAGCAGATGGCTCTGTTCCTGCCTGTAGAGATCATATCACTTCAGTTAGGAAGCAAAAGAAAGGAGGTGCTAAACTTTTTGCTTACTAAGAATACAAATATTGTTATCATAGTTTGCACGTGATCAAAATGTACAACTACAATTGGCAATAATTTTCCTGATTTTTGAATATCTTAACCTCTAAATTTTATAATCATTCTATTTGGTGAATCATTTCCCCAATAGTGGACATAGTTCTAACTGCCTCTATAACTGATACATTTGTTAAGTGGTGTTAAAGGCTAGCATTATAATAATTTAATTCTGTTTTACTTTAGTAAAGTTATAATATATATAGTAATACTATATAAAAAAAGATCTTTTAAAAATGTATATACTGAATTTTTTTCTTTTTGCTTCTTTTTCAGGCCAACATCATTAGACAAATATTGGTTTACACAAGTACTGACAGTTACTCAGTGGAGAAAAAACACGACAGTGTCTAAATAATGTGTATCCTAATTTCACTTGTATTGGTTTTCTTGTTAGAGCATTTTTTGTTTGTTTATTTGTTATGTTTTGTTTTTTCTGGACATACTAACTAGAAAGAAAATAACTACTAACTTTGAATAAATATGACATTTCTGCTAAATAAGACTAACAGTGGCAAAGGTGGGCCTTACAGTCAGTGAGGTACAAGCACAGGAAATGATTTTATTTGAAGTTACTACAGGATCTTATTTCTTTTCAAAAGTAATATTCTTACTAGGAAACAATGTTTGCTACTGAAAAGAAAATAGTAGCAGCATATCGACACATTCCTACTTGAGGAGCACTGCGAAAAATAAAACAAATTTTGATTTTGAATTAACCCAACTTAAAGTTCAACAACACTGAACTCCAGACTTCATGGTGGTAAATTGAACAATTATTAAACTCCAATGTTATTTCTACAGATAAGGTCTGTCTTGGTCACACTCTAAATTTTATGCTAGGATTATACATTTTAACACACACACACACACACACACACACACATTAATTTTGACAGAACATGCCAATATAAGGTTATATTTTTAATTGTAGTTTTCAGGCTATCAGTGATTTTCCTAACTAGGGTATAATTTTATTAGGACAAGAGTGTTTTAAACCCTGTTTGAAGTTCCAATGCCCAAAGGAACTGCAGTCATCAAAAAATTTTGAGTGAGTTAATACACAACAAATTCATGAACAAAACTATGAAATTCAATGAAAGTGCTCTCACACTTTTTGAGTTTTTAATTAACTAATGTCATGTTAGTGTAAATGTTAGAATAACTTGGAGACACAATGGTAAAAGGGTTGAAATCACTAAACTTCAGATGCAAAAACACCTAAAATAAAGCATCATCATGACTAACCTTGAAAATGGTAATAAGACACCTAACCATGCCTGGCCTCTGTTCATCTCATGAAAAACTGGAATATCATTTTTATGATGCCTTGGAAAAATTAAATAACTCAGCTCTGCTAATATTTCACATTTTTAAAGAAATGCTGCAGGTATTGGTTTCTTTTCTTGGCCATGTGGTGAGACATCTGATATAAATAAGGAATAGTGGTATTCTTTGGGCTCACAGATGTAAGATACACTAGGAAGACATGGTGGCAGCAGGTACAGACAATTAACAAAATATAGTCTCCTTTACAGACATGCCAAGAAGTATGTTTCCATGTTGATTCTCAAGACCCTCAAATGGACAATCAAAATTAACTATCATACTCAATAAGTGGTAAGCTTCAATCTTTTGATTAGGAATTTATGTTACATCTCCTTCCCAAAGTGAGTACATCTGTCCATGATCTTCTGATACAAATTTTAAATGGAAGTTTCCAGAATGTGTGTGTGTGTGTGTGTGTGTGTGTGTGTGTGTGTAGCATATTTGTGCCTGGCTTCTGTGGAAGATGTCAGATGACCTGAACTAGAGTTGAAGATTGTTATAAGCTACCTTGTGTGCTGGTATGCAATCCTAGATATTCTGAAGGAAAAATAAGTCCTCTTAAACATATGAGCCAAATTTCAGTTCCTCAGTTGACTTTACTATTTAATTTTACAACCAAATGTTTCAGAAAACATTAAAAATTAGGATACATAGTAGCATCTGTAAATTGAGTCTTTCTTAGTTACATATACTAATAGAAATGTGGAAAGGCTCAGAAAATCTCTAAATTAAAACATTTTTACAAATTATCTATATATTGCTCTAAGGTATTCATAAATCACTCTGATCAAAGTACTTCTAAAATTGATGCTAAACAAATGTGAAAGGACACAGACTGAACAAACTGCTTTATGCAAGAACGCTGGCTAAGATAAATGCTCATTTTTGGAGACAGAGAGACAGTCCACCATCTCTGCCTGATAGCAAACAATGTGCAAATATAGATCCTAATGTTGGCTTCATACAGAGTTTGATACTGTTCTTCATTATGTTGGTTTCTTTCTTTTTTCCCAACCCCTCCTTCACTCTCCTTCACTATGTTTGACTCCTCATATTGAACTAATCAGAGCAAATGTAGAAGTACAGTGAGCTTGGCATTTACCTTTTCTCTTATATATACACAATTGAAACACTGTCTAGGAACACACACAAACACACACACGCATGCATGCATATGTGTGTGTATGTGTATACCAACAAAATTAATGCAGTGATACTTTCCTCAGGAAACACTTGATGTGATAAGTTCTTATATAAGGATTTCAAGAAACAAGGAAAGATGGAAAACGTAACTATCCATGCTCACTCATAATACATAGAATTTTCATTTATTTGAAGAAAGAACAAGACTGACATGTGTTTAAATAAATATTGTTGACCCTCTTGAGGACAGCTTTAATACATTGAACACAGAGGAGTCAGTAACAGTCCAAAGTTAATTTAGACCTCTATTAATAGAAGATTGCCAAGATTAGACTCTTTCCTTTGGAAATGACGTGATGACAGATGAAATGATGTTTGATGCCTCTTGAGAAAATCCCAGACCCAAGGTGGAGCGTGGCAGGTGTGTGTGTGTGTGTGTGCACATGTCGCCGCAGAAAAATTCATCACAGCCTTAAAGTGGCCTCATAATCAAAAGTTCAAATTTTGAAACAGTTTAGTTAATCCACATAATCTGTTTACACTAAATAGTTCTTTCATGGAAGAAAGGACCACAAAAGACATTTCACATCATTCCAATCAGTCACAGGATGAAACTCATTGAAACGGACACAGACTGCAGTAAATGTTACATGAATCTCTTGGTATAGACAGCTATCAATCTTCCCAAATATGCTGAATAAGGTGACAAAAAGTAGGACCTGCATTTTTAATAGTTTCCATGGAAAAAGTTTTAACTGATTAATCATTTTTTAAAAATTTAACTGATTATTGTTTAACAATAATGTACATGCCTCTTGGCTACCTGTCTTGCTTCCATTTGGTCTCTGAAGCACCTCTCACAAATTATTAGCTAAAACTACAGTTTTGCCTATGTCTAAGGTCGAGGATCAAGCTGTTTCAACGTGATATTTATAAAGGAAAAAACAATCAAAACTATAATCTATGTGACAATGTCAGATAACAAAAATAACATGAACTGATAGTGATATGCATGAAGAATTCTTAGACAGAACTTCTCTATTGTCATTGTTTGTATTAATTTACATTCCAGTCATTGCCCTCCCCTTTGGTCTTGTCCCACAGTTCCTCATTCCATTCCTCTTCCCCCTTGTGTCTGAGAGAGTGCTCTGCTCTCCATGTCTCCCCATTACCTGTTCCTTCAGGCCTCAGGTCTCCCAAGGATTGGGCTATTTTGTCATTTTAAACTAGCTGGTTTGCATTTTCCCACATTTTTTAATCCCAAAAAGACAAACTAAGAGGAACTCTTTAACCTAATCATAAACAAACAAACAACAAAGGGTGCTCATTTAGAAGTTCATAAGTCATTGCTATCAAAAAAAAAACAAATGATCAATGAATAGTCTAACTTAGTAATGCTACAACATTATGATGTCATAACCAATATGCAACAGTCATGAAAGCTAAGGCAAAATGTAACCATTTCCTCACAATTCTAAAGGGTAAAGGTACATATTGAAGTTCTTTTTGATTTGCAGATGCCTTGTTGGTTCCCTTAAAGTATCTTAGTTTAGTTTCTGTTAGAATGAAAAAACATACTGACCAAAGAAATGTAGTGTATAAAAGAGTTTATTCGGCTTACAATTCCAAATCACATTTCACTGTTATTGGAATTTGATGTAATAACTTAAGAGAGGAGCCTGAAGACAGACCTGCTTGCTATTTCATACTGCCTACTATTCCATGCTGACCAAGTAACTCATTTCTAAGGCCAAAAAGTGTAGGAGGAACTATTGGAAATGATGCTTGCTATATGGCTTTACTCAGCTAGATATCTTATACATATCAGAGAAACATATTTGGGAGATGGTATTGTCCACAGTAGGCTTGTCTCCCCTATATTAGTTATCCTCCAAGATAATCCTCTATAAACAATCACAGAGGATAATCTGATCTAGGCAGTTCCTTGTTCCTCAATTTGGGCTCTCTTCACAGATTGCTCTAGGCTGTGTCAAGGAGACAATAAATTTACCAGGACATAGGTAATGGAGCTCAATTATTTTACGGTCCAGTGAAAAGTTGATTTGTCCCTCAATACACTCATCTCCAAAGATAGCCAATTTCTACGTGAAATTCAGCACGTGAATTCTGAAGAAATGTAAAATTTAGTCCATAACAATAGATTATATACTTCATATTTTGATATATATGTATGGAGGATAAAATTCTTATTTTGTAGGCATCATTCTAGGTTTTATGAACATCTCTTCATATTATTCCTATGGGAAGTGGTGATAAACATTGTTGGCTGGAGTTAATTTGTATTCTTAGTTATTCCTACTCTACTCATCTCCTGAATTTATCAACATTGATTTATTAGAAAGAATATTATTTTAAATATTGTAAAAGTGTATTTGAAATTGGATCTCATTCTGGACCCACGGATTCAATGATGGAATTGCAATGTATTAGATCCAGTATGTGAGTCTTTCACCTTTCATTCTTCTCTTCCTTTAAGACAATGTCATATTAATTCTTGACTCTAGATCTCACAATAGATGAAAGTTGGGATTTCAGATTTATAGAGGTAAGCAATGTTCTGTATCTTGACCAGAGATTTTTGTTTGTTGGTATCTAGGCGAGGCATTATATCCCTACTACAGAGTGATTACACAGAAAATATTTTGTGTGCATGTATATGAGTATCATTTAGGAAAGGAAGCTGCTAATATAGGTTTCCATACAGCTTTTTAAAATGGTGTTCAGTGTGAGTTATCCCTCCCCACACTCTCTCCTTTACCCTGCCTTCTCAGGCTCCACTCTTTCCCTCTGTGTTCAATTCTTTGCTTCTACACCTTCAGACCAATGCATTCAATCTTCTTCCCTTGAAATATGACTAATGTCCTCTTACTAATTTCCAGACTTCAGTACATATTCCAATATGTTTTTCAGTAAACAGATATTTCTAAAATTGAAAGCTAATATCTACATATGAAATACGGCATGTGTCGTTTATCATTTAGGGGCTGGGTACCTCACTGAAAATGATGATTTGTGCCTGTAAATTGCATAATTTCCTTTTTCTTCACAACGGAGTAATATTCCATTGGGTAAATATACTGTATATTCATTTCACATTCACCATTACAGTTAACAAATATTTAGGATGTTTCCACACTTCTGCCTATCGTGGATAGAGTAACAGTGAATATGGATGAGCAAATATCCATAAAATAGGATATCGGTTTGCTCATGATTGGTATAACTGAATCACACTTCAAAGATCTATTTCTAGGTTTTTTGAAAAAACACCACAATAGTTTCTATAGTGTCTTTAACATTTGACAATCCTACTAGCTGAGAATATGTGTTCTGTTTTCCCAAAATTTGTGAGAATTTGGTACTGTTATTCTGCTAAATTAGTAGTTAGTACATCTCTCAACCTGCACCAGAGAAAGTTCTTTAGTAGGTTATGATTAATACAGAAACTCAAAACTAGTCAATGCACATAGATTAGAGAATATGGAGATTTCAGCTGTGAGTGGAAAATCAATATTACACTGCACAACTCCAAATAAGGTTCAGAGCTCATTGTGGAAAAGGCCCAAAATATAGTGGGAGAATCAGAAAAAATGGACATGAAGCAAAGCAGGATTTATTAGACATAGTAAAGCCATTAAACTCACACTGGTGTGAATTCACATAAATTATCAATCTAGCCAAAATCAAGGCTTGGATTGAAGGGGGTCTCATGAAGTCCCACCCTTAGCTGAGGAGCTAATATTAATTGATGGCTGATGGTGGGTCAGTTTTTGTTGTTGTTGTTGTTGTTTTGTTTTTTGTTTCAGGAATGTAACCACTAAGAAACTATTGACTATTCATGTCCCAGCAGATGGTCCTGCATCTGTGAACATATAAGCAGCACTAAGTAGATTCAGTGATTTAAATAAACAGGGAATATTACATCAAACTGAAAGGAGAAATTGTTAAGGTGCATAATATAAGAATTGGAAGACTTCAGAAGATGGAAAGATCTCCCATGCTCATGGATTGGCAGGATTGCCATAGTAAAAATGGCCATCTTACCAAAATAAATCTATAAAGTCAATGCAATTCCTATCAAAATTCCAACTCAATTCTTCACAGAGGTAGAAAGAGCAATTCTCAAACTCATCTGGAATAACAAAAAAAAAACAAAAAAACAAAAAACAAAAAACAAAAAAAATCCCCCAAAAAACCCATAAAAAAAGAATAGTGAAAAACATTCTCAATAAAAGAACTTCTGGGGGAATCACCATCCCTGACCTTAAGTTGTACTACCAAGCAATAGTGATAAAAAAGAGAATGTAGTACATTTGACCAAAACACATTATATCAGTGTATTCAATTTAAAAAGAGTGAACTACTGTAAAATTTATAAAGGAAGTATGTAGCTATAGAAATAAAGTGGTAATTTCCACTGATATGGCACAGGGTGAGGGCATGACACTTTCATCCACCTCCTGTTACAGGGAAATTTTATGAAATTTCTTATAATTAGAATTAACCTACACATACTCTGATCTATAGCAAAGTGATCCCCCCCCCCACACACATTGTTTAAAAACCTAAAGATAAATAGGTACTCTCCTAGGGCTTGAGGGAAGTTTTACTTTTTATATACCTTTTTTGCTTATTACTTGATAATTTTCTATGTGTTTATAATGTAGTTTGAACATGTCTATCTACTCTTTCCTTCCAATTCCCCTGGGACTCCATCTTCAACCCTAAGCCCCAGCTTCATGTCCTTCATCCCATTTCTGTAACCCTCTAAGTCAAATTATTGGAAATGTAGGTTTCTTTTATCTATTGTAGTCTCACTTAAAAAAAGAAAGAAGTAAAAATGGCGAATAAAAATGTGGCTTTATCATTGGATGAAAAGTTAACTCACTTGAAATGTCTTTTTTTCTCTCCAGAGTTTAAACTATTTTGGAATTTTCACTTCAAGTTTTAAAGTATGAAAACTGCCTTAGGTAATTGGGATTGAGTTGACCAAAGTTCTGACATTTCCAGATGATGCTTAGAAGGCACTATAGCCTGAAACTTTAAAAATAAAATATCAGTTTTAGCCTTGCTTCAGTTTCAGAATTGCAATTAAACATGCCATATGTTGGCTAATCTGCAAATAATACATCTGTGATCTTTTGTGGAATTTCCCTCCTCCAGATTTCTATTCCAAGCTCCATGTAGTTTAGAAGCATCTTCTGAACTATAGTTACCACTGTTTCCATGAGCAAAGGGTTTTGAAGACATCTATGCATCATGTAAAATATAGAGTTTTTACATGAAAAAAATAGTTTCTAGGGGGATGACCATAGGAATTCTTATTATCATTTTACCAAAAGTCATTTTTTATGTACCTATACCCAGTAAATTATTCTCGCAAAAATAACTATAAGATACTTTTACACTGAAATTATGTGTTATATGGTTGGGCAGGATACACACACTCACACACACACACTCACACACACACACTCACACACACACACTCACACACATACACTCACACACACTCACACACACACTCACACACATACACACACACTCACATACACACACTCACACACACACTCACACACATACACACACTCACATACACACACTCACATACATACACACACACTCACACACACACACTCACATACATACACACACTCACACACACTCACACAAACACACTCACACTCACATACACATGCACACATGTATATACACATGCACGCATGCACACACACACACACACACACACACACACTTCTATATGATTATATAAAACCACCACAAACTGTATGAAGGGATAAAACACATACATAGAATCTTGAGAGGTAGATGAGCTAAGAGACATTCTAAATAATATATTTGTTCTTTTTTCTCTTACTTTTGACAACCTTTTTTATTTGAGAATACTACTTAATGCTACTGCCTCCACACATACATGCTTGGTCCACCCTCACCATTCTTGCACCCATGGAGAAATGAAGAGTTTCTTTTCTCTATTTCCAAGACAATCAGTACTAAAGACAGTACTTGAATGTGCTTACTCTTCTTTGAATCTGAACCAAAAAGGTAATTGCAATTTTACAGACTCCTTTTCCTTTTTTTTGGTCTTCCACAGCTAGAACAAAACTGTCGATTTTATTGTTAAAATACAAGGTTTGTATGCTGAAAAATCTAAATGGAATAAAAATGGGAGATGAACAAGAGCAACTAGATTGTTAAGGCAAGGACGATGTGTGTCTCTATATCTGAAAATTGAAGCAATGTATTTAAAATGTCACTAGGTACCTTCTGCAATGGTCTCTGGATAGCAAAAAGGAAAAGAATTCCACTTTCATTACTATTCAGTGGCATAGCAAGCTGCAAAGAGCGACAGAGATTAAATCATAAGGCCCATAGCTTCTTAAGAATGTAGTTATATTTCACAGGCATGTAACATTACACATGATAGCTTTACAGTACACTGAAATATTCTATTTCAATTTAGCATGTAGTAATACTTTTGTATAAAAACACTTGATGGTTATTTTTCTCTATCAACTATACCTCTATTTGTAGCACTTAGACAGTATTTACACTAAACTAGACTGAAATAATAAATAACATGGACAGAACAAAGATTAAAGCCAAAAAATATGACCTTAAATATCTTAAAGCATTTTGGAACATAAAGTATAATGGAACATTTCTGAGTTTGTATTAGGTTGCCATTTTAGAACTCAGAAAGTTGAGCCTTGAAAACATCATAAAATATTTGAAAGAAAACAAACAAACAGCATATTTTTCTCTATCTGTGAAGTGAAATGTACAATAAATACACTGGAATCAAAAGTCCCTGTTAGGAATTTTGGTGGGACCTTGGGCAAAGAAACTTAGACTCTGAAATAATTAGCAATAGCTAATCAAGTCATGGAACCAATGGGTGGTGCACCTACGTCACACTTCAGAGAATATCATCTATGAGGATTGTCATAGTACATCCAAATAGGAAAAGTGAACATTATGTAGACCATTAGGAAGGAGTTACTATCTGTTAATAGATATTTAAGCTGGATTCTAAACAAGATATTCCTGTTTGTTAGTGGTTCAAAACATTAAATAAACAAAAAAATTGAAACGATAACATCCTCTTTATTAAAAGCAATGAAGTGTGCAATAGGACAGGTGGATGTCTTTCAAAAGCAGAAAACTCCACTTAAACACACACACTCACACACATGCACAAATGTATGCATGCTCACCCCACTGTTTTATGACAATTAAAATATAACAACTATGAAGGAATATTATTACTTTTATGAATTGCAATACAGTCTTTATTACTGTTAGATATTGTCTCCAGAACGTAGAGATTGAAAACAAAGATTTGTTTTCTCACAATGTCAGTTGCAGAGAGGGCTCAGTCTGTGACTCCAGGTCTTTGGTGTTATTGCGGAGGCTTTGTCAGGCAGAACAGCAGTCATATTGAGACTTAACTGTGTGTAAAGAATCCACTTCCAATCTGAGTTGTGCAATTTTAAAGCTTATTGTTTCACCTGAACCAATCATCCAGGACTCAAGTTATCCAGGAAATTCATCCCACGAAAGAAGAAGATAGAAGGAAAAGAAATCTTTTCAAAGTTGAATTTAGTTCAAAATGAGACGACTTTCTGGACTATTTCCTCTTCTACCACATTGACAATAACCACATCATATGGTCACACCAAGTGCAAAGCAGATGGGGATATAGTCATTTATTCTGTCAGCAACATGCTCAGACTTTGAAAAGTCCCGATACCAAAATGGAAGAGAAAATTCGACAGACAACTAAGAACACAGTCATTTTGCTTCCGTGAATTATAAAAGCGATGCATTCTTATTAAAAACAGTAAAGTCAGGGCAATTAAAAAGGAAATGGCAGAAATAGGCTGTAAGGTGACATCTACAACCTCATTTCCCTAAGAGAAACATATGTAAGTAACATACTTGTGTGTTACATCTCCTTCCTTTCCTAGATATAGATCTTAAAAGATGTCAGCGTTTAATTTTCAGTCATTCAGTGGACTTGAAAAGGAAAACAAAGATAGTGAACTTTGATCCATCTCTACGAATGTTTCAGGAATGGAGACTGGAATGTTAGACTAATTTTGACACTGGATACAGCAACATAATGGTTCATGATGCCCTAAAGGGACTTACAAGTAAGTAGGATTGTTTAATTCAGGAAGCAGAGTATCTTAGGCACTTTCCACAGTGTACTTTTGAACGTCTATTTTTGGGCATTTCAATTGGAAGTTTGGAATGCTCTATGAAAAGAAGAGACTGAAATAAGAAGTTTGCTTTATTTATCATGGTAGTGACAATCCAGTCATGAGATGCTTCGTTCCCTGGGAGCAGTGCTGTGCGAAATGGGAGGGAGGGAGGAAAAAGAAAGCCACTTTTCAGAAGAAACCAAGAGGTAGAATTTAATGTGAGGAAGTCAGCATTTTTAACTCTTACCCTTAATATTTGTATGTCTATCACAACATAACAGATAATAATATGATTGGAAGAAGATGAACAATGAGCCATAAGAAGTATTTAAGATGATACAAGGATGGAAAACCTCTAAATGACCTGAACCAGGATTGTCACTAGAGGTGTGTAGTTTAGAGGCAGAAGTCTGAAGAGGTAACTTGTTATAGGCTCTGGGACATGTCAACCAGACACTGAGAGCAGCAGAAAAAGTGATAAGCAGCTATAAAGATTTACCGCTCCAGTTTTCACTATGTATCCAAAAGAAGAGGCTTCTCAACTTTTGAGTAACTGTAATTTGGAAAATATAAAGTGTCCACTGGTCATGTATGGCACTAGAAGCTCATTCATTGATGTGGGAAGCTATGATTTTGTATTTGCTCTGTGCTGCTCTAATACACTGTCTGGTCAAGATGCAGTGTGATGATGAAGGCCACTCTTGTAAAGCAACTAAAAATTTAGGCAATGAGACACTTGGTGTCACATGCTGGTGGGAATAGGTGTGAGAAAATAAAGTGACTTAATATAAACATAGTCTTTTACTCGTGCAGAATATTGGCTTCAAATTTTAAGATATTGTGGAGATAGCAGTATTTCCCCAAATTTATGAGGATAAAATTTAGAATGCCAAAAAGCATTAAAAGGCTGAGAATCACTTCTCTAGACTACAAGTCATTCCAAAATCAGAATTTAATCTCCTTTTCCGAAGTAACTCTGAAGCAATAATAAATCTTGCCATTGTTTGTGTTTGGAGAATTATGGACAACAGCATGATGCTATTCTTCTTAGATACTATCAAGAGATATCTTCCTTTAAACTTCATTCATTCAAGCTAGAGCTAAGACAGAGTCTTAATTATGCAACATAGGTACCTCCCTCATGGATTTGAGGAAGAGAAGTTAAATGAAAAACATACCTAAAACTTCCAGCAGAGATCATCATTTGTTTGCATTTGTATGGGCCAACCAAACTGATTGGTAGCTATTATTACCCAAGTTAGGTATTTTACAGCTATTAGAGCAATTATACAACAGTTCTGGGAAATCTGACATGCACATTTCTCTCTCCAAACTAGAAATGAACGAATAACAGTCAAGTAAAAACTCCTATAACAACAAATCAAGAACCATAAGTGTCAAGGCTCAAAGTAAGTTTTATTTGAACATTAAATTTATGTTAATTTCATCTCATCAGTTCCCTATGATTACCATAACTCCTAATCTAGGTATAAGTACAAGTTCTTAATTTAGTAATTGCTTAAGAGATCATGAAGAAAAAATGATTTTCTGAAACTGTATTTTTATAACGCCTAATAGAAACATATAGTTCCAAGTTAATAAGTATTTATTTAGCATTTGCTATGAGCAGCATCACTCATACGTGGTAGTTATGGTTGTCATTGCAGTTGGGGCACATCTGACAGTGACATAGCATGGAGAAAGTCTGAAGATTAAGGACATTTATATGCTCCATTCCAGAGATGCTGTTGTTGAAAGAAGAAAAAAATTTCCAAAAAAAAAAAAAAAATATTAGCACTGACTTGACAAACAAAACAAAGAAGTTTATTTCCCTCTATCCTATTTTTCAAAAGAGGAAATCTACATATTGATATTTAATAACATCTCCAAGGGTGATGGAAATCGCAAACACAAATCTGACTCGTATATTTTTTCCATATGGAATGAAAATTTGAGGTTTCTTTCAATGTCCATATAAGGCGTTGAGGAAATGAGCGGATGCTTCAAGAAAGCATCTTTCACTCTTTCCCACCGTTGCTCCTTTGATGTTAACTTAAGAGGTTTAAAATCTTATTGCTATTCATTTAAGAGTCCCACAGTCCCTTGAAAAGTATTTTCTAGTTTGTTGTTTTGGCTCATATTTGTAATTCCAGTAATTATGAGGTAGAATCAAGAACATTACTAGGACTTTGAGGACAGCCTCAGCTACATAATCAGATCCTGCCTCAAGACAGAGAGGGGTGGGCGGGGCGGGGCCGGGGCGGGGCCGGGGCGGGGCCGGGACCTGCTCCTAAACAAGTTAAACATGCTAGAGCTGAGGCAGTGGCTCATTTATTAGAACTTTCCTAGCATGCAGGAAGTCCCAGTACCACACAAATCAGGTAGAGCAATTTATTACTGTGATGACAAAGCTGAGAGATAGCGGCTCAAAAGTTTAAGATTATCTTTGATTACATGAATTTCAAGCCAGTCTCGAATGAGACCCTTCTCTAAATAAATACCTTTATAAGTCCATAATCAAAGCAAGGAATCAAAATTCAGAACAAAATAAGCTAAGTTCTAAACTCAATGTCCTTTTCTGTATAATGCTGTTTCTGTAAAGGCTCAGAACTTAACATTACCAGCTTTCTGAACGATAAGGAAAGTCTCTGCAAGGAAGGATGAATCCCAGAATCATTTTAGGGAGGTACCACTCACTAAACACAGGAATCTTGACCTGACAAGGGAAAACTGTAAGCTCCTTAGACAGAAAGCAGAGCAAGGTCTCTGCAAACTCATTAGTTCTCATTATTTCAGAGTTTCTGATTTCTCTTGAAGCAGGGACATGTTCAAAGGGAGCTAATTGCACACCCATGAGCTTAGTGGGGGTAGTTGCTGTTCAGTGTAGTTGAATGAGTAGATTAGTTTCTACTACTAGTTTTTCTTTTTCTATCACAGGAGCCTTACTGCAAAGGAGCAAGCAAAGGAAAACTGCCCTAAGACCAGAGCTGATGGGTGCCTGGAATAGAAGCACTGGGCCTGCTTTCATCTGGGTTTTTGACAGGCATCAACTGTTACTTGTTTCTGTTGCCTTCACACCTGACCAATAAGACTCAAATGCTAACTTGCTTTAGCATGAAACCACTGGACCAGAAAATAGGGTATTTGCTTAAAGGAAAGCTAGGGAAATCCCTTCTTATCTCCCTCTATCTTCTTTTTGTCATTTACAGTTAAGCAGACAGAAGATGAATCCATTCAATGAAAACTAATTGATTACCTATTGAGGAGATATTGCTATTTTCTTATTCTAAACATCCCTTCCATTTGAATGATGATTAGCTAATAGTACACTATTTGGCTTATCTCTGCTTCTGATCAAATCTTTAGTCACAGCTCCCTCAACAACCAGATTAATTGAGAATAGGGTTTCTTTAACTTTTTCACTCCCCAGGCAAATGGTTCTCAAACTTCCTGATGTTGTGACCCTTCTTCATATTGTGATGAACCGCCCAAACATGAAATTATTTTTGTTGCTACATCATATCTGTAATTTTACTGCTTTTATGAATCATTGCATAGATATCAGTGTTGATATCTGTCCTAGGTCTTGAAAACCACTGCTCTAGGGCTACATTTTATGCAATAGTCCTGGTTCCATTCAGTTATAACCTGAGAAGTAGAGACAGACCAGTCTAATTCTTGAGCAATAGAGTTGGTTGTTCTATTTGGTTCTGTAATGACTCAAGGACAAGACATTTTTGATCTTCATCTGGCATTCTCTTATTTTTGTTTGTTTGTGTTCATTTTTATTTGGGCATATGTCAAGATATAGCCCTCAGAGCCTCTCCAATATGTCCTTCATAGATCGAGATGGGGGGATACAGTAGAAACAGCCATAGTTATCGTCAGAGGAGGCTTGTTTCTTAGTGTAAAGACAGATATTAATACAGTATTAATTTTACAAATGTCTTAAGTTAATATTATACAACAGAATGATTGAGCAACAGGGTTCCCTACAGTGTGTATTACAGTGGAGTTTCAAGATAGGGTCTGAGAAAGCCAAATAGTCCTGTGAAATTTTGAGGAAAGAAAATTCCAAACAATAGAAAAAGTAACCAAAAATTGTCTTCAATAATTTAAGCAACAAACAAACAGACAAGCTAATTTGACTTGGAATAAAATGACCACTGAGAAATAATATACAAAATTATTATTAAACTGACATGCAAAATCTAACTGTTCAAGTAAAAAAATAGATGTATATTATGTAATAACACTACAGAAAATGTAGAAGACCATTAGGACAGAGACAGACATCCAACATTCAGGTCATCTTTTTGTAGGATACATTTTAAAAGTTGGGAAAGTAGAATTTGGTAATTTAGAGTCTCCAGAAAGAACTGACTATTTTTGCCTTTGTTTTGCATTATTCTCTCATGTCTAACATAATTCTCTAGCTAGCAATCCTCAGACATAATCACATAAATATAAGTGGTATGAATCATGTGAAAATCACAAGAATCTATCTCTATCTTTACCCAAGGAACATAAATTCTTCCATAAAATTCTATCTCTGAAATATTAGCAAAATATTGCAAATACACCCCATTTTAACTAGATAGCATCTTCCTGGGTTCTTCATTTCTTTCTTATGATCTGCGTTTTCCTTCATTTAATTTCACAAATGCTGGAAAATTAAGCATTAATAATTAAGTAAAGAAAGTAGTCAACAGGATTGAAGTATGCATCTCATCTGTTTAACGAAAAGCAGAGTGCTCTTGTGAATTTATTCACTGCAGGGACAATGGCTTGAAAAGGTAAAATAAAATGTTTAATTCCACATTGCTTATATGAATGGGATCTAAGATGTTTGCTGTCTGTAAAAACAGGCCTACTAGGAATGGCATTAAAATATTTTGCTTTGACCACACAGCCCTATATTATTTAATAACTACACTATATTCCTATATGTAAAATCTCATCATTTCTCTATAAATTCAAAATATATAGCAAACCATGTTTCTGAAAGCCTGTCTCACTGATCACATGTGTCATGTGCATTCTGACCAGTCATGCTACACAGGAGTTGGTGGTAAGGGATCACAAAGTTGAAATATCTGATTTCTTTTTAAAAACTATAAGATCTAAGATACAAAGCCTGACATTTTAGATTGTGTCTCATTTGGAATAAATTTTCACATGGACTACTTAGTTTTCTTGTGCAAGGTCTGTTCCCAGAATTCATATTACCTTCCTCACTCTTACAGACAATAAAATTTATTTAGAGATAAAGTAGACATGGCTTCTCATTCTTGATGTTTGCCTTCTGTCCTTTGGAAACATGAACAAGCCCCACACTTTGAATTTCCTCCCCTGACATATGAGTATGAAGTAATATATCCCTGGGTATTTGGTAGTATTTGAATGCACTGTAGCAATGGTTCCTGTTCATTCTCAACTTGATGGATCTAAAAGTCACCTGGGAGTTTGGACTCTAGTTATCTCAGTGGGGATTTATATAGATTACATTAATTGAGATGGAACAATACAACCCAGTGTCCAGCACCAGTCCATCTCTGGGATTCTAGATAATAGAAGTGAAGGACAGAATGCTGAGCACCAGCGTACAGCCATCACTCCCTCGTTGCTGATAGTGGATGTAACTGATCTAGCTTCTTCAAGTCTCTGTCGCCTTGACTTCCTGCCATAGTGAATTATATCCTTCATCTGTGAGTCATAATAAATTCTTCCCCCAATTTGCTGCTTATTTCAAAGTATTTTATCACCACAACAGGGAAACTAAGAGTAGTATTATAATATATATGTATATATATATATATACATATATATTATATGTAATTAAATAGTTATTTTTAAAGAAGAAAGTACTTAAATTGTAACCAGAGTGCAAGAATCTTTAATATTTATAATTTGTGAAATGAGTGTTAATCCCATTGAACTAGAATAAAGACCACCAACCCAATACTTTTTTTTTTTTTTTTTTTTTTTGTCAAAGTAAGCAAGCTTTATTTTCTCTGCAGAGGCAGGCCTGTCTCCCTAAATGCAGTTTGAAAGAACATCACTGAGTTAGGTTCTCAGACTTCTTTTATGGGAAAAAAAATGCAAGCTGGGAATTTCTAGGTGAAAATGGCAACATAAGAACCTTTAACTGTGTTTTATGGGTGATGGAATTGAGACTCAAATGCAGGCCAAACCCTGAAATCTTCACACTCTTTTTGACAAAGCTCTATAAGTATTTTTACTATAAAACTTATTTGATCATATTAAATTTTCTATATTACCCTTTCTAAGCAATCTCCCTCTTTTCTGTGTAATGTACTTAATAATTCTTTTAATTTTAAGCACTTTCAGAAATGGCTTTTCAAGTCTTGCTTCATTTTTCACAATGATATCCAGTTTAATTCATTTTTTTTTCTGCAAATGACATAATTTTACTCATCTTTACAATTTAATAAAATCTCAGCATCTGAAGCCCCACCACATTGAAAAAGAAAGTTGAATTACTAGTCTTTGAGTCTAACATGGCTCACCATATGCTCGCAACCAAGAGGCCTTGGCAGAAGTTATAGTGCCTGCCTTTGATGACAAATCCTAAAAAGTAACTCAGCTTCGGTCTTCTTGGCTGATATAGTTCCACCATTTATATAACAACTTCAGTTACTAAGAACATGTCCTGACTTTCCAGGCCTAGCCATGCTATAAGAAGACCAAACTTTAACCAACTGATATCATAAAGAAGGATGTATGTCCATACTGACAGCTCAGAAAGTACACAGAGACTAAAGTCCTTCACTCTTCCAGCAGCAGCAGCTTTGGAAGACCTCAGAGAAGTCACTGGGGAGATGGATCTGTTGCTAAAGTGTTTGGTGAACAATGAAAACCTAACTCAGTCCTCAGCAACCATACAAAAAAAGGTAGGTGTAGTGGCATGCACTTGGGGGTTTTAATTCTAGAGAGAAAGACACAGAAGGATCTTTGAGACTTGCTGGCCATCAAATTCAGTCAAATCAGTGAGTCCCAGGTTCAGAGAGAGTGACAGAGAAAGAGGTAACATCATCCTTTGGTCTCTGCATGAATACCCATGTAAACACATGCAACACACACACACACACACACACACACACACACACACACACACACATCCAGAGGGGGGGGAGGGGGGAGACTCAGTTGCCTATATCCATGAATTTCTTGATGGGTGCCTAGGATGATAGTATAATATAATAAGTAAACAATGTCATGATTAATATACATAATGATGAATATGTAATAAGTTTATTTTCTTTGATCTTTTGCAGCATATAGCAAAAAGTAAAGTAGCTGAAAATATGTCAAAATAAAAGACTAAATATTCAAAACATCCCAGAATAAAAATAGGCACCTCATTTCCTGACTTTATGCATAGTAACAGCACAATAATGTGCATGTAGACCTGTTGGAAGCAAAGTACAAAAGGTACTTGTACCCACATATCCACTGAAAACCCGGGAATCTTAAGCACATAGAATTGTACTCTCAAAGGAATAGACATAAAATATATTCTTCCTTTTTTTTCTACTGTATGATTTTGGCTTCTTGCTCAAAGATCAAGTATCTATAGATCATGTGGGTTTATTTCTGGATAATCTATTCTATTTAATTCATTGGGCTGCCTGTCTTTATAACAATATCATGTGATATTTATCACTATTGCTTTGCTGTACAGCTTGAGGTCAGGGATGGAAATTCCCCCAGAAGATCTTTTACTGTTGAGAATTGTTTTGGCTATCCTGGGATTTCGATTTTCCACATGAAGTTGAGAATTTTTCTTTTCATGTCATTGAGAATTGTGTTGGAATTTTGATGAGGAGTGCATTGAATCTATATACTGCATTGGTATGATGGCCATTTTTACAATGTTAATCCTACCAATTCATGAGCATGGGAGATCTTTCCATCTTCCGAAGTCTTCTTCAATTCCTTTCTTCAGGGGTTTGATGTTTTTGTCACACAGACATTTCACTTGCTTGGAAAGAATTACATCAAGATGTTTTATAATATTTGTGGCTATTGTGAAGGGTGTCTTTCCATAATTTCTTTCTCATCCTGCTTATCCTTTGAGTAGATGAAAGCTACTGATTTGTTTTAGTTAATTTTATACCCTGCTACTTTGTTGAAGTTATTTATTGGCTGTAGAAGTTCTCTGGTAGAATTTTGAGGGTTGCTTATGTATACTATCATAACATCGGCAAATATTGATACGTAGACTTCTTCCTTTCAAATTTTTACTCCCTTGATCTCCTTTTTATTTCTAATTTCTTTAGCTAGAACTTCAAGAACTCTATTGAATAGATACAGAAAGAATGGGTAACCTTGTCTTGCTTCTGATTTTAGTGGGATTGCTTCAATTTTCTCTATATTTAATTTGATGTTGGCTGTTGATTTGTTATATGTTGCTTTTATCATGCTTAGGTGTGTAACATGAATTACTGATCTCTCCAAGACTTTTAACATGAAAAGGAGATATGTTTTATTAAAGATTATTTCCAACATTTATTGAAATAATAGTGATTTTTTTCCTTGAGTTTGTTTATATAGTGTATTATGTTAACAGATTATCATATATTGAACCATCCATGTATTCCTGGAAGAAAGAAAGCATCTTCAATAATGGGGCTGTTCTAACTGGCTGTCTGTATTTAGACAAATGAAAGCATATCCATATTTATCACCTTGAACAAAGCTAAAGTCCAAGGGGATCAAGGACCTCAACATAAAACCAGATACACTGAATCTAATAAAAAAGAAAGTAGGAAAGAGCCTCAAACTCATTGGTACAGGGAGAAATTTCCTGAACAGAACACCAGTGCATCAGGCTCTAAGACCAACAATGGATAAACGGGACCTAAGGAAACTGAAAATCTTCTGTAAGTCAAAAGACACCATTAATAGGACAAATCCACACCCTACTGATTGAGAAAAAAAATCTTCACCAATCCTATATCCAATAGAGGGCTAATATCCAAAATATATTAAAAACTCAAGAAGTTAACATCCATAAAAACAAATAACCCAATTAAGAATGGAGTACAGAATTTAACAGAGAATTCTCAACAGAGAAATCTCAAATGACCAAGAACCACTTAAAGAAATGTTCAAAGTCCTTAGTCATCAGGGAAGTGCAAATCAAAATGACCCTGAGATTCTACCTTACCCAAACATAATGACAAGATCAAAAACTCAAGTGACAGCACATTCTAGGGAGGATGTGGAGAAAGAGGAATACTCCTCCATTGCTGATGGGATTGTGAACTGGTACAACCACTTTGGAAATCAATCTAGACATTCCTCAGAATATTGAAAATAGTTTTACCTGAAGACCCAGCTTTACCACTCATAGGCATATACCCAAAAGATGCCTCACCATACCACAAAGATGCAGCTTCACTATGTTCATTGCAGCCTTATTTGTAATAGTCAGAAGCTGAAAACAACCCAGATATTACTTAATGGAAGACTGAATACAAAAAATGTGGTTCATTTACACAATGGAATACTATTCAGCTATTAAAAAGGAGAACATCATGAGTTTTGCAGGCAAAAAGATGGAACTAGAAAATATTATCCTAATCAGAACTTAATAACTCAGGATAATATTATCCTAATCAGAACTTAAATAACTCAGGATAGGTTAATTAGGAAAATATTATCCTAATCAGAACTTAAATAACTCAGGATAGGTTACTAAGGATAGGCAAATGGGTTCATGTCCTATTTTTAAAAAAACTTCTGCAGAAGAAATCATCAACAGAGTGAAAAATAGGCTCCAAGATGTGGGAAAACTTTGTCAACTGTTCACTAGGCATGGTATGGATAACCAGAATATATAAAGAACTAAGAACTTTAAATAACAGAAGAATAAATAATCTTATCAATAAATGGGTAACTGAATTGCACAATCCAATGAATAAGTGCAGTTGGCTAATAAACAAAAAAACCACGTTCAAAATATTTAGCTACCAGTTAGCTATATGCAAATCAGAAGTAACAACAAATATTGGTAAGGATGTAGAGAAAAGTAAGCTATTCATTTTGGTATGGCTTATTTAGTTCAACTACTGAGGATGGAAATCTGTATGCATGTCCCTAGAACATGAAATATAGAATTCTATTTAACTTTAAATGTTTTAAATAATCTCTAGTTATATATACTAGGTAATAAAATTTAAAAAATGTTTCTATTCTATTCTATTATTTTATTCTATTATTTAGGAAGTAATGGCAAGAAAATAATCTGTATATACCCAGTATGTGCTTTGTTTTCAATACCTTTCTCCTACAGTTGAATAAATCTATACAGCAAAGAACCATTGATTATTAAAGACTTATACCATTTCTCTAATGAAAGATATATATTCAGTAATTTATTGAATGTCATTTTATATGAGTTTTCATTAATAACTCTATGTTGGTGATTGGATATCTCAGAAATAAACTTCAAATTTCCTTTAATTATACCTAAATGCTCTCCTCCTATTCTAGAGAAAATTCTTTGACATTGAAATATATCAGGCACCTGAAACTGAGGAATGAATCTATATTATTCATATTATATGAAAGATTCTTAAAGTAACTTGGAGAAAATTTAGGAGTTAGGATAGGGTTTTAAACTTAAAGATGGTTTACTTAAATCTTGTTTTCTTTCAATTTATTAAAGGAAGAGTTGGTTTCTAAAACATAAAGATGGAAAGATGCCCTAAAACCCTCTTAACTCTTAAAAGGGCAAACATAATTTTAGAAATTATTTTTAGCCATGCTTTGGAACCTTGTTAACTTCAAGAAGACAGGCTATTTATATATCTTCTTTTATGTCAGAAGATATTAAGGCCAGAACCTAGCATTAAATTTTATGTTAATTGTACTATAAAATATATTTATTAAGTATGTTGTCTAGCAAATATTCACAATGAAGATGATTTCCAGAACCCAAGTACAAGACTCAAAATAGAAAATATTAGAGGAAAAGTGTCTATCTCCTCTTTAACCTTTTATCATAAATTGACCTTCTGAGTATAATAACTAAGCAAATAAAATTCATAACAAAGCTTAGGCAGAATATAGATTCTAAAACTGTGCTATTAAACATAATTCACAGTGTAAGGTTTCAATGACAAAGCTGGTATCTGATACAATATAAGGCCATCAACATTTTAGAAAGGATAAAGGCCATGAAAAATCTGATTAAAGGAGGCTTTTAAAACATCAATTTAAAAAAAACTTTATAGGGCATAAAGCAAATGCCAGAAGAAAATTAGTCTTATAAGTACAATCCTTGACTAAAAGGATTACGATGTGTGCATCACCAGTATTCTGAACTGGGTAGGTGTTATGAATATGAAAGAATACTGCTTCTTTACAAAAAAGGTAAGAATTACAAAGCGATCTGCATGTCTTTAGATGCCACTGCGAATGAATGTCTTCCTGTGACATCTAGTCTCTAGATTCAGTATCTACATTGTGAGTATAAAAATGTAATTTAGAACAGGGTCAAGGGGGGCAGAATCAGATATCCAGGCTGAAGATCTATAACTTTGAGTGAAGGCCTAGGAATTGTCTTCAGTAGAGAGAATACATAAATCCAATCAGAAAAACATATGAATTCTCCAGGATTTAAATTATTGAATTTTGCAGTTGTATACCATCTTCTTTTTTAGTTAAAATGTATATTGTAAACATAATAGGTTTGAAACTAAGATAATAAAATATGTAAAATATACAATTTTGTGAATGTACTGAATTTTATTTTGCTCATTGAATTCCTTAGTAGTTGAATATGTATTTGTGCTGGAAAATACATAGAATTTTTTATAATGAAATCTGTTGTCTGATTGACAATTGTTGCTAAAGAGCAATACAGATCTGAACGGCATTGTTAGGCAGACACACACTTTAAGACGTGTGATGAGCATCCATTAAAATGAGTAATGTGATTTCCTAGATTCATGTGTAGATGCAGGAAGAAGCAGTTAGTGTACTATAAATCCAGTTTGTCAGTGGTATATGTTAGGGTTACATTCAGGCCTGCTCACAAGCATGTGTTCATACCATGACACACACTGTAGGACTGTGAAAGGCAGCTTGGTTTCTGGTTGAGTTAGGTTTAAAACTACGGAGACCCAGTAGGGGGTCCCCAGCAGGGGATAACCATACAAGGGACAACAGATGTTTTGCCATGCTCCTGGGCCCCAGGTTCTTGACACAAGGCTGCAGCTCTCCACTGGTCTGTGACCATCAGTCACATAAGGGCAACGCTCAAGCCTCTCTTACAGGTAGAGGTGTGGTCATGTAGCCTCAAGACATTCCCATTTTAATGAAGCACCTAGAGGCTTAGCCTATAAACTCCCCTTCCCAGCCATTCCTCCCTGCAAAAGGTATTTTAACTTCAAGCCCGCCCTGAGAAAGTGGGTTATGGTTTCACTTATCACCACTCTCTGCCATAGCATTAAATGCCCTAAAACCATGGATTGTCTCTCTTCATGAGGATCCGAAGTAGGGAACAATGGAACAGGTCTTTGTCTAAAGAGCCACGTCTAATCTCCTGCAGAAGGCCTCTCAACACTCCTAGTCATGGCCTCTACCAAACCAAACCAGCTAACTGCCCACAAGCCAAAAGACTCAGGACCCAAATGAGCTTTTTCCTTCCTTTCCCCCTCTGCCCCAGGCTAGATTCAGCCTGCACAGCATCCAGCTGTGCTTCGGATGCCCAAGAACCTGAAAACCAGTTGAAGCCAGCTTTGTGAAGTCCTTGGGACCCCAAGCCAAACTCCCCCATCCCAGGGTGTTGTCCTATGGCTTCTCACAACCCAGCACCTGCCCTGTGCTGCGGGGTGAGCAAGGTCAAACTTCCCGCATCTCACTCCTCCCCTCAGACGGACGTGGAACCTCACACCACCTTAACCCAACAACTCACTGCTTCATTATTCAAAAAATTACTAAGTTTGTTCCTTCTAGTAGATAAATGTTTTCTTTTTTCAATAATTTATTTATTTACTCACTTTACTTCCTGATCACAGTCCCCCTCCTACTAGGCCTCTCCTCACACACCCCCTTTTCTTCTTTGAGGAGACCCTCTACCCCAATGGGACCCAACCAGCCCAGGATCATCGAGAAGCAGCAAGTCTAACTGAATACTCTCCACCTAAGACAAGATAAGGCAGTCCAGTTAGGGGAACAGGATCCACAGGCAGGCAACAGAGTCAGAGACAGCCCTGCTCCAATTGTTAAGGAACCCACATGAAGATCAAGCTGTAGGGCTAGGACCAGCCCATGGCTAAAAAACCATTTAAAATTTCAATATACTAAAGAGTGTTATTACCTTCTCATGATAACAGTGAATAGAGAATGGGCATGAGTTCACTAATGAATTAAAAAATGATGCAGGAAACAGAAGAAAGGGTGTACACACACACACACTTTTGACAAACTAGACATAGTTTAAATGTTTTCTTTTTTAACTCTATGTTTCAAACCAAAATGATCTAACCTATCTATAGAAGAGTTTTAAGTATAATTATTCTCAATGACTACTGGGCATAGAATGATAACCAGTGGAATAAAGTTTGGAAGGTGATGTATATTATGCAATATGGGGATTAAGTAAACTCTTTGCCATAGAGTACATTCCCTTGATATGCAAAATGAAAGTGCTTTGGATAATTTGTTTTGTAAGAGCTTCTAGCTGATGAATTGACACAAAAGTGCATGGAATGGATAGACAATAAAATGCTACACAGAAATGAATAAAAGAGGACTACCAGTGTCTCTAACAATGTTCTTATATTTCAAAAGCCTCATACTTAGCAAATGAAGATGCTCACCAAGACTCACAGAATGTGACTGATTATATGAACAAATATAAAGACAGAATTTAGATACACAAATAGGAGATCATATCCCATTATTTTATTTTAATATAAACACTTACATGTGAACACATCTAAAAAAGTCAATATGGCTTAATTAGAAAAAAATATAAAATTTCAGGTAAGATTTTACTTGGAAAACAAATTCTCAAATATTCACTAATATTCACTATCCAACATTTATTAGACTATATATTGTGGAGAGTAAAATATATGTTCAGAAAATATTGAAGGTCACAGGTTTCTTCTACTTTTATAATCAAACATTTTATTGAACAGATTATATAAAATATCTTACATCTATTTTATAAGTTCAGTTTTAGAACTCTAAAGATTCTGACATTTAGCTTCTATTATAAAATATTAACTGAAAAAAATATAGTGACTTTAGACATTCTGTAGAGTACATTCATGTAAAGAATTAGGTTTAGCACACAGCTCTAAATGGAATGTTTGCATAAAATCCCTCCCCTCGGAGCTCAGAGAACCCCATGGAAGAGGAAGAGAAAGGGTATAAATGCTGTGGGAATGAAGGACACCAGGAGAACTCATATAAATTGACAGAAACCAAAGCAGCAAGCACAGGGATGACACAGGACAGCATCAGGTGTTCTGTGTGTATTACAGCTCTAGGCATAGTATTTTCATGGGATTCCTGAATGTGTGAACAGGTGAGTCTATTTTCCTTTGCCTTGTTCAACTTAGATGAGATGGGTTTTGCTTCATCTCATTTTATCTTATCTTATTTTATTTTGTTTTTTAAAAAGGAATTACGATTAGTATTTAGGTTAAAAACATTCAAATTTTTACCTGATTGCTTACTTGAAAATTACCAAGTATGAGTAGGTAGAAGTACTTCAGCTATCTTATTACGTTAGTTAGCTTTACCACTGTAAACATTTTTTAGTAATATACATATATATGCATGTGTACATAAGCATATATGTATGTATATACATGCACATATACATATATACATCATATACATGTACATACACTTCTATACCTACATCTACATCTTGAACATATGCGTATATAAATGTTGCAAGTGAGGCTAACCTGTAGTACTTCATTATTCCCTAAAATAATTTTTTTTGATTGTCTCACCATCAGGGTTAAATTAACTATTGTTCATTCAATTCAGTTTGCTAGATGTGCATAATTTTTACTTAAGCATCTATGTTTATAGCTATTTAAATATTTATTGTTTAAAAATAAAGAATTTCCCAGTAGCAAGCAAAAATGGTGTAGGGTAGCATTGGTGGCTGTAATTTAGGTATTTGGGAGAAAGGTTACAAGTGCCTACGGGATGCTTGTGGCAGGATCATCTCTCTGCCCCGGGGTTGCTTTCTCACTGTGAATGTGCTGGTAGGCACACTAACACATGACTGATGAAAATACAGACTGCTCTATGAGCATGTAGGGATAAAGTGAAATACGTGCATGCATCATAATTAGGTAAGATTATCTGCCTGACAAAAATGGGCAAAATGTAAAACACGTTTGATACGTTTCAACTTTTGTAACTATTTTCATTTTATTTCAGAATATTTTTTTTAAATTAGAATATACATTATAAATGAAAATGAAAAACATTTTAAGTACAAGATGAAACTGTCCAACCTCTTAAAATAATAATTAACACAGCCACATCATATTCAATAATAACACCATAATATACAATATGAGCAATTGAGAACTGTGTTCTGATTAGTAAGTAGCATAAAATTTTGATGAAAAAAATAAAAGAGGACAGAAAAGCACAAACTAGGTAATTTTCAGAAGAGAAAACATCCAATTAAAATCTATTGTACCAGAAAGCATTTTAATTAGAATTAAACTATCTACTGTGTTTTGTTTTTTAGGTTAAAGTAAATTTCCAATGGTGTGGACAAATCTTTTAGTACATTCTTTTTCTCATTCACTGCCTTTTACTTTTGTACGTTAGTTACTCATGTACATTTTATCAAATATCCCTTAGGAGTTTAAAGTATAGATTTCCTGTTACCTTGATATTCCTCAATCAGGTTTTTCATGTCTATCAACCTATGGCATCATCCATTCTATCAAGCAATATTTATTGTTCCTGAATATTATGACAGTCCATTTGTCAACCTTTCTCGTTATTGAGTCCTTGTGTACAACAATCAACTCTATTTTTTTTAGTTGCTAGTGCCTGATAGAAATACTAGATGGAGAAGTACCAGTGGCCCTAGGAGAATGAAAGTCGGGGGAGGCAATGCATGATACATGGATTGTTATTGAAGTTTTATTTCTAGAGACAACTGGAAAATGATTTTGCATGGAAACAAGACCATGAATAGTTGATGCATGGTGGTGTCAAGCAAAACTCTGAGCATTGGTGGTGACTTAAGGGTATATTCTAAAGACAGCAAAGAGATGGCTGGGTTTTCGTGTAGAGAGTGGCCAGTGCATAGAAGTCTTAATATAGAAGGCAAGTTAAAGATTAAGGAGCCCAATCAGAATATTTAGAGAAAATGAAGCTCTAAGGGATGGAGCTGGAAGGAGGGGCAATTCTGAGTCTTACCAAGCAATTTGGAAAATGCTTATGTAAGAAAGAATAAAGAGCTTATGAATGATTTAACATGAATTTGCACACATTTTTTCAAAACTGATGTCCAGATTTTATTATGGAACCTGCTATACTCATTGCTTTGATGCTCAAAGATAAGAAGGGAAGAACAGGATAATACAGACCACATTCATAAACAGTAAATAATTTTTTGCCATGACAAACCTGAGAGGTTTTTATATTCAACCTGATTTGTATTCATTTGGATTCTATATGCACCAAAATTGAACACAGTAGTAAAATGTTACTTTCTTCAATACATTTTTATGTGATTATAAGAATGTGGAAAAATACTTGTGATATGAAGCAAAATTCATAAATGTTCTGTCTGTTTTGTTACTCAGCAGTATCTTAGTCTGCTCTGCATCGTATATTTGAGGTATTATTCTGCTTGGTAGAGGATGTGTCCTTTGAGTATTTGATTCTAATCTACTGCATTTCATTCTTTGTTGCCTGTACTGTTCATTCATTTTACCTCCATCCTTGCAGAAACTTAACATTCTGCACAGGGAAAACTAAAATGTTAGCAAAAGAGAAAAGAACACTGAATGAAAAGAATCAGGTTCTTATTGACACTAAAATGGAACACAAAAATAAAAAGTATGATTTGCTTAATTTTTCCTTCATTTTACTATTTGCTTAATAGAATGGGACACAATTATGTACATATTGCATAATAAATATTTGCCCTTTAGGGAGGAGCCTGGCTTCTTCATGAGAAGCTGTGTGATTCTGGTAAATTATTCATCTAAGTTTTAGTTACATCACTCAATATTTCAAACTGAGTAAGTAATAAACTGTTTCTTAGAGCTGTTTCAATTAAATGTGTAAATATCTATTGTCTTACATGTAAATTAGTAATGCATTATACTGGAGAAAGAATATTAGGAAGTTGTTAATCTCTGCTTTGCCTCATTCCATCACTACCACCATATTTCCCCATCTTTAACCGGAGTCCTTAGCATCCTCTGTAACAGCAGTCCATATAAACTAGGTTGGCAGATTTCATTCCTGGTTGAGTGAAATGAGTTCCCAGGAAGAAACATGCAACATGTTTCTACAGAGACAAAACATAGACTGAACTCTAAGATGCATACTAAAAAAAGATTTAAAAAAAAAAATCGACACCAGGCTGTGACATAGAAAGGACAGAAAATGTGTGTCTTCTGGTTTTAAAAGTTCAATGTGTTTTAGAGTGCTGTGTAAATGACTAGCTTGTAGTTTGCCAAGAGAAACCCGGCTAGGCGAAACACTGTCAGAGCTCCCCCTAATGGAGGTAACTAGGAAGGAAGGCAGTTTGGTCCTCAGGTTCTCCTAAAATCTGAATAAAAAGTAAATAGTAAAAGCTTAACAGTTTCACCATTCACAGTTAGTGTAATGTTTCACAAAAAGACAAACTTTTTTGACACTGGAAAAAATATCTCCAATTACACCATTGAGAAAAGGTGCTGTTTTCCTCTGATGGTAAAGCCAGAATTTTGATAGGAACAGAGCTGAAAAAAAGAAAAAAAAGAAAAGGAATGGCACCTTAAAATAATTGTGGACATTTTTCCCAATTCAGTTAGCCTGTAGCAACTGATAAATAGAACATTCCTTTGCAAAGAATAAGAGGATGATATTTTAACTGGTGTGTTAAATTCAGTGTGGGCTCATAATCCTATCCAACTTCGGGTATAATATATCCTGAAGACCTTTTCATGGTGTTCTGGAAGCCAGAGAGTAAGTGAATATATTGAAAATGAGAGGCATCACTGTTGACTGTGACTAGAACAGAATACCAAAATTTCCGGCTTAGATGTCTGATTATTTAGACCCATTTGGATGCTTCTGTGCTTCTCTTTGGAAGAAGAAAATGTCATATTGGAATATGTCCTAAGATAAATAGTCAGGAGAAAAATAAAAATATTTCCTTGGAATGTTTTTAAATGGTTTCTGTTGTAAGATGTTGTAAATGGTTTCTGTAGTAAGTGTACCAGAGGACACTTTTAAAAAGGGAGCATTTGTAGTCTGTGTGTGACAAAAGAAACAATTTACTCAAACTATCTAACAAATTACTGGGGGTTTGTAATCTTTTAATATTCAAGGGAAGAAAGTTGGCTCCCATGAAGAAACCAAAGGAGTGCTGTAATTTAGGAGAACAGACTTCATCAGGGACTATTGAATTTTGCACAGTGTCAATTCATTTCTTAGCTGTACCTCACCTTGCGAAGGATTCATTGTCTCATTGGCTCTAACTCAGAGTGAGGTGGTTTTCCTCAAAAGGAGAAAACAACTATATATACAAATTTGAAACGATAGGCTTTCTATTAGTCAAGACTTAATGTCATCAATAGGGCAAACAATTGATTCTAATGTTAAAGGAAGGGGGAAAATTATTGAGACCAAGGATTTCTATGTCAATTAGTTAACTCGAAAGACAATATCCACAAAACTTTAATGCATTCATCTCAGTATGCCCTTCTTCACCTTGAGAGAACAATAATATATTTTTAAATACTACTAGGTGAATTAAATACAGTAGCTAAAATAATAGATTGAATTTTGGAATTATGAAATAGCAGACATACAAGCATTCCTTTGAGACATTGATCATTTTGTTATTCTATGCTATTTTAGTATCTAATGTATGTTTGAGTTGTAAAAATGTAGCACAGAGGTTTGGTGAATGGACAGACTGCTGAGAAGGTTAATCAAGTTACAAATAGACAATTGTTATAAAAAATTTTGAAGATTAGATTAATATGAAACTTTATCATCATATTATTCCTTGATTTTTTTTTACTCCCTGATTATTAAAAAATGAAATTGTATTGTACTTCCTAAATTGTATGTACCTTTTTCTAGGGAACATGTATTAAGAATGCAACTTTTGCAAACTGTATCTCTGTATAGCAGCAATGCTGGTATTTTCTAAATCTGAGATTTGAAATAAACCTTGGCATTTGTAAGGGATTACCAATACATAATACAATTCTTCTGATTTCTCTGATTTTTAAAGGAAAAAAATGATTCTGCCTGATATATGAATTGAACTTTAGAAAAAATGTGCAGATACCGATGGCATACCAAATGTCATAAATCATTAAATATTAAAGTAATGATGGGGAATTACCTGACATAAAATGATCACTCAAGGAATATTTTTGAGTGTATTGAAAGTGGGAGGAAAGAAGTTTATGAGGATGTGGACTGCCTTAGATATTACACTTCTTTCCAAGATAATGGAAAATTCAGCCAACTTCAACATTCACTTTAAAAATTCAAATTATTTTCCCCCATCAGCTTCCAGCCAACTTTTCTGTTATACTTAATCTTTTAAATGGTCCCTAAGACAAAGAACATATAAACAGCAACAAGTCATCTGCACTGTCAATAGGACAAAACCACAACCAACAGATTGGGAAAAGCTCTTTACCAATCCTATATCCGACAGAAGGCTAATATCCAATATATACAAAGAACTCAAGAAGTTAGACACCAGAGAACCAAATAACCCTATTACTAAATGGGGAACAGAGGTAAACAGAGAATTCTCAATTGAGGAAACTCGAAAGACTGAGAAGCACCTAAAGAAATGTTCCAAATCCTTAGTCATCAGGGAAATGCAAATCAAAACAGCCATTAAATTCCACCTCACACCAGTCAGAATGGTGAAGATCAAAAACTCAGGTGACAGCAGATGTTGGCGAGGATGTGGAGAAAAAGGCACACTCTTCCATTGCTGGTGGGGTTGCAAGCTGGTACAATCACTCTGGAAATCTGTCTGTTGGATCCTCAGAAAATTGGACATAGTACTACTGAGGACCCAGCTATACCACTCCTGGGCATATACCCAGAAAATGCTTTAATATGTAATAAAGATACATATGCCACTATGTTCATAGCAGCCATATTTAAAATAGCCAGAAGCTGGAAACAACCCAGATGTCCCTCAACAGAGGAATGGATAAAGAAATTGTGGCACATTTACACAATGGAATACTTCTCAGCTATTAAAAACAATGACTTCACGAAATTCGTAGGTAAATGGATGGATCTTGAAAATATCATCCTGAATGAGGTAACTCAATCACAAAAGAACAAATACATTATGTACTTACTGATAAGTGGATATTAGCCCAAAAGTTCGGAATACCCAAGATTCAATTCACAGACCGTATGAAGCCTAAGAAGAAGGAAGACCAAAATGTGGTCGCTTAAGTGCTTTTTAGAAAGGTGAACAAAATACTCACAGGAGGAAATATGGAGACAAACTGTGGAGCAGAGAATGCCGCACCTGAGCATATATCCCAAATACAGCTACCAAACCCAGACACTATTGTGGATGCCAGGAAGTGCTTGCTGATGGAAGCCTGATATGGCTGTTTTCTGAGAGGCTCTGCCAGAGTCTGACAAATACAGAAGTGGAAGCTCACAGCCAACCTTTGGACTGAGCTGGGAGGTCCAGGATGGAGGAGTTGGAGAAGGGACTGAAGGAGCTGATGGGGTTTGCAGCCCTGTGGAGGGAGGAACAGTGTCAGCAGGCCAGACCCCCCAAAGCTCCCAGAGACTGGACCACCAACCAAAGAATACACATGGAGTGACCCATGGTGCTGACCACACATGTGACAGATGATGGCCTTTTTGTACATCAGTGGGAGGAGAGGTCCTTGGGCCTGAGGATGTTAGATGCCCCCGTGTAGGGGAATGCCATGATGGGAGGAAGGGAGTTGGTGGGTAGGTGGGTGGGGGAGCACCCTCATAGAGGCAGGGGGAGGGGGAATGGTATAGGGGGTTTCTGAAGGGGAGACCTGGAATGCAGTAAACATTTGAAATGTAAATAAAGAAAATCAAAAAATAAAATAATTTTTTTAAAAAAAAAAGGAAGTCACCTGCAGACACTTCATTGCTGAAATCAGGGAAAGGTCCATTCTTCCAATAATCATCCTGTTCTCATGGGGAATCTTGCTTTTCCTTCAGGGCAGAAAAACTGCTACATTAAAGACCTTAGTCACAGAAACCAACCCTGGTTTTCATTCCCTTCTTACTAGAACCTGAAGTTTAAATATACTACACACAGTCTTCCAATTATAAGGAAGATAGTAATAGTTTTAATAGGTGATTGGGTGATAAATTAGTTTACTACAATTCTAAACACTGTGATAGCTTTCTACACAATCTTGGGGACAACTCCTTATGTAATAACTTCAGATGCTCTTTTAAAAATAAAACACAATCTCTTCCTTAGAACAAGGAGTCTCTGAAATTCTAGGCTATAATAACATGTAAGTGTACAACCTACTGTTTGTTTAGGAGACAATAAGACAAGGTGGTGATAGTGTAGCCTACCTGGTCTGAATGCTTAATCCTTGCAACAACCCTGGGGAGATCAACAAGTGACAACTGAACTTTCACACAAGAAGAAACCGATTCACACAAAACTGACCGTTTTCCCCAAGAACCAGTCTAACTACCTACAGAATTCAGATACAGTCAAACTTAAGATGATATACCCTCCTGTTACAGATCTAGGAAGCTGAAGTCTGGCAGGCGTAAGTCCTGGCCTTAGTAACTTTAAACTTTTAATTGAGTTCCTGAGGTTCAAAATAGAGATGCTAATGCATGGTTTATGGCTTAATGCTGTGTTTGTATCCTTGAAAACCAGGGTGATGGCCCTCATTTGTGTTCCCTTAACCCCCTATGTTGACCCTGTCAAAGCCCTTACCAGCAGTCTGCATTGCAATTGATTTTCTGTTTGCCAGTCTGCCTTTCATCTCAGCCAGGAATATTTTATGCACTACTTCACCCACCTGGCATCTACCACAGCTCCTGACACAGCTTTTTATGTTTATGTTTATGTTTTGGGTCAATTTTCAAACGGAAAAAAAAAAAAAAAACCAGCCTAGATCCTAGGTTTATTTTTTTTAAAAATGTCTATGTAAACAATTTTTTAGATTAGTGAATAGATAGGTAGTGATGGATGGATGAATGGATGGGTGGATGGATGGATGGATGGATGAAAGATAGAAAGATGGATAAAATAAATAAGTGAATAAATAAATGAGTATGGTTTGTCCTCCTGAAGGCAAATTTCTATAACTTTATGTCAAATTTCAAAATAAAATTTTCTTTCCTAAATGTCTGTAATCACAAATGATTCGATTACACAGGACTTATTTAGAAATTACATATTGAATATTGGGAGCTTATTAGTGAGGTAACACTGTATAATTTGAACTACTTCATGAGACTCAAAATTCTGGTGTACAGGAAATGCATTGAAATATGTATATAGATTGTAGAGAAAGTAATTTAATGAAGTGGATTAGAAAAGGTATATGGTGTCATAAATTTTACATGATTTTGTTTAAAATGTACAGAATGTTTCATTTGTTAGAAGTAGATATAAAACATAATGTTATAATCTAAATATTTAGTCAATTGATTCTATCTATCCTAAAAGCATGACACATGATAAGCAGCATTTGTGACAATATTAACTATATTGCTTTATTGATATTTTTAAAATTTGTATTGAAAACATTGGTTTGACAGTACATTAAGATGAGTCTTTTGGTTTTGGGAAAATGACTTGACATTTTAATACTTATTATACAATCCAAAGGCAGGAATTCTGATTCTAGCCCCCATATAGGAAGCCAGGTATCCTGCAAATACCTGTAACTCAGGATTCTTTTGTACGACATAGGTGTGTGCATACAAACTCAAACACTCGTGCATATGTATATGTTAGATGGACTTTTAAAAACTTGATAGGCAACAACATCAAATATCATTAAAAAGCTGAAATAACTATTTTGAGAAGAAAAAGTACAAAAATGTTATGCTTATTTAAAAGAACTTCACAAAAGTAATACATACATGACTCATCAAAATAATGACAGAAATGACATAGGGAATTTAACACAACATTATCTAGTTTAGGTAGCACTTTAAAAGATTTTATATGCTTCTTTGTTATAATAAGTGGAAGAACACATTCTATACAAAAAAAAATTACTTTTTGCTTCTGAATAGTGTGTGATAAAAGTGTTGCATCTCTAAATGAATTACTTCACCTGAATGTAGATTAACTTTGTTTATATTACAAATATTTATTTGAATTTTCATGGTGTGTGTGTGTGTGTGTGTGTATTTAAGTCTGTATGAACATGGCCAAACTTTTATAATTTTGCCCAGACTTACAGATTCTGTAAAGATTTCCATGAAATTGAAAATCTTTCACTTATTTAATAGAACATTATAAAATGATTATAGACTGTTGATTATAAAAGAAAATAATAATGAAATTATATTTCTATAGTTAAAGCTTAACAAATCATCTTATTTTATTTCTTCCTAAATGACTGTTAAGAAACATATTTAGTATTTAAGCTAACTTATATATGCTGTGCAGTGAAATAGACATGCTTTGTAATAAGCTTGCTTTTGCTTTTTAAATCAGTAAAGGTTTAAGAGAAGGTGTGAGCCAGGGGTAGAGGACAGTAAGTCAGAACTAAATAACTTTCCTGATAAAAAATCAAATTAAAAGAAAATAAGCAAAATGGAACTGCTAACTCAAGTAGCATCTGCGAAGAGTTGATCAGAAATTTATTCTGGGATTTTGAATATTCCATCTGGAGTCCAAAATTTCTCTGTTCCTATAGATTCAACCTTTACTTTCTACAATTCTACAATTCTCTTCCTGTTCACACTTTCTCTCCTAAGCCCCTCCAACAAAAATGTTCTGGGAAATTTGTAGTTATTATAGATAAGAATCTACTTAACTTTACCAAGTAGATTTTCTCTCTTCTTACTACCTTTCATTTAAGAAGGATGTCACACCACAGTGGTCCAACCTAAGGAGAATGCATCACTATGATTAATGTTACTCACTTGTGTCAGACAAAGTAGTCTAGTAAAATGAAGATTTTGTGAGCTGGAGTTCACTTCTGATTTTAGAACAGATTGGCTGATTGACCTTGAATAATATAAGTTACATCTGTATACTGGCATTTTCTTGCTTCAAACTCCCCTGCACTGTGTAAAATGAGAATACTGCATAAGGTAGCCTTTCAATATAAATGATCAAAGCCATCAATAAGATAACTGCTGTATCATTCTTAACTTTATCTTACATGCTAATGTCTTTAGCGTAAGACAGAAAGACTTTTTTTTCCTCTGTTCTTTAAATATACATGTATATATTTGTTGGTTGGGGTTTACAATATTTAAAAAGTTCAGCTTAGAAATTTGGTTTGAACAAATCAACATTAATTTTTTGGGAAAAAGGAGTTTATTTACTTCCTATTGAGATAAAACATTAAGTCGCAGAATTCCATAAAGTGAAACATTAGTCTCTTACTCCAATAGGCTGGATGATTTTCTTAGAGAAATTATTCTATGACCTTACAATGGTACCACAACTATGTTTGCATCATTCATTGTTGATTGTGGTGGTATTAGACACAATTGATGTTATCAGTTCATTCTTTAAATGCATATATAAGGTCATTTTGCTTGACAATCATATACTCATGATTTCTTATTTAAATCCACCTAAACTTTGTTGTAATCAAACATATTTCATTTAGTCAATTCTATACTTGTGAAAAGTCATATGGCTTTCTAATAGTTTGGGATTAAAACTATTCTACAAAGAATATGCTCAAACACGTATTCCTTTAGTAAAATCTTATAAATGAAGTTGCTAGGTCACTATGTAAATATTAAATTATAAAATGTATAGTATACTATCATTCAAAAATCTGTGTGAATTCATATCTAGTTGTTGATGTTAAAAATTGTTTTTATTTCTTGCCCATAGACAAGAAAGATGCAGATAATAGCACATCATGACTCTTAAAAATCTGGTAGACTATCTATATAAGAGATACTGTGGGGAGAAGCCATGACTGACCTCTACTCTGTGATAAGATGTAGCTAGGACTGGCTCCCAGCAGTGTCCATAGCCAGGGTTGCAAATGGCAATAATTATATTGATTTAAAGCTTTATTAAGCCTGATCTGTTCCTTCATAGGTTCTTGCCACATTTTATTAGTGAGACTGAGAGATGTACTATTTGCTTGTTGACTTGCCTGCCATAATTCCCAATTTTAAACTTTAAAATCTGTGATTTGTTTAAGTGCTGGGTGAATCATAGCATAGTTTGCATGCTCAGATAATTTGCTTCTATATATTTTGTTTGGTTTTCTTTATTCTTGGGGCTTTGAATATATATACAAATAGATTTTTATATATTAAATAAATAAGACATAATAAATAGCATAAATAATATGTATATGTATGTAAATATTTATGTATGTATATGTGTGTATACCTCCATATATATATTATAAATGTGTGTGTGTGAGTATTATATATATATGGATCTTCTAAAAATTATTTTAAGGTGCAAATTTTCCCTTTTTTGTTGTAGCTATTTTGTTTTATTTGTTTTGTTTTTATTTTTATTTTTTGTGAACACAGTGCTGAGATTCAATCACTACATAAAATTTACTGTGAAAATGGAACAGAAAGGCCCATGAGGCTGTTTCCCAAGTAGCTCTGGAGAACCTTCTGAATCCGATGCCTGTTTTAGTCAAATCACCTTGAGTTCATCTCTTTCCTCTCCCCCTTTCTTCAAGAATAACGTTTATCTGATGATTTCAGCCCATTAATTAAGGAGAAAACAATAGTAGCCATGTAGAATTCATATTTTTCTAGAGAGAACTTTAAAACTGCTGCTACATGTTATGTACAAAACTGGCTTGTGCCACGTGAACAGAATCACAAGTTTGATTTTGGCACTTTTTGTTTGTCTTTGTACTCATCCAAAATCAGAATGAAAAGCAAGCTTGTAGGACCGTGAAAGGCAGCCTGGTTTCTGGCTGAGCTAAGGTTTAAAACCTCAGAGCCCCAGTAGGGAGTCCCCAGCAGGGGACAAACGTACAAGGGACAGTAGGCATTTTTGCCATGCTCCTGGGCCCCAGGCTCCTGACACAGGCCACAGCTCTCCATTAGGTATGTGACCAACAGTCTCATAGCCCGAAACCCCCACCCCCCAGTAGAAGTGTGGTCACATAGCCTCAAGACATCTCCACTTTGAATGAGGTACCTAGAGGCTAACTAATAAACTCCACTTCCCCTTTCCAGCCACTCTTCCCAGCAAAAGGTGTTTTAATCTCAAGCCTGCCCTGAGATTTTGGAGAGGGCAGTTATGGTTTCACTCATCACCACTCTCTGCCATGACAATAAATGCCCGAGAACCATGGATTGTCTCTCTTCATTGGGATCTGACATGGGGAACAATGGAACAGGCCTTCATCTAAAGAGCTGTGTCTAATCTCCTGCAGAAGGCCTCTCAGTACTCCTAGCCACAGTCTCTACCAAACCAACACAGTTAACTGGTGACAAGCCAAGACTCCCAAGACTCTGTCCCCAGTGGGACCCAACTTGGCTCCTCCCTGCCTTTTTCCCTCAGCCTCTGGGCTAGATACAGCTTGCGTGCCCCTACTTCATTCTCAGCTCTTCCGTGGCTTCCAGAGGTGCCTAGGATGCCCACGAGCCTGAGAACCAAATGGAGCTGGCTCTGTGTAGTCCCTGGGACCCAAGGCCACGCTCTTTCACCCCAGTGCACACAGTGTGGTCAAACTTCCCATGTCCTGCCTCTCCCAGAGGCCCAAGTCCTGGGGCAGATGCAGGTCTCCCTCTCACCTCTTTAACCCAACACAAGCTCTCCTGTATCAAACCATCTAAGCAGTTAATGTCATATTTAAAAAGCAGGGAAAAAATCTGGTAGATTTGATAGCTTTTTGTATTCATACACATTATTGTATCTGGTGTAGAGACAATATTGACGTCTGAGACTATATATTACTCCATTAGGCAGCATTGTCTTATGTAAGAGTAAAGTTAAATGCTCTTCAGTGATAAAGGCATGTAAGCTTAAATGGGTGGTGCTAGCAATCTGTGAAGGCAGAAGCAAGAAACCCAAAGTGGGATATTATTATACATTATGTCATTTCTCCAGTATTCTATCAAACTTGAGAAGAGCCTTCATTGTTGATCACTGTAAATCTTTGATGTTTACTACTATTTTTATTTGATACCTGCATACTGTTGAACTTTTCTGAAACTACCCAATGTTAAGGTTTTATTAGGGAATAACCCTGAAAACTCAACAAGGTTTTAAAAGGTACTCAACTGCTGCTTGCTCTTAGCATTAACCAAGTCAAAACTTACCAGTAATGCTGTGCCATCATATTTCCATGTACCTAACTATAAATTGTTAATAAATATATTTCAGCACTTTCTCCAAGTATAATTCTTTAGGAAATAAATGTTTACCCAATTTATTTCATACCATTTCTGCTCTACCCTTCCTGTGCACTTGACATAAATAATGTTTTACTTTAGGATTTCTAACAACAACTTCTGAATAATTAACATAGTTCATGTATAACTATCTTTAAAATGAAGTTTTTATGATGCTACTCTAGACTTAAAATTTGCATGATACCTTTTTGACAAAAATGACTGTTTAATATAATTTAGACATACCTGTGATTAAAATAATCATACTTAGCTGTCCTAAATATGTATTTTAAAACAAACAAACAAACAACCCACAAGAGTAAATTTAGTACTCCAAATGGAATGTGTGTCTGGCACACTCATCTTCATAATACATCATTTATTTATCAATGGTACTGGTACAGTGTTATCAAGCATAAATAATTTCACAATATTGTACCTAGTGTAGAGACAATACTGACGTCTGAGACTATATTTTACTCCATTAGGCAGCATTGTCTTTAGAAGACCGTATTTATCTGTCCTGCAAAACTGAAGTCAATTATTAATGTAGCTTGAAAGGTTGCATTATATCTTAATATTTTTACTATATCATTATATAAATAATTCAATATTTGCCCTGGAGTATTGTTTTCTTTTATAAAATGTGACTTTTGAAATAAGAGTTTTTATCTAATTGTATATACTTAGATATTTACTCCTTAAATCCTTAGCTGACTGTTATCCCGAAGACAAAGAAACATGTGGATTTTGACAGCAATCCTAATTTTATTAAAAATTAGCATAATGATGAAATCTCAACATTCATTAGACATGAACCCATTAGCAAGCATTATACCGATATGTCTGTGTACTATATTCTTGGATGACATAGGAAAAAGATATGGTAACATTGTTTCTTTAATTTTATATTGAGGAAACTTGAGCTCCAAGGATTAAGTAGCTCATAAAAAAAAGATCATGCCACTAATGAAACAACAGAGTCAGGCTTAAACAAAGTCTCTCTGGACTCCTGAATATCTGTAAGTGGGAAAAAATGTATCAAGAGTAGGAAGCAGCTTTGATTTCTAGCAAGCTATGAGACAGTGATTACAGAAGGGCACATCGTTTCAACTGCACTAGTCTTGATTTCTTTAAGCTCTAATAGGTCTTATCCTTTAATATGTAGAATATCGTTCTAGTCAAACTAATAACTACAGTCAATGATCACTATTTTTAATCTTTATGGAAAAATATTGGGAGGCAAATGGAATGTCTAATATGATGCTTTTAATACAACATGAGAAGTATGGACGCATGTGAGATTCTGTTAACATGATTTGTGTAAGGGGAGGTTCTGATGCTAAGGTCCTATTCCCCAACTTGTTCTTGATTTGCCAGTAAAGAAAGCTGTGGGCTAATTGCTGGGTTAAAAGTAGAGACAGGACTTCCGGGTTCCAGGATGCAGACAGAAGGATGAGAGGAATGCAGCAGCCATGTGAGGTCTTGTGAAGGGCTGGGACCTGTGGTCACTACTAAAGGTGGGTGGTCTTGGGTGTTTCTCAGGGACCAGATGGGATTAGCCACTGGATGTTTGTCAGAGGATTCAAGGGAAGTAGGCTGGGGGCTGGTAGCAAAGGTGGGTAGAGCAAAAGGGAAGTTGGTTGGGGGCTCATAGTGAATCCAGTCTAGAGCAAAGGCGGTAGTATAAAACTACATGCAACACATTTGTCCTATGTCTTCACCTAAGCATTGTAGTTTCTAGGTGTCTGTTCTGAGAGATTTATTTTATTATTTTTATTTATGTGTGTTTGTCTGTGGCTATGGGATACAGTGAGCCACTTGATACGGACGCTGATAACACAATTTTGGTCATCTAAGCACTCTTAACTGCTGCTCCATTTCTCTAGACCCATTAAGTTTTAGTTTATAGAGGATAGTTTAACCAAATGATGCCAATATTTATATTTATGAAAACTTTTTCAATGTTAACTCAAGTGAATACAGTCTTTAAATAAATGTCATGAACATTTTAATAGGAAGTTTTTACTGTGGTGATTCACTGAAATTACTGAATTATTTTCCATTTTTTTTTATCTGATTTCGGTTGCTGTTTTCAAAATAGAGCAAGATCTTAGAGCAATTTTGTCTCCAGGAGGAAATAGTGAAGGTAGGGGAGCAGACTGAAGACTGAGCTCCACTGAAAACGTTCATATGCACTCATGCAACGAGTTCACCTTGGGGTCAGTGGGACTAGTTCTGCAGGTAATATTTTCTTGCCTTTTAATAAGCTGTGTTCTTATGTCTTTTCTGTAATGTATGATTGTTTTCCATTGAAATTAGCAAAGACCATGAAGCAGGAAACTATACAAATAGGCAGAGGCATAATTTACTTGTAAGTGGTAGACAATATGTAAATTCTTTGTCTCAGAATTGAGTTTTGAATGAATCCATATCTGTAGAATGCAAGATCATTACAAAAGGAATAGGCAGGTGGCAGAGATTCCAGTTAAGGTAACCATAGTAGTCAAGTAAGTGAAGAATGTAGCTGCTTGAACAACGTATAAGCTGGGAATGGTAAGAGACAGAGAGCCACCAAACTTACAAGTTAAGAAAATCACTTAAATTACAGATGTGAAAGAAAACAAGAGAACAAACACATTGAGAATCAACACAAGGCACTCGGTGGACTCTAAATACAAAATGGCTAAACTAATGAATTAAGAGAAAATAAATATCTATGTATTGAAATTGATACAGAAATTTTATGGTATACAGATCTTTTCATTGAGTGTGTTTCTCTAAAGCAGCGGTTCTCATCCTGTGGGTCAGGACCCGTTTGGGGGAGCACATATCAGATATCCAGCATAGTTATATAAAGATGCATAACAGTAGCAAAATTACAGTTATGAAATATCAACAAAATAATTTTATGGTCAGAGGTCACCACAACATGAGGAACTGAATGAAAGGATGCAGCATTAGGAAGGGTAAGAACTACAGCTCTAAGGAATGGTTTCAATCCATTCTCCTAGGTGGGCTGAACATGAATACTGAGTAGACATAACATGGTAGGTTTTTGTTTTGTTTTGTTTTTTGTTTTTTGAGAAGTGAGAAGACCAAGGCTTTTAAGATTCAGTTTTCTTTAAACTGGGAGTAGTGGTTTCAAATATTTGCTCATGCCTATAACCCTAGCACTCTGCAAGGAGGATCCTTGGGAGTTTAGGGCTAGATGGACAATAAAGTAAGACCCTGTCTCAAAAGAAACAAAGCTACAAAACTGTGTGAATATTGATTCTGGTGTCAATATTTCCCTAGGAGAACATTGTAGCTTAGTTTCCGTCTCTCCCTGTTTCATGGTAAGCTGGTTGATACATTAGGGAAACCTAGGCACGAGCAATATATCCTCTGTTCTTCATCCTTTGGAATCCTGCATGGCCATGTACTGATTTGGCTTCTTTTGACAAGCTTTTTGCAGTGGCTACATACATAGGGAAATCCTTGAGTTCCTCAGTTTGATTGAGTGATTCAGTGAAATTCAGAAAAGAGCATGAGAGGCCAAGCCTACTCCATCTTGAAACTCGCCTCCATCTTAAAAGAAAAAGAAAAAAATAAGCCTGAGGACTTGACCTGCAGCTGAACTCAAGCTGCACTCAAGTACCAGGAGGGACCCCACGGCTTGTCCTTGGGCAGAGTCCTTGGCTAGCTACTTCCTAGCAACAGTTAATCAAAAATTAGTCTGACTATTTCAGATGTACTTTCAGACCCTTAGTGATTATATATGGTTTTGCTTCAGAGCACCCACGTGTTGGCTTACAATAGACATTCAGTTAGATGCTTGCCAGGCTGGACGCCTCCCCCCCCCCCGACCCCCCATCTCACTTGCTCCCATTTTTCTATAAAGCCTTGTCCAGTTGAGAGTTTGGGGCTGCTTCACCAAACTTTTCTGTGGGTCGGCAGTGAGTAAGCCAGTTCGTAATAAGGAGACACTAATATGATTACATCGGAGTTGGTTCCTTGGTGGTCTTTTGGTGTTCACAAATGCTTCCTGGCACAACAATCAGGCCTACTTTTATTCACAAAAGAAACACCTCAGCAATTACATCACATTTATCATAAAACTTTTATTTTTATTTGATAATATTTTAAGTGAGTCTCAGAAACAGTATTATTAAAGTCCCAAATCAATGTTACAATACCTTCTGCCCTGGCTCTGGATGAAATATTCCAGATTTAATTTTTTGCAGAGTATGTGCTTACCAGCTTCCTTTGGTTGGGAGAACTGGATGTCTCCAAGTGTGTGTATGTGAGGGAAGGAGAAGTTGGAGGGCAAATCTCTAGAGTGATCTAGGATTCTAGAATCTAATTCTACCAACTTTATTTCCCAATCTCATTCTTAAGCTGCTGGATATTTTAATTGTCATCTGAACACTTGTTATATACTTTCCAAATTTCTGTTAGCTCTGCCGACCTAATACAGATATCATCTCTCCTTTCAGTTGTTTTTGCAAATATATATCTATATTATCTGTTTGTTGACATTTTAATGAAGATACGTAGTTGAGCTGATAACTCATTGTTGAATCTGCCATATTTTCTTAAAAGTTCTAAGATGTGACAGCCATTTAATTACATAGCTAGAACTGAAGTCACCAAAATCATTCTACCAAAGATTGCTTACTCACCATACAAAATGGAAATCAACTGATTGATTCATTTTGTGCTTATAAAAGAATGCACATTGCTTTATTATGTATTTGCCATTCTTAATTATGTTCTCATATTCTATGACTCTTTTGAAAAGATAATTAAGTAACAACACATTTTGTAAAAAAAAAATTAACTCAGAGATGAGAGAGATTAAGAGTCTATTATGTCTCTATTTCTTTTTTCTTTCTTTTCTTTTTTTTTTTCCTTTCTTTTTTCTGAGACAGGGTTTCTCTGTGTAGTCCTGGCTGTCCTGGAATTCACTCGAACACAGAAATTCACCTGCCTCTGCCTCTCAAGCACTGGGATTAAAGGCATGAGCCACTACTGCCTGGCTCTATTATGTCTCTAGTCACTGATTACTTGTATAGCTGTGAAAACTAGGACCACGTTTGTATAATAAATGAAAATACAAGGATGGTCGTAACATTCTGCTTCTGGTTTTATTTATTTACATTTTTTACTGTGAGTTTTATTTTTCCTCACCTTTATCATTTTAGTAAAGTTATCTAAATAAGATTTTGAATGTAAATTATATTCTTCCCTATCAAAACACTGAATAATTGAATCCAACATTTGTGTAGTAAGTATGTACTATATAGGAGAAAACTATGTGCTTTATATATTAATTTAATAGCACCTTCATCAAACTCGTTGGAATAAGAGTCTTTCAAAAATTTGCTTTAGGAAATGAAGAAAGTGAGGGAAATAGAAACAGAGCTAGGCAAACCTGTACAGCATGTCTATGGAATCCCTGCCACTAAATACTTTATGATAACACCAACCTGGATTCAGAACCGACAAAACTAACAGGTGAGGACACAATGACACAGTTTTCCTTTGTCTGAATTCGGTGGTGTTCTAAAATGTCAAATACTTAATAAAATGCTTCCAAAAGCAAGAGTTGCACATTAACTAACTCAACGTCAAGGTAATCTATTATCTAACTCACACTGAAAACCATTACCCAGAAATAACAATATATTTGTGGGTAAAAGCACTAAGAATGTTATAATAATAATTTTCTAGTGGATGAAGAAACATTTTTTCTGACTTTGTATTTTAAGAAATAACATTCTTTCTGATTTAAGTATGTTCAATAGGTATTCATTTTTACTTTTTACTATTCTCACTGTATAGGGTAGTGATGGTTGGAAACATTCTAAAGCTTAGTTTCATTAAAAGCAGAAAAACTCTTAACTATGAACAATATTTTTACAAGCAAAATACATACATACACACACACACATATATATATATGTGTATGGAGTTCTTGAGTCCTTTCTCTGAACGATTTTAAATTGTGTTGCAATAGTTTCCAGATCATTCGGTCTAACAATTCAAATTACCTTTAAGGAAAACATTGAAATTGCATTATTTTAGTCATTGATTCCCAGAAAATGGTTTTAAAATGATTTATGATATGATGATAAACTCCGTTTTCAAAATGCTATTACCAGTAATAGAATCTAGGGTGTTGGAATAAAACGAAAAAAATGTATGGATATTTGATGGGAACAGAAAGGATTAAGAAAATCCGTGTTTTGACTTATAATTAAACCTAGCCAAAAGGAGAGTAATTAAGTTAAACACTATAAGATAAAATAAACACAAAGTACTAGAAAAAGACACTTATTTAAGTATATCAAATATTTTACTATTTTATTAATGTTGAAAGAAGGGAAATTCAGTTTTATCAAATATTAAGACAAAAATAATAATCACCTGTATTCAAATATGCAAAGTGAATATTTCATTATTTAAATATAATGGGAATACATGCTGAAAGTCTCTCATATTTTAGGAGGTAATAAAATTTAGATCATTTAGGTAAGTAGTACCAGTGTTATTGAATATGCTAATGAATTCATGAGAGTAGAAAGAAAATTTCTAGCATTTGATTCACAACATGATTTAAAATTATAATTTATAAGTCTAATTATTAAATATTATATCAATTTCTTCAAATAAAGTATTTTGTTGGAATAAAATGTTTTTTAATATTTAATTTTATTAGTCTGAGATACTATTCAAAAACTGAAATAAAATCAAAGACTGGAAGAAAATAGTCAAATCTTATTTTTAACCTTCCCAAGTCATATTGTTCTGTCTGTTAATATATACAATACTAATATGAGTATTCCAATACAATAATCATAACAGTCATAATCAGATATCTTTCATAATAAATTTCTATTGGCAAAGAAAACAAAGCAAGAGCTAATAATAACTACAAGGAGGGTATTGAAACATAGGTAGTCTGACTATGTGTACCCTCAGGCATGAAATCAGAGTAGGCCCATCCAAACCTATCAGATACACCCAGAACCATTAAACAACTTATTCCCCCACAAAGCAAGTGTGAGATCTTGTAATTCTTCCCATTTCAGATGTGTTATTTTTTTATGAATGTGATCATAGTACATTATGGCTTTCTTCAAAGTCCCAGTAACGTATCATTTCATCTGCATCTTAGCTAGTCAACGTTTCTCTAGATTTTTAAATATCATATTTACTTGTCTATATAAAAGTATAATTTTAAATGCAGATACCCATAACATTTTAAGAGTATTTTGTAGGCTAAAATTGTTCATATTTTGTAAAAATGGCCGCTGCTTTCTACTTCATGTACTATGATTAGTGATTTTGCTAGAATCCATTAGAAATCATAGGTTACAATTTCTTAAAATAAATGGATAGACACTTCTTTTATGTTGATTATAATCAGGAAGGTTTCCAGGTCCAGATGGCTTAACTCAAATTCACACTTTACACAACATCTATTTAATAAATATGTAGCTTTATGCAAGTCATAGCTCCAACATATCACAGTTATTTTAGGGACAAATGAAAAAACCAAAGAAACTTACCTCATGGAATTGTTAAATTAACAAATAAAGGGTCTATGCTTGAAGACTTTTTGGTTCACAAAGCATTCTGAAGTGGCAATTAGCACCATTATGGTTTGATATATTAAAATGAACTTAAATAAACTACAAATATAAATAGTAGGGTCTTCTATTTAATGTTCCTCTAAAATATTCCTAAGTGGTGTAAAAACATTAATATTTTAGTTTTGTAGTACTTTCTGTCATCCGTTGCTCACTGGTTAAATGAACCCAGATAATAGGGAAGCACCTGATCAGGTGTCACAATAAGAAAAATGTAGTGTTTCTGTCTACATAACTGCCATTATGCTTTAACCTGGGGCATGATGATATACACACTCTCTCTCTAAAATTCCTAACTGGGAGCCTTGCTTCCACCCAATTCTGAGTTTCCTTTTGATTTGTTTCTCTTAGAGTCTTGCATCTTATCTTTTCCATTGTTTGAAATATAGGTAGAAGAGGATGCAAGACCCAGGGAGGAGGGGGCAGGGAGGCCAGCATTGCTTTCTCATTTTCCTTTCTTTGTGACAATGGTACATAGAGTGATAACTTCAGATTCTCAACTCTCAAATCTCAACTCTATTCTAAAGCTATAAAACCCTTTTACCTTGCAACGTCTTTGATGACATCATTTTTGTTTGAAAAGTTTGGTGGTTTTCTTTCTTAATTTAAACATCTTACTTTCTCCTGAAGATATAAAATCACATGAAATCTAGGCTAGATTATTTCAGTTTATCAAAAGTTGACTCATTTAGAACAGATTATGCCATATTTATCAACCTCAGTATATCTACTTAATTAGTCAAATCCCACGGTCCTAGAAAATACATTTTGAAGAGGAAGTGGGCACAAAGTCCCAGCCATATTCAAGAAGCTAGTTGCAATTCATAGCTGCTGAAAACTACTTTCTCTTCAAAGGAATGACACTGTGCATATCACCCACACTCCTGGACAAGCTTCATGCCCAGGAGTAGTTGGCCAATACAAAAATGACTCCATTATTTTTGATTGTTTGCTTTATGGTTTTTGTCCTTTTTGGTTTCCTTTCTTTTCTTTTTAAGAGACAAAAAGTATGAATCTGAGTATGTAGTTAGTGATGATCTGGGAGAAATTTGAGCAGTCAAAACAATATGAACAAAATATATTCTATGAAAAAATTGAATACATTTTTAAAATGTTTTCTCCAAATAAGTAAAGATTGCAGCAAGGTCTATGACATCTGTGAAAGACAGAAGCTTTCAGAAGAGCTTTGTAAAAAAAAAAAAAAAAATAACCAATTTAAAGCATTAGGGCATCTATCCCCTTTACTTTTCCTTAGGTACACAAATTATCTCACAACAGGTAATGGCTCATCATAAAGACAAGTTGCTCACATATGTTGTTGTGAGAATTGGCACTATGTTTAAAGGAAACATAGAGAGCTGAAATAGCTAAGGCTGGTTCAGTAAGAAAGATGAATAAGATGCCTTGCAGCTAGGTAGTAAATGACCCAACAGGCAAGTAGAAGGACAGAGCTCAGAACCAGTAACAGCAGGCTGGCTGGCCACCCAAGCCCTTCAGAAATGGACATAAGTCACTCTTTTCATCATTTTTACTTTCATTACAGTCAACTGTAGCAGACTAAGTAAGTAAAGGTAGCATTTAAGAAAGTCCACACCTATTTCAGGAAAGAGCATCCAGACCGTCCTGTAGACAAGGCATTAAAAACATCTTTGCAGCTGTGAGAATTAAGAGAGCTTGATGTGATAAACAGCACTTAAGACATTTACAGAGTCAGAAGATAGCGGCTCTGGGCAAGTGACTCATAACTAGTAAACAACCAAGGTCAACAATAAAATAAGCAAAGTCAGATAATGATAAACACCCTTAATTGAATGGCGGGTCATACATAATGAAGATTCATTAGATCCTCCATTAATTAGTTTGGCTCATGCTAGTTCAGAGAGTTCATTCTTCTCATAGTAGATATGTGAATTTTGTCTAGCTTCTACTACAGCCCCAGATAAGGGACTTCAACATTTTCCTCCCTTTCTCTTTGGCACCCCACACAGTCTTAGGTATTTCCTCTAACTTTTCTTAACTTCTCATTGATTCTTGACATTTTTTTTTAACTAAGCTTGCTTGCTTCTGCTGTTCTTACTGCCTTATGTGTCAAGTTTTTCATCTTAATTGACAAAAGACAATGAACTCAGGAACCAGTGTCTGAAGTAGACCTTCTGTGACAGTATCATTTGTTCTTGAGCTAAGCAAAACCAGGCCAATAAAGATTCTGCTAACCTAATAAACTGGAATTAACATGAGTGCTTATAAAGATGATCTACCTTATGATATTTTAAGCAACATCTTCCACGTCATAACACTGTTCTCTACATCATGGACCTATTTTCCTCCCAAGTGAAGATTCTTTCATTGAAGCAGTTGAAAATAGAATATTAATACATTACATTAAATATATTTATTATATTATATATAGTTATATATGGTATAATATGATTATAATTAATAATATTATTGTCTAATATATTTATTAAAATAATTATTTAATGTATTAACTCCACCCAGATCCTCCATACTTCCCTACTCATCAAAATCCATGCCTTTCTTTCTCTCATTAGGAAATAAATAGGCATCTATACTAATAAATGATATATGCCACAGGTTTTTTGTTCATGCTTATTTGGTTAAAGTTCAATGTGTAGTTGTTATTGTTTGGTTTTGTTTCTTTTTGTGTGATACTATATGTTATTTTCTAGGTTTGGGGCATTTTGATGTCATATTGGGGTTTTGGTTCATTTTTTGAAAATGAACTTAAAGTTGGGTGGTAAGGAAGATGAAAGTGTCTGGACAAACTTGAGGGAGAAGAAAAATATAATCAACAAATATTTAAATTTAAAAATTGGTATAAATTATAAAAAATAATATGAAGTTAGTTAAAATAAAAACAAGCAAACCTGAATAGGGCAAAACAAACAACAGTAAAAAAAGAAAAAGAAAGCACAGTGAGCACATACAAATGCATATCCACACATATACACAGGAATTCCGCAAAATCTCAAAACAGAAACTATATGTACAGAAAGAACTGTGAGGAATTATGAGACAAAGAGCCTCCAAAATTCCATTGAGTTCATTTTGTGTATGCTATCAAATGATGGGCATGGGGCTGGCCTTAATACTTGTGTGCATCCCCATTGAGACTCTGCTGGAGAGAACTAACTTTTCACTTGCTAGTGGTTATCAAGTGGAGATAGCATCTGGATCAGGAACATAGGCTTGTGTCCACTTTCTTTCTCTGTTCTGTGATCCTATCAGCCACAGACCTGTGCAGGTTTTGTGCATGCTGCCATGTTCTCTGTGAGACATTGGTGATGTCAAGCTTCGTCTCTATCTCACTCATTGTTTTGGCTATTCTATTTAGATTGCATGTATGTGTGTGTGTGTGTACATTTTAGGAAGCTTCTACTGTAGTAGATTTCCATATGACCCTTCAAATTGTCCTGTTTTAGCTGTCTCCACATTCCCTCTTTCACTACCTTCACCCCCCCTTCTCACTCTATCCTTCCATTCCAGCCCAATCCCCATCCATTGATAACAGTCTGTTCTGTTTACCTTTCTAAGTGAACCAACCCTCTCCTAAAGCATTACTTTACACCTAATCTATTTACTGATATGGATTGTAGACTACTTATCCAAAACATTACAGCTAACATCCATATTTAAGTGAATAAATATCATATTTGTCTTCTTGGTTCTTGGTTGTCTCACTCAGAGTGATTATTTTCTCTAGCTCCATCCATTTAGCTTTGGATTTAATAATTTTTAAACATGAGTAATATTTCATGGTGAAAATGTACCACATTTTATTATATCTGTCCATGGATAGATATTTTGGTATTTTCCAACTTCTGACTACTATAAATAGGACAACAATGAACAGAGGTGAACAAGTGTCTCTGTAGTAGGATGTAGAGTCTTTTGGGAATATGCCCAAGACTAGTACAACTGGAACTTGTGGTAAATGAATGGCCAGCTTTTTGAGGAAGACACTCTGATTTCCACAGTGGCTGTGCAAGTTTGCACTCCCACCAGCACAGGATGAGCATTCCCCTTACTCCACATCCTGGTCAGCATGAGCTGTCACTGTTTAATTGATCAGTTCTGACTGATATAAGAAGAGATGTCAAAGTAGTTCTGAGATGCATTTCCCTGCTGTCTAAGGATGTTCTACCTATCTAAAACTACTTTTTAGCCATTTGTGTTTCCTCTTTTAAGAATAGTTTGCTTAGATCTCTCTGCTATTTTTTAATTGGGTCTATTTTTTTTTTTTTAATTTTTGGTTTTGTATGTTCTTTTTATATTTTAGATACTTGCCCTCTATTGGATGTGTAGCTAATATAAAATTCTTCCCATTCTATAGCCTGCCTGTTTGTCTTACTGATGATGTCCTGTGCCATACACAAGTTTTTTCAAGAAACAAAGCAATACTCCTATGCATTTTTCTTTCAGAAAAAATATTCCCTCCTATTTCTCAGGATTTTGTTTAGATTGGTAAATATAGTACCTCTTCAGAAGTAGATGAATGCATGGCTGGACAATGAAATTCTTTAAGGGTTTAGTCCAGAATAGGGCACCATGAGAGAACAAGAAAGTGAAGTTGAGTTAATCCAATGATTGTGCCCCAGTGTGGATGCCATATGTCTCTGCTTTTGAAACACCTGAGACTCTCTTTGTGCCTGTATTTCTTGGGATGTGACTGTCCAGCTTCTCTTTCAGCTCTATGATTTAGTTGATATGACCAAATTTCCTTGATTTGCAAAAAGATATCAGTAACTGATCTCTTCTCAACCCCCTAATTTTATATCTGAGACATTAAAAAAAGTAGTTATTTGCTAATTCAGCATCTGTAAAATTTGTTCAAAATTATGTTTCCTCTTGTCTTCTTTACGTGGAAACCCAGTTCTCTGCTATGTGCTTCTTTAGTTCCTACATGTCCTCTACAACACAACTTGTTTTTCCCAAGAATTTCTTCATACTATATATTCTTTACTACGAATGTCTGTGTACCTGTAATTAGTTGATTATTTGCTGTGAAAAGAGCCTTCAATACGTGTAGAGACTGTTTTTAGGTTGTTCATATGTTCTTTCAGTATTTACATAAATGTAAAGATCATTGACTTACAAAATGTTATATAACACATCACAAACTGAATATAAGCAATGTCTTAAGGAGTTAGAAAAAGATATGAAAACAGAAAGAGATCAGTACTGGATTTGATACTTCAGAAAACTACAAAATTAATAGAGAGCTATGTGATTGATAAGAAGATAATATTTAATGAGCTACAAACAAATGAAAAACTCTGGAGGACATTTTGGCTCATGCATTGTAAAGTTTGCAATTCAAATCGATGATTGTGAATTTGGGCTTTTCCCTGAAGTAGCACTTCATCACTATGTAGATCGAGTGATGAGATTCATCTCATTTGTCATTTCTGAGCTTGAGTGGGATAATGGGGCCTTGGCTACCTTGATGTGAATGAGTGTGGTGATTGATTGGTGATGCCTGCCTGAGAAGAGAAATTACCTATCATAAGAGTGATAGCTGTTTTCCATTTCTATGCTCATGTGTTTCTGTAATAAATTATCTTGTAGTTTCTTTTTTATTCAATTTCTCTAGAAAATTACTAGGGTGATATAGAAAACACTAGTGTAACTGAGAAACCTATAGAAAACTGATATAAGACTATAGAAATATAAATTTGAAAAATGACTGAAACCTAGTTGTTAATTCTACAGATAAAAGAATCATGGTCTGCAGAGGGTACAAAGGTTTGTCTGGCAATGCTTACCAGTTGACCAACACTAAAATGTCCATGTTCTGTTTCTTAGTCTAGCATTTTCAATATGTACAATGTAATTTAATTTTTAAACCAAGGGCTAAGTTTAAAACAATAAAACAACTTATGCTACTAAGTTTAAAACAATAAAACAACTTATGCTACTGACAATTTGCCCAATGTTTTTTTAGCTCGATGTCTCCTCAAAATGGTAAATGCTGAGACCTTTGGCATAGTCTTTAAGGCTATGGAAAAGAGCTCTAAATACATGATTCCACTGGTTAACATATCAGTTTTTATGCCTATACCTAGTGGCTTTTGTTTTGTTCTTATTGCTATTTTTTTAAAAAGATTTATTTATTTTATTTATATGAGAACACTGTAGCTGTCTTCAGATGCACCGGAAGAGGGCATCAGATACCATTACAGATGGTTGTGAGCCACCATGTGGGTGCTGGGAATTGAATCAGGACATCTGGAAGAGCAATCAGTGCTCTTAACAGCTGAGCCACCTCTCTAGCCCTTTGTTCTTATTTCTATAGATATGTTGTGCAACTGAAATATGGGATGGTGATACCTCTGAAAGTCCTTTTATTGTTCAGAGTTATTTTAGCTATTGTGCTTTTTTTTGATTTTCCAAATGAATCTGAGAATTATCCTTTCAAGGTGTATAAATAATTGTGTTAGAATTTTGATGAGAATTGCATTGAATCAGTATATTGCTTTTGGAAGGATGGTCATTTTTACTACGTTAATCTTACTGATACATGAGCATAGATTTTTCCATCTTGTGATCTTATCTTCAATTTTTCTTCAAAGATTCAAAATTATTGTCATGTAGGTCCTTTACTTCCTGCTTCTGAGTTTCCCCAAGATATTTTCTATTATTTGAGGGTATTGTGAAGAGTGCTGTTTTGATGATTTCATTCTCAGTCCAGTTGTCATTTGTAAATAAGAGGGTTAATGATTTTGTTTTGTTATGTTAATTTTATATCCAGGTATTTTGCTGAAAGTATTTATCAGCTCCATATATTCCCTGCTAGAATTTTTAAGGTCATTATGTATTTGTCATCTGCAAATAATACTTTGACTTCTTCCTTCCTAATTTGTATCCTCTTGATCTTCTTTAGTTACCCTTTTGCTCTAGCTAAAACTTCAGGAAGCATATTGAATAGCTATAGAAAGTGTGTATAACCTTGTCTTGTTCCTGATATTCGTGGAATTGCATTGAGTTTCTCTTCACTTAATTTGTTGTTGGCTATAGGCTTACTGTAATTTGCCTTTATTATGTTTAGGCATATCTCTTGTATCCCTAATTTCTCCAAGACTATTATCATGAAGGGGTTTTGGATTTTGTCAAAGGTTTGTTTCAGTACCTAATGAGATGATCATGGAGGTGTTTTTGTTGTTGTTGTTGTTTATTTGTTTGTTTCAGTTTATTTACATGGTTTCAGTTTATTTACATTTACAGATTTTTCATATTGACCCATTAGTTTAAGGACTTAGTTTAAGAGATTCAAAGTCTTTGTTTTTGAAAAACGTCTGTTAGTTTAGTTGTCAAGAGTTGTCAAAGAATGAATGTAATGTTAAAAATCTATCATCCACTGAGAACACGTACAAGTAGCAGCCTTTTTTTTTTTTTTAATGTATAGACTGGAACCCCACTGAGACATTGTCTGTGAGTCCTTAGCTAAGTACCAGGTACCAGGAAATCTCACCTGTGGAAATGTGGAAGTGAGTTTACATCATAAATAATGTTTTCAGCCACACTTTCTGTGGTAGACCCCATTTTCTGTTGCTCCCTGCTTAGGAATCATAGAGCCTGGCTACATCATGCCCATCCTTAGAAAGTTACTGGGTGAAATCCTTACTTCCTTAAACAGTGGTCTTGTCTTTGCAGAGATCTCGATGCTTGTCTAGCTGTATGCCTGTCAATAGAATTAATAACTGTTTTAATAAAGCCGTTGTCTTCAATAATCCTTCCCAGTGTCCCTCTTGAAACCTATTGGAGTTTCAGGATAAATTTGTCTTAGTGTCAAGATAATTTTACCTGGAGTTTCATATACAATTAGGTCTGTCTCATGGAGAGAGATTATATTTCATGAAGTACTGTCCATTGCACTGTGGCTACTTTACCACAAACTTTTTCAGACTTGGTGTAGCACAGGGATGAAGTGAGATTAGAATCTTACAGATAGGACTTGCATCAGGGAAAGAAAAGAAGTGATGGGAAAAGGAATGTTTTAATTGGGAGAAAATATAAAAGAGAGACCAAAGCATCAAAGAATTATTTAAACAGGAATGTCTCATCTCCTTTGCAATCTGCCATTCAGTTCTTCATATTAAGTTTTTTTTTTATTTTTCCTGACCAATTCTTCAGGCTGTAATATTTTATTTATACAAACAAAACTAGTGGCAGACAGTAGCAGGAATGGTTTGGAATTCCATAAAAATCATGTCCCAAACTATTAAAAAAAAATAACCAGTGATAAGAAGAGTTAGCAGGTATATTCCCTTATTTTATTTCAAGCTTTGAAGTAATTGCTGTATCCACATCACCTAAGAACCAACATGATTCTGTGTTTGTGTTTTAGTGTTCTCATCTTATAGCTAAGAAAAATAAAATTTAAATCATTCAAGTTTTCAAAGCCATGAAAACAAAAAAGCACACAAAATTGTCTGTCTCTAAACCGTACCAAATTCACAGTTAAAGCCATCGGTAAGGCTACTCTCCTTCCTTATTGTTTTTCCTTGTGATCTTACCACAGAAAGCAACATCTTTCTCTACATCCACTGCAGTCAGATTTGGCCAAACTTGGAAAACTCTGAATCCGCATCTGCTCTACTGACTGGATGTACTCTTGGGTCGATCAGTTGGCTGGACCATCATCCCAAGCTGTTGGTGAGAACTTTGCATCTATTCTTCAGGCTTCCTGAAGATGCGTTGCTGACTTGGCAGATGTTGTATGGAAATATTTCCTATCCTTTCAGGCACAGGGTAGACAATTGCTTAGTTTCTCAAGTTCACAGCACTGGGAATAGCTCACATCACTGTATATCCATGTAACAATAACTATTAAAGAAGAGATTATGAATTTGAGAGTGTGAGAACACATGGTACAAGGGTCCGAGAATTGCTGAAGAAAGACCACAGACTCAGACAGTATGCAAAAACAAAGAACACTTATTCTGCAGAAACAACCAGCATGCAGGGACCAACCATTTTTTAAAATGGTGACCGCAGACAAAAGTACACAGGTCTTCTTATAGGGAATCCTGAAGGAACTCTCTAGAAGGATTAGGTAATCTAAAATTTCATTGGTGGGTGCTGGGAGGGGTCACAGGTGGTCAGTGGTCTGCATTCATTTCTATGTCATGAACTTTCAACCAGGTGATTAAATAGGGCTGCCCAGTGCTGATGGGTCATTCTGAGATGAGATATTTCTTCATATTTGTGGTTATCCCCAGGCTGTTCTTTGAGATGAGGTTTTATGATCTTGTTCTGGATTTTATAGTTTGTTCCTAGAGATGGTGTCTTATGACTTAGTTTCTAGGACTTATGGTCTATTCCTTCTATTCCTGAAGCTGGTACCTTATGACTTTTTTTTTTGGAAATCAGGCCTGGTCCTTAAATTGGAGACAAATGGGGTTTATATTTTCCTTTAATGGAAGAATGTGGCTTAGGGAAGGAAGAGTGGGAGTAATATAGATGCAGTGCTCTTATATATCATTCTGAAAAAAATATTGTTTTTTTTTTTAAAAGATGACTGATTATTTGGTATTGGATAAGGAATTGATATACTTTCCCCTGGGAGAATATTTTTGCTGCTGTCAGCATTATTTAGGTTTTGTTGTTGTTGTTGTTGTTGTTATGGTTTTGTTTGGTTTGTTTGTAGTTGTTTGCATATTTATTTGTGTGTATGTGTGTGTGTGTACGTGTGTGTGTGTGCATGTGTGTGTGCTGTATGTATGTTAAGGAAGAGTATATGGAACTGTTTGGAAGAAAAAAGATAATGGTAAATGATGTAAATAAAATCTCAAGCAATAAAAATTTAAGTAGAAGAGTGTAGAAAGGCATTTGAACCCACCCTTTGATGCCCAGCACATCAATCTACAAAGTAGTCAAGTAAACATATAATTTATCCAACAATTAACAATAATACAACCCCAAATAATTTTTGTAGCCTAGTGCTTTGTTGGGATATCTCATAGATTAATTTATTCAGCATTTGCCCAATATGTTCATAAGCTAAATATTATTCTTACTTGAAAAATCTAGAACCTGAGGAGTTCTTAGAAGATAATGTTTTTTTACATTTCACATTGATATTTTAATATAATGGGGGATTTCTTTAAAAATTAGAATCCATATTTACAAGTACTGTATTCTATTAGATCTCTTCATGACTGGTAATAACACAGACATCAAATTGTGTGATTTTACATGTGGGTAAACTCAAAACCATGCGTCTGTTAAACTTTTTTAAGAGTTCATTTCTTTACCTTTCTTAACGACTATTTGTCTCCTCACTGTCACCTTTGATATTCTCTACTCTGGCCTTTTGAGACACAGCTTCCATGCTCATTTGAGGTAGAGGACAACAAGATCTTTCTTGGTTTCTAAACTCAAATTCACATCCTTACTCTTGAAACTGACAAGACATAATGTTTGGTCAATTATTCTTTTCCTGTGAGTTTATAGAATATTTGTTGATGTTAAGCGAAGTAACCCAGACTCAGAAAAAAACATGTGCAGATCACTCATTTGCAAATCTCAGTCTTCAATGTGTGTTCATGTATATGTATATGTACATGTACATGTGTATATATGTGTATGTTTATAACACATATTCATGGGGTTACTGGTTTTAAAACTGGAAAGCAAACTATGAATAGAGAAAAACATTTTTAAATTAAGGTGATATACAAAAAGGACTATTGGGGTAAAGAGTCCAGATGGAAGGAGAAGGATCTGTAAATGATGCTTTTATTTCCTCAGATAAAGGGATGAAATAAGAGCCATATCCAAGCTGTGCATACCTGGCTTTGACTGAGCCCAGAGCATTTCTTCCTCTTTCTATCTTTAGACCTAGGACTAGAAGCTTCTAGCCTCCAATCAATCTAGTCTTCCAAGATGACCCATTCAAGCTTCTCTCAGTTTCTCACTGAATTGCTCTGCTTGGCCTCATACTATCTTTGGCAAGAGGTTCTAATCTTCTGGCTCCTCATCTTCTGCTTCATTCTGTCTTCATCTGTGTATGTCTTGTTCTTTCTACAATGTGTCTCTGTAAAACTGTCCCAATAAACTGCCATATACCACATGTTATACCCTCACCTTTTTTCTCTTGAGCACTCTTAAGTAGCCTCTCTTCCTCTGCTGTTCTCACGTGAGTTGGGCAAATCCCATCTCTGACTCATTCTGTCAAATCTTTCTCTGATTCATTACTTTGACCCTCAATTAGACATCACTTTCAAACATGACTGCTTCCTTCTACAAACTAAACTTACCTTCATTGTGAGAGATTTAAGATGTGTACTAAGGATGTATCTGTATTCCAACCAGATCATACTGTTATCAAGAGCTTGTCTGCATTCCAGCCAGATCATATTTTTAGATCCCTTAACAGCTTTGTTGCTAGATTAAAAGCCTTTATAAGGGGCTGGAGAGATGGCTCAGTGGTTAAGAGCACTGACTGCTCTTCAAGATGTCCTGAGTTCAATTCCCAGCAACCATATGGTGGCTCACAACCATCTGTAATGCACTCTTCTAGTGTGTGTCTGAAGATAGCTACAGTGTACTCATATAAATAAAAAAATAAATAAATCTTTAAAAAAATAAAATCCTCTGTAAAGATCAACAAAAATAACTTATATATACAATGTAAAGAAGATTTTTATCTTATATGCAGATGTAAAAAATAAACAAATGAGAAAACCAGACTCCATTCTTTAGAATCCATCAGAACTCCATTTGTACATTACTGCAATGCATACTGACTTTATTTTAAAAGATGTGTTCTCATTACATGTTTAATGCATAAATGCCCATAGTCTCCATAGCAAATCATTTGTGATATATGTGGAAGAGATCAGAAGATACCTGAGTTTGAGTAAATGAAGTTCATTTCCAGTAAAATGTATAGCATTAATAAAAAAAAACAAAAAAAAAACAAAACCGCAGTTACAATTAAAAGACAGAAGAATCACAAATTAATCAAAAACAGTCATTCTCAAATTTCTTAATGCTGAGACCCTTTAATACAGTTCCTCATCTTGTGCTGACCCTAAACCATAAAATTACTTCATTGCTACCTCATAACTAGAATTTTGTTACTTCTATGAATCATAAAATAAATATCTCTGTTTTTCAGTGGTCTTAAGAGAGCCCTGTGAAAGGGTCATTTGATCCCCAATGGGATTGAGGACCACTGTTTGACAACTGTTACTATAAGAGAATAGGTTTTTGTAGAAATTACAGAAAACCTCAAGGTCACTGATATACACCCCGAGACAAATATTCAGCACAAATTCAATTTTAGTTCTGAACTTGACCAACACCTTGGGGAAGACAATTTCTCAAGAAAATAAAAGATTAAAACTCAATACTCTCTGTAAAGTTTCTGAACATTTTTTACCTTGTGGCTTTTTCTTCCCTATCTTGATTTCTGATGAACATGTGTATGTGTATGGTTTGGCTGTTTTTTTTTTTTTTTTATTCTTTTCACTCAAATAAAAAGGATATATAATCTCTCCTTAAAAGTAGTCCTCCTCTGCTCTGGAGGACATCTCTATTCAATGATATCCTGAGCCAATAGAACAGTTGGGAAAGGGATGGTCACTTATTTTCCCTGTGTTATACTGAGGTGCCCAAGCTCCCTGCCACCTGGATCATTTAGCAGTCCTGATTAAAGAGCACAAGGCCTGGCAGTCTGTAGAAGGCTATTCCCTGGTGCCACCTGGACTGCCTTGGGCGTCAAGAAGGCTTGCTGTCTCCAGACATCTGTCATTCTGCTGTGTCCCAATAACCTTTGGCAACAGCAAAAGCAAACAGGTTCCTAAAGCCAAAGGGGTTATTATATAGAGGATTTGCCCTTTATTTATCTTCTAAATAAGTATCTGTGCCACCACCAGAAGTCATTCAGAGGTTTCTCTAGGAATCAAGAGCACCTCTGGGTTCATTACAAATCTAAACTAAAAACATGTAGATTTAGTGTGGCAATTTTTGTTATGCTGCTTAGTCTGTCTTCACATGATACTGAGGGTAGAGGGTAATATTGAAAAACCATTAAGACCATATGTACATAGCTCCATATTGCTCCATCTCTCTCTTATTCACACACAAACACAGAGAGAGAGAGAGAGAGAGAGAGAGAGAGAGAGAGAGAGAGAGAAGGAGGGAGGAAGGGAGAGAGAGAGGGAGGGAGGGATGGAGGGAAGGAGGGAGGGAGGGAGAGAGAGAGAGAGAGAGAGAGAGAGAGAGAGAGAGAAGATAATCACAGAGAGACAAACAAGGAGACAAACGCACACCCACATATTTCTAATTTTGAATGTGAAGATTACTAAATATCCAGATATACAAACATCACACTTACAAGTCTAATTGCTGAGATTCGATTGACACCACACAGTGTAGTTTTCTCTCATGCGTACACAAATGTCCAGATGAGCAAGTATACTGCTCAGTCAGTTCTTGATGTGTCAGAGGTACAGTAGAGGGTAGATAGACCTGCAACATACTGAGTGCTTCATGCCCAATCATAGAGAGGCAGCAACAGCTGGTCCCTAATTCACTGATGTCTGATAGATATAAGTCCAGTTTTGGTAGATCCCGTTTCTTTTCCTTTCCTTTTTTTTTTTTTTTTTTTTTTTGGTTCGTTTGTTTGTTTAATTGGATATTTTATGTATTTACATTTCAAATGCTATCTCCTTTCTTGGTTTCCCTCCAGAACTCCCATCCCCTCCTCCCCCCCCTCCCCACCTACCCACCCACCCACTCCCACCTCACTGCCCTGGCATTCCCCTAAACTGGGGAATGGAGTCTTCACAGGACCAAAGGCCTCTCTTATTGATGCCAGACAATGCTATCCTCTGCAAAGAAGATTATCTACCAGAATGGTTGCGGGTTCTACTGACTTTGAAATGGCTGAACCTTGCCTCTGAAGCACACTCTACTGCACTTGCCTTGAACATCAAGTTGCCCAATTTTGGTCCAGCCCTCTTATCTCACTCCATCCTTCTCATTCCTCTTCTACCAAAAACAGCCTTAAAAGTTAAAGATGATGATTTTTCTTTTTTAGAAAAGTCTTTGAAGTTGGAAAGTAGGTCAGCAGTAAATCACTTGCTTATCTTGTGAAAATTGTGATGTGATACTTCTAATAACAAAAAAAAATAAAATTTTAATTATTTCTTTAGAGTATAAGTATAGTTAAAAAATAAGCACAGCGCTACAAATGTTGTTTATAATTAGCAACTTTTATTTTTATACAGAATTCAGTTGATATCACAAAATGGTACTTATTTGAATTTATTGAGGGTTTGTTTCCATATCTAAAGAGCAGCATTTTTTATTAAATAATGACTTCAACTTTAAACTTACAAATTCATTTTTAGTTATGTTTTATAATATTACACAATTAAACCACTTAGAGGAATAGCTAATATTAGTTTTACAGTATCACCAGGGATATCTTGTAAATTTCTAGTAAATGTCATAAAAGGTTCCATATGACCATAAGAACATGTAGTAGTCTTAAGAAATAAGAGGAGGGTTTCACATTGAGGGTTTTAGCTCTGCTGCATGGCTCTTTTTAATGCAGTGCAGATATCTCTATTATCTGTCATTACTTCTCTCAGCTTTGCTCTCAAAATCCTCTTGAATTCTGATAGCTACTCTCATTTATCTGGCATGATTTCTTAAAACTTTGCTCTCCAAGGACCTTTGCATTGTCATAAAGTATTCAGTAGGTAAAAGAGCCTTCTGTGTGTTTTGTATCCTTAGCATTTGCTGTACTAGAAACTGAATGTGAAAATATTGAAATATTTATTGTAATATTAAAATAAGCTCATTCATTATGAATATATTTTAGTGGAAATGAACAACTTAAGTAAAAATTTACTGGGGTTTTGGCACAATAATAAAGTATATGTCTCACATTGGTAAATTCTTGGGTTCTAATCTATAGTGCTACAAGCAAGACTACAAGTTTGGCTTAATGAAGTAGCTCAGTGGTTAATAGCAGTTACTGCTCTTCCAGAGGACCTCAGTTTAGCTGAGGTCTGGCTTCTCCCAACTGCGTATAATGCTAACTCCAGTACTTAACACTCACTTCTGGGTATCCACATATGCTGGCATATATGCAGACAGATACATACAAATACTTTTTTTAAAAAAAAGTAAAGCATAATAAAAAGCATGTTACTCTTTCATATTTTTGTAACTTCCCTATGATCTACACTAATAGAAGAATGCTAAATTTACATCTCTTTATTTTTTCCAATCTATTGTTTTATTGTTGTAGTTGAAGTGTATAAAAATTTCTGGTCACATATATAGGTTTAAAGATAATATAACTAGTCCTTTCTTCTCTCAAAGATTAATATATATATTCATGTGTATGAATATTTTATGATACTGTACAAAACTTAACTGATAATATTTTCTTTCTTTCTTTAAATTTTATTTTTGGTAGATATTTTCTTTATTTACAATCAAATGTTACCTCCTTTCCTGGTTTCCCCTCCAAAAATCCCCTATCCCATCCCTCTTCCTCCTGCTTCTATGAGGATGTGTCCCCCCCAACTACCCACTCCCACTTCCCCAACCTGGCATTCCCCTATACTGGGCCATCAAGCTTTCACAAAACCAAGGGCCTCTCCTCTCACTGATGTTGGACAAGGCCATCCTCTGCTACATATGCAGCTGGAACCATGAGTCACTACATGTGTACTCTTCGGTTGATGAATTAGTCCCTGAGTGCTCAGGGGTTTCTGGTTGGTTGATATTGTTGTTCCTCCTATGGGGCTGAAAACCCCTTTAGCTCCTTCAGACCTTTCTCTAACTCCTTCATTGGGGACCCTGGGGATACTGTACAAAATTTAACTGATAATATTTTCTTATAGCATAGTTTGAATATAGAAGCTAAAATCATATTCATTATGTTTTTTTCACTGTTATATTAAAATTCAATATTATGTGTGTGACAGGAAATAGATCATTTTTCATATTTGGTTTTTAACATTACACAGCAGTCATCTGGAAAATCTGGTCATTCAATGAGTTGTGGAAATCTTTACTCAAATCTTATCATGGAAGACAAATATTATTAGTTGCTTTTGCAAAGAGGTTGGATGAGTTCAATCATTTTGAGGAAATGTCTTCTTTACACCTGAATTAGAACCTATTGATTATTTTTAAGTAAAAATATTTTATTCCATAAGACTTTGGCTAAAATTAAAAAAAAAAATAGTTTCTGTGATTTTCATTGAGATGTCATGGTGACTCATTAAACAACAAAGGGGTCTTTTCTGTACACTCCATTTCAGCACGCCAAATACTAAGAAGGCACAAACTCAGTGGTTGATAATTAATTAATCAATAGATTTTACCATTATATCAAGGATATTGTTCAGTAGAATGTCCTGAAAACACAGGCTGTGTTTTCTTTGTGTTATAGAGTAATGCGCCACACAAGATTCTAGTAACTCAGGGTTGATGTTGACTCATTCTGAAATGCAAACACTTTTAATCACAGATGTTATTACATCTTCAGTATACATGCCATTGCATTGAAACAAGGACAATCCTGTGATGTTAAACCTCTAAATGTTTTACAGAAATTTCAGAGGTCCTTATACGAAGTGATCTTGTTACATTTCAATACTCACATCCTCCTCCTTAGTTCATTGACATTCATTTAAACAAAGCCTGCTTAAAAGCAAGAAAGCTCAATCTAACTTACTCTTTCACTGTTGGGTACAAACAATTATATTACTGAAGACACTAGAATAAATAAAGAACTGAACTTGTTATTCAAAGAAAACTCACTACAAATACTTGTGCTGTTTTGATAAAAGCTAGCAAGTAAATCTTAGTGAGCATATCATAAGGAAACCATCTGATTTATCTTGTTTATGGAATAACAGATTCAAAGGTGAATATTTAGTAATATATAGATAAAATGATGCTTGTGACCATGTCTAAAAAATAGGGCCACCTATGTAGGACTATTGATTACTTATCTTTCTTGGAAGCTAGTGTAACACTACTGATACTTGCAGTTAGCACTCAGAAAGGAAGCTCCGAGTTCAGTGCCAACTTGACTTGTCCTATGTAAAGCATGTGATATCTTTAGCAATACAGTATTACCTTGAAGTTCCCAGAGTTACATAATGGCAATGACACTATTGTTTGGGGTTGTCTCTCAGACCACATAAGTAAGAACTTGAAGGGATATTTCCCTTGTCTCACACTGGGGTTTTAGCTAGATAGCATGGGGATCCTAGGGGGAGAAGCCTCACCACAAAGAGAGTAGCTTCATTTAAACAATATATATGTATAATATGTCTATGCATACATTTATGGTAAATATATAAAAATAAGTTTTTCTGTGACTTTTTCAAACATCCTTAGTATTTTGTATCCTTCCTTCCTCCCTTTCCCAAAGTGTTATTGTCCTCTGTGAACTACTAGGTCCAGCTCAGTACCATATCCTCCATGGTACTTACGTCTTTGGGGTAACCAACAGCTTTCTAATTGGACTTAAATCCTGACCTTCTACAATATAACAAAAATTCTTTTCTGTTTCCCAAAGAAAGTTCACCTTTATTTGACCAAAATTATATCGTGTCTAATGACTCACTGCCAAAGGCAATGGGAACATCATAATGTAATATCTTTTGTGGATAATGGAGCTTAATTCCAGCAAGATCCTTTTTAGATGGAGTAAAGCATAAGGTGGGTGTTAATTGTGTGATGATTAAACATCTTTAAGCATTGTTTCAAAGTTCACCAAAATAACATTTCTTCTACTCCTATCCTTGCCAAAATTAATTTAAGATTTAAGTAGTGAATCTCTGAAGGATCTAATTTACTCTGGTCATTATAACATCTTCTCTAGTGAACTGATATTTGTGAGACAAATAACTTAATGATACCCCCTTGCATGTGTAATACTGGTTATATTAGTCAGGGTTCTCTATAGTCACAGAAATTATGGAATGTTTCAATATATTAAGGGAATTTATTGTAGTGAATTATAGTCTGCAGTCCAACTAACCCAAGAATCTAGTAGTTGCTCAGTCCCATGAAGCTAAGTGTTTCAGATGGTCTCCTCTGTAATCTAGAATCCTGAAGTAGGTTCTAAGAGATGTCCTGTCAAGTAAGAGCAAGATGACAAAGAAAAAAAAACAACACTTACTTTTTTCATTGTCCTTATGTAGGCCTCTAGCAGAAGATATGGCCCAGATTAAAGGTGTAATTTTAGTTCTTACAGAATCATCTTTAAGAATTAAGAAAACATCTATTTGTTTATATAACATCACTTAAAGACACTATATCTTCATTGTTCTGCAGAAATCTGTTCAAAAGTGTGGCCTAATACCTAGTGATGTGATACACACACACACGCACACACACACACACACACACACAGGAAAAGCGCATTAATAGTAGGTATCTTTCCTAAAATTCCATCCCTTTGGTGTTGTCTAGAAATGCACATCCATTATGGCTTTACAGACCAGAGTGAAACCTTCACCCGCTAGTTTTTAGCTCCTAAATGGCTCCTGAAATCTGTTCATCATGGGTTAGGTCATTAAAACATCTGCACTGCCCACTATAACTATGATCACTTTGCCTCTAGTGATTTAATGATACTACCTGGCCCTTGCTACCCCATGGCACAATTAAAACCATGGCATTTAATTTATCCAGTTGAGCAGCAACATCTCCAACCCTAAGTTCTGGCACAAGAAAAAGGGCAACAACAAAACTCTTCAAATGTGCTGGTGCCCTCTCACCATTTTGTGTCTTATAGGGTTCATAAAGAACAGGTCTTCTGGTTTATGCCATTGTGGAAGGTTAGGTATTACACTACATATCCACTCTATTATTGCAATTTCCCTGAGCTTTAAAATCCCTTCATCAACATTAAGCCAAGGAATATCAGGCATCTCCAACTCCTTTTCAGTAGGCTATCTTTTGATAAACAGTTCAGCCAACCATTCACACAAAATTTTGACACCTTTTTATAACTGTGCAAGCTTCCATATTAAACCTAGAATCTCCACTCAGAGGACCCATGTCAATAAATTCAGCCTGATCTAGTTCTATGTTCCTTCCATCATTATCCTACACCCTTAAAATCCATTCCCACACATATTCCCCAGATTTCTGCTGGAATGCATTAGCAAACTCATTAAACTCCTTAGTAGTATAAATCATGCATTTCCTCATGTACTAGACTTTCTATCTCCCCTCTCGAGCCTGCTTTGCCTTCAGTCTGGTTATGGGTCTAGAGGCAAATATTGGTGGGCCTT